>CM046031.1:57730115-57785115 GCA_025215565.1 Flaveria ramosissima | reverse complement strand
ATCATTTATGTGTGGGTTGAAATAGACTTAAATTCGAGTGCGGTTGTTTAAAGAGGAAGTACAAAACAAAATGTTGAAGAATTCAATCTACAACATTACACAACCTTTGAATTCTCTTTAAATCTTTTCAAACCAAAACAAAGTCAAACCTTTAATATCTTTGTGACCAGGAACATAAATCGACCACTCCTAACCCGTGTACATCTCAAATAAATGAAGCCCACTTATTTAATAAATAAGGCCCAAGTATTTAAGATTTAGAGTAAGTATATGGTCCAACAAAATTACTAAACATTAATTAAAATAAACGAGCATGTACTCTCGCATCTCCTAACTCGTTCATAAATAATAACGTTTATTAGATCATCAAGCTAACCCAATAACACTAAAATAACGTCTATAAGACTAAAATTACCAACACAAACTTGGCAAATTCTCTCGTGATTATGTATATAACAATAATATGCTCGACCAGTACAGAAAGTTTAAAAAAGATTGTAGCTTACAAACAAGTGAATGAAGTTAAAGGGATCACACCGCAACCATAATTTGAAAACCATGTTGAGAAGACATTATTTAGATATATAACTCACAAGACATGGAGTTTATCATATATGAATTTAATGATGCCTATGTAGGTTAATTAAGTACAAAGCAATAAAGGTTGAGGACACTGAGAAATTCGTTCGGGAATTTGAGAAGGCTTCTCTATTGTTGGTACTATAGGTATGGAGAGGTAGTATGTTATGTCTACTTTCTTTACAAAAGAATCTCTCTGATAATCATACTTTTGTTAAAATAAAAATTAATTAATAGCTAATCATTTGTTAATCTTCTATACTAATAAATCAAAATCCCATGAAAACACGTGATTATTTTCTAGCATTTCAATATCATGTCCAACTAAACTATACCTATTATTGTCCATGTGTACTCATAACAATAAGTTTACTATTTTCTAACCCCAACATTGTACACATATTATTACAAAAATAAAAAATAACCATTTAATAATGCATTAAATGCTAATTATATTATTTATATACTTTCTAAATTATGAAACAAATTTTTTGATAATTTAAAACATATTTCTTTTTATTATAAAAATTATTTTTTTAAAACAAAGTTTTATAAAATATGAAGTTTTTAATGCAAACGAAATTTATAAATTGATATTGTTGAAATATATATTTTTTGTAAGAACTTTGAGTGTTTAAAAAACAATTTTTTAAGCAAAAGTTTTATAAAAATGAAAGTTTGAAAAAAATATTATTATTTTTTATTACCTAAATTTACTATCTATGTAATTTTAATAATATTTTATCTCAAAAAAATTAATTTTTAGTCTTTAAATATTAATAAATAACTATTAATTATTTTTTATTCAACCAGTATATTATATAGATTTTTAAACTGATCATATAATAAGAGAACTTGTATATTATGTACATATTATGTACAGTTCAACGTTTTCTGCTTAAGATCTTAATCTAAAACACTGAGCAATCATTATAAAGAATAAAATAAACATACTGGTTTAAAGTGATTTCACTATCTATTAATAGATACAAAATAGAAGTAAATTTAGTTGTTAAAAAAGTTTGAGGACCCCTGTTGATTATTCATTAAAGTTGACTTAAGTCAACCAAACGATGAAACGTATTCGACTCGGTTTCATATTAATTTAGACCACAAAATATTACTTATAAATCAATAATTTACTATTTAACTTACTTTATTAACTTTGAATGGTTAAAAGACAATTATATGTTTAATTAACAGAATACCTAATCTATTTTAGCCTGCTAATCTTACTCCTAACCAGATTACAAGACAATTGAAGCTCTTGTTTGAAGTATTTGATGTTTAAAGCTTCAGATTAATATAATATTTTTTATTATATAGCAAAGAACTTGTTGTGTTAGAAATAACCTGTATTATAGTTGCAGATTATTTGATTAAAAATCTATATTAACTAGTTTTAGTAAATCCGTGTATTACATGGATTGAATAAATAAAATATTAATAGAATAAAAATATTAATTATAAAATAATATACTAAGAAATGATATGATTGGAATTATGTATAATAATAAATATAAGTAATAAATAATAATATGAAATTTTTAAAATTTTTATTTTTTTTCAAGATATAGTAAACATTTGTTTAAAATAACATTTTAAAATTTTTTATTTTTAAATATACTTCCTTATTGTAACTTTCTATTTTAATTATTTTTAATAATAAATTTAATTTTAAAAATCAATTTTAAAATATTACATAAAAATAATTTGACTTTTTAGAAGAAGTTCTTTTTATAAATTTTTTTTAGAAATAACATTAATATAAAGATCTTTTTCTTAATTTATTAAACAAAATGTATTATAATTATAATTATAATGTAAAATTAAATAATATTATTAGTAATTAATGTAGTTATTTAATAAGAGAGAGAATCAGGAAAAATTTGATAACAATGAATGTGGTACTGACATATGACACTCACATTTACCATTTATTATAGTAGAAAAAATATAATGTAAAATTAAATAATTAAGTAATATTATTCGTAATTAATGTAGTTATTTAATAAGAGAGAGAAGAAGAAAAAATTTGATAAGAATGAATGTGATGCATGATACCTACATTTGAAGAAAGTAATTATAAATGTTAATAAGTTAAATGGCCATATATAATTACTCTTACATGTCTTTAACAAAGAGAGTAGAAGAAGTTAAATAACCGATCATCATTATTGATCATAATCATGAATCATTGATCATAATCATGGATCATTAGAATAAAACTCTGATGAACACCAACTACATGATATTCTCTCTTAATCGTATCACTTAATGATATCATCACAGCAGGAATCATGAATTCATACTCATCTTTAAATATCGCAATTCCTATAAGAAGTTTATTATTTTGATATTTGTTATGTTAATTAAATGTTTTTAAAACATAAGTTAGGTTTCATTATCATGACCCAAGTTTAAATCATATAATTACATGCCGTGCCAAAGCTCATTTTGATATCCTTTAATATTTTACAAAATCGAATTCGGCAATTCGTAACTTACGTTCATTACAAATTGATTTTAATAATATTAAATCGAAAATCGATCAATTTGAATTTTGATGGATAATTGTCAATGATTATCACCAAATTACTGTGAGATTTCATTAGTTACGGAATGAATTTTTTAATCGACGACTGACTTTTTCGGTCGAGCACGTTGCAACGGTAAAATTGTTGTGGTTAAGTGATATTGAGTAAATTTTATATTTAGAGTTTCAATAAAATCATATTTTTAAATGCAGATTAAAAAAATAACTAGTTAAATTCGTCAATGCACAATAGCTTGCATGGGTGACGTTGTTAATCAACGCTTAGATATATTATCATAACCATAGTCAGTGACGTAACTTGGATATTTTCATAGAAAGGGCAGGGGCAAAATTAATTTTTTTAGGGGGCGAACTCGTTATATATAAAAAAGTTACACTACCGTATCAAAAATTAACACTACTGACGAAAAAAATTAAGGGGTGGGGTGGGTGTCCCTCTCGGCCCCTTTAATGCTTCGCCCATGGCCATAGTGTCCAGAACTAAACGTGTGTTGTAAATCCTTTAAAGACCTTCAAAACATAGTGACCATAAGAACAAAATAACTATGGTAATAAAAGTTTAGTATTAATTGGGCTCGGAACCAGAAAGATTAGTTGCGGCTGCATATCTAAAAAAGGTTGCCAAGCTATGGCAACCAACGCGGTTTCGTATCTTAATCATAGCCCATTTACTGTGAAGACCATTGACGGCGCACCGGTCGATGAACAACGATCACAAGCAAATGACATGCATCACCGGTCGAATAACAACAGAGAGGGGCAGACGCGCCAACGTCGGCGGTGACGCCGGACAACCACAAGCCACCTTTCTCTCTGTGAAAAAAACCCTAAGCAAGACAATGATAAAGTAGAGGACCACCGACATATTTGAATAGAGGAAAAAAGAGAGTTAGCAGTATCATGTTGTACTCTACGCATGAGAAACAGTACTCAAATTATTACTGTTCCTCTTGTTATGGGTTAATGTAGGAGTAATTTCCTTATTTTCCACAAAGATAAATTTTCATATCATTGCTTGCACAATTTTCATGCATGGCCATATCACACACATTGTAAGATCAAATGATGGAAATGGTAGCCTATATAGTCTTTGACGGAAATAATAAGAGTTTAAAAGAGTAACACTATATTGTTTTTACAACCACACCAGATTGTTAGGCGGTAGTTGGACCAGAAAACAATCATAAAACCAGTTCGGTTATAACTATTTGCATCGTTTACATTTGAATCTGTCATTGCGGTAGGACCGATGTCATTGCGGTAGGTCCGATGAATAGGCTGAACCGAACCGTGTGGTCATATCAGATTTTAGTTCTTTTTATCACTCAAAATCTTATTTTTTTAATTACTTTAGTATTCCAAAATCCATATTTTACTTATATAACTCTTCATATTTTATCAAAATTAGAAACACATCAAAAATATAGGATCTTCGTATTTTATAAATTTTAACTTTTTGTGGTTTACAAGGCTATTTAGTTCTTAATTTCGATTCTCACGATCCAACCTTTCTGACATGTGGAAACATTACATATGATAGTTAAAATGAAAAGTGAAAAACACATGCATGATGTTCAAACTTAAACTTAAACTACCGCTAGTGTATACAAAATGAACACAATTAAAATCAACTTGAAGTTCCAAATTGTAGTATTCTAACTCTTTATACTAGCCTCTTTTTCGTCATTCTTCTTATTGTTCTTCTCATCACCATCTACATTTTTCTTATCTCAACCACCTTCAATTGTATTTTCTTCTTTCGCCGGTCCGACGGTGACTACACTAGGGTTCCATTCTTTAAGTTTCCCGACGACATCGACTGGATCAATGTCCCCGATGATCGTAAGTTTCTTGTGTTTCATGTCCATAGCTAACGAATCGATACCTAAAATCATTTCAAAACAAGATTTTCTGTAATATGATTCAAATTAGGGTGTATTATTTTTAAACAGATGAGTACACAACTTTATCTTACACTTTTTGTTTTCAAAAACTTAAACGCTGACCTTTAATCAGAATTCATTGAAAGAAAATAGAGGTTTAATTAACCTGAAAGACTAGCAACTGCCTTTAAAGCTTTCCTTTTATCATCACCGTCAAGGATATCAACTTTAATCACCACTTTCTGCAATTAATTACGAATTAGTAAAATTTAAATGACTAAACCCATGAAAAAATATTAATGGATATCGAACCTAAACGAAAAGGATACACAAAAATCTGGTTTTTAAACAAACAAAAGTTCATATGAAGAAGATTAACTAAACCAAGAGAAATGAAACAAATGAAGAAAATATAGAAATTAGACCTTGCTTTCAGGCATGTTGAAGGGGATGGATGATGAAGCACGTGAAGTGAATAATTGAAAAATTAAAAGAAAATGATGAATTGAAGGTGTAGAATGACTGATAATGTGTGTGTGTGTGTGTGATTTATAAGAACTTAGGAGGAAGGTTCAGAAGAACGAGTTTGGTTGACAATAATATTAGAAAAATGATTAGTTATTCATAAGGCCAAAACAACATTCAATTGTTGCAAAAAGGATTTAGAAAAATAAAATTTAAGACTTTTGGACCAACATAAAGTCATGAAATGTCATGAGACCAAGTCTTCTACTAGTGCTTGTTTCGATAAACCCTCTAGTTTGTTGTTTTTCAAAACTGTAGTTAAATGTTTGATTTAGAATTTTTATTGAACTAGTTAAGTCAGATGAACATCTGATGTAGGCGGAAGCAAAAGATAAACAATTGAACCTGTTGATTCAACGAGAATACCAGGAACAATTCTTCTAACTATCGTTGATTCACAAAGAATACCGATAATCAGGAATTCACACTAACACACATTGTGATAGAGAGAAAACAAATGGTTTTTTTTATAAACTTCAAATAATAATTCCATCCATTTCTTACATGCATATAAAGAAACAAAACAAAAATCGAATGGGCCACAAAACATAGATGAGTCAAAACCTGAGCCAAATGTAAAGTCCAGCAAGATCTAAAAATAAGACAAAAATTAAAATAACTCATAGAATAAGCCGTTTTTGGGCTGAAACGATGACCCAAACCGCCTACGGCTGTTTGTGAAAACGTGCTTCTCGGTCCAACGGTCATTTCAAATGGTCGCATACCCAAAACAGAGACTTCTAGCCCAAGTTATGTCAATTTCAATGAAGCCTCATTTGACAAGCAATCTTGAGCCTCTAAAAAGACTATAGTTTCTTCCTCCACAATTGGGCCCACACCAACACTCGTGATGTATCGATACATTATGAGGTGATTTAGTAGTTTTAGTATATGTGAAAACGTATGGAGGAACAAACATAATGTTCAAAGCTATCAGAATGGGTGATTTTTTTACACGACACGAAAAAAACGGAAAATAGAAAATGTTTAAGGTAAAATTATAGCACTAGAGTGTTCTACGTATGGTTCTACTAGTTTTGATAGAAATTTCATGCCAAACTACCAACCATGATTTAACAAACATGCCAATCATATGAAACGATTTGATTGGGTCGGGCATGCATGTCGAAACCGTTTGTTTTACACTTTGGAGGTTTGCACCAGTAAAACGTCTGATTCACTGCTCGATCCGGTTCTGAAAACATTTAATAAAACTTAAACAATCCAAACCATTCAATTTTTTTTAGATTTAAAGAGTCATACGGGGATATCAATCATTTGTGATTTCTGAACAAGCTAAGGACTTTTGAGGTTTATTTTGTTTTTAAAGTAGACCAAAACGACTTGTTTAATCCAATTCACACACGCAATTAATGAGGTATTACTATAGTACAAAGTCAACAAGTCCACCAAATGCATAATAAAAAAAGACCCAAGGAAATTTTATACCAACAGAAATGTATAAAAATATTATCTTCGACAATCTCACTGATTTCACCATTTTTATATGGAAATATTATAAGAATACCTCTTCAAGTTTTTATATTTGGAATAATTATTTTATATACTTTTCTTTCTAAATTGTTTTGTATTTAAAATTTAAAATTTAAAATGATAATATATAAACACAAATCATGTATGAATCTCTCATATCAAACATGCTCAGGATCTCACGGACGTCAAGAGGCATGTCACAGACGAGGAGGCCACGAGCATCACATTACGTGATCCCCGGCCGTTTTGATTGTCATGTTCATGGGGCAGACACGAAGTTATTGATCGACTTTTGTGGACCCATTTCAATTTTTAACTTTTTCCTAACTTCTCTTTTGTGGACTTTTAAACACTTTGTAATCTTAATCTTCGTGATGTGACCCAGTGGTATGCATTTAGTATTCGTTTACAAGAGCTCTTAAATGCGATGAGTGACATGGTTAAAAAAATTATACACTTTTATAACTACGCAAGAAGTTATTAAAATTTTAAAAACTTTAATGATTATTAATAAATTGGTATTGAAGAATAAATGTAAAAGATAGTAACAATGTTGAAAAGTGAGGACATGTGAAGGATAAATGAACTGCTCGAAAAAATTCTCGAGTAGAAGATGAATGTGTTTTTGATATGTCATATGTTACAACACATCTTTAGATAATTGTTCTAAAAGATAAATAAATATAAAAATTAAAAAAAGATTACATAAAACCTGCATACTCTATGTTTGTAAACTTTTAAAGATTTATGTTAAAAGCATCACATCATTAGACATAAATTTCTACTTATCTTAATATTCTAGAACACCATTTGAGGACCCATGTTGTGCTGGCAGCTTACTACTGGACTTTACACAATTGTAGTTGACTTGTATAATGGATGTATCAATCAAACGACATTCGATACGATCTCATATTAGTTAATTTAGACCGTAAAATATTATTTGTTAATAATTTCGATTTGTATAATGGATGTATCAACCAAACAACATTAGACAATCAAGGCCTTGTTGAAGCCTTGATTGATGATTGTTGTTATATAGTATTCGATTCAAAACTTAGTAAAAAATACTTTTAGAAATGTTAAAGTAACACAATTTATAAGTAAACAACTAAAGCATTTTTTAGGTACCCTTTAACTTTTATAAAACTTAGACTATCTTTTTTTAACAAGTTGGTTTTGAACCATTTTGTTATAAAATATATCAATCAGTCTCTAAAAAACATGTATGTGTAATGTAGTGACAAAATAAACATTTACTTTACAAGTTTAAATGTAATAATATTTAAAATGAGTTTTTTTTATAGATTTAAAGTTCAGTTCGGTTATTAAACACATTTAACCATAACCAATCTATCGACTAATACTTAACCATAACTGCCGGTATATCGGTTATCAGTTAATTCGGTGCGGGTATGATTCGATTATCGGTCATGATCATTATAGTTAAAGCTAGCTCACCCCTACTTTTTAACAATAATTGTTTTACTTTTAAACACCACCTAACATTACATTTGTAATCCTTTAAACCCACGTCACATTTATAACGACAGTTAATAATGCTAATATACAACACACATAATATGTAGCTTTTAACAAATATTATTAAGTTCAAAAGAGAGTAAAGTAACTAGTTACATAATTTTCCAATATATAAGATTCTATCCAATATAAAACTTATAAGATTCTCATTATTCTTTAACATTCACGGATACAAAATGGATACAATAAGAATCAACATCATGATCCAAAATCTATTATTCTAACTCTTTATGACACAAAGTATAAAAATATCACCAAAGTCAACCCCATATACATATACCTAATGCATCTTTACTTGTACATTCAACAAATAACACAACCATTGGGGTCATCTTCCACAGAATGAACACAATATTGTGGTGTCATGTACGGATGGTGAATCCTGTAAGCATCCACCCATTTTTTAATAGCTTCTTCTTGATCATTCTTCTTGTTCTTATCATCACCTTTCTTATCTCCACCACCTTCATTTTTCTTTTCTTCTTTCGCCGGTCCGACGGTGAGTATATTAGGGTTCCATTTCTTAAGTTTTCCCACCACATCCACCGGATCAACGCCTCCGATGATCGTCAGTTTCTTGTCCTTCATGTCCATAGATAACGACTCGATCCCTGACATCATTTCAAAACAAGATTTTTAGTAATTTGATTCAGATTCAAGCGTACCAGATGCTTGACTTAGCTCATGCTTAACACAGGGCCGGGATGTAAGCAAGCAACCTTATTTTAAGGAGACTGTTTCTCACTGCTTAAACTATTAACCTTAAAGTTACAAAGCAGCAAGCTTACTAGTTGTTGTAAGGTTCGTACTTTTTAATTTAATTCAATTATGATGCTTAATTCAAAATCGAGTTAAAAGAATATAGAGTTATAACCTGAAAGACCGGAAACTGCCTTTAAAGCTTTCCTTTTACAATTATCGTCATGGACATCCACTCTGATTACAATCTTCTGCAAATAATTATGAGTTAATAACAGTAAATTGAAGAACCCATGAAGGAATATAGATTGCATATAGAATATTATGGTGATAAATATACTTAATTTGGGTTTAATACTCTGTTTCTTGAACTATAAAGAAACAGAGGATCATAAGAAACAGAGGAGGAGAATAAAGAAATCAATGAAACAGAGGATGTAAGTGAGGAAATTCACCTTGCTTTCAGGCATGTTGAATTGAAGAAATCAAGAGAATATTCTGAATTGAATATGTGGAATGAGTGATAATGTGTGTGTGTGTGTCTTTGTGTGTGGTTGTGTGTGGGATTTATAAGAACAGAGGATGGAGGTAGTAGAGTGGTCAATGGTCAGACCATTACTTGTGGAAAAAAGATAATAATTAAATTGATTAGTTAGTCTCAAGGCCAAAACACCATTCAATTGTTTGCAAAAAGGATTAGAAAAATAAGTTTATAAGACTTGGACCAAACTTTGTAAAAGTCAAGAAATGGGATGAGACCAAGTCTTGTGCTAGAGACTATGTTCTATCGACGCAGTGTGTTTGGTTTGTCGTTTTTCAAAACTATCATGCCGTTAACTGTTTGACTTAGAATTTCATTAATTTGGATTGTGAATACCATGTCTTCGAATATTGAGAAGTTATGAGATGATTTAGCAGATTTAGTACTAAAGGGTCGTTGGCCTAATGCAAATGTATGATACATGTCGTTATAAGCTGATATTTTGGTTTTTACTGGAGTAACTTCTAGAGATCATGATCTAAATACACATGTTTAAAAGAAACTAGTCAATAAGGTCTATTCCTTGCAATCATATAAGAGATACACAAGCCATATTAATGAATTGTTTGATATAAATTCTAAACTGCACCGTTTGCACTACGAACTAAAGAAAAATGACAAGTCAAACTAGTCACGTTAGTTGGGTCGAGCGGAATGACCAAAACATGGTTTGGTTTGACACTTTGCAGGATTTGAACTTTTCTTCCTAATTCTTGTATTAAAATTAAAAAATTATTTATGAATAGTTCATAAATATTGTGCATATCAAAAAATAAAATAAATGCAATTAATGGATTGTAAAATACAAACATTTAGCCGAACCATTAAACCTGATTTTAACCCATAAATTATAAACTGAATCGTATAAATCTCAAATCCTCCAAATTTCCCAATTTATTTTGATTTGAACCATTGGTCAGTTCTAACTTCTAACTCTTTGTAAAGAGATTAACACATTTATTTTTCGAAGTAAACCCGACCAACATGTTTGCTTTCACACACAACCGTAGTAAATAAGTCTATGCAAAATAAAAAATGAACGTACGTGAAATTTAATACAAACAGAAAAGGACAATGATATCATTTTCAAAAAATCTGACTAATTTCTCCTTATTAATGTAGGAAGATAGAGGCGTCTCCTAAGGGAATACCTCTTCAAGTTTATAATATGTGGAACAATTATTTATATTTTTTCTTTTTGAAACATTTTCTTTTAAATGAAAATTTCTCTTAGCAAATCATAAGTTCAATTTCATATTATAAAACGTGCAAACAAACTGAGCCCGAAGTCGTCCTGACTTGAGCTTGGCTTATTTTCACTTAAGAGAGCTCGAGCTAATTTACTTCTAAGGTTCGATCTCAAAGCATGTGCTCAGCGAGGTTGTCTATTATTAACTATTTTATTTACATACTTTTATAATTTAGTTTGATAAATATATATATTTAATAGATTAAACACAAACTATATCAACATAATTTTCTAGACGTTTTAGGTGATATGATACATCTTTGAAATAAATTATTCTGAATTTTGTAGATGGTTTAGTACTAACAAGATAGATTAAAATAAAAATCGGATCAGATAAAACCTGTATACGTTCAAGATTTATCTAAAAGCATGAGATCATTAAATATTTTAATCTAAAACACCAATGAAGGACCCATGTTTGGGCTGGCTACTTAGTACTAACTGACAGACCTATTGATTATTCAATATTCATTATAGTTGACTTATAACAGCTGAACGACATTGGACTCGGTTTCACATTAGCTTAGACCACAAAATATAAATTGTTAATAAGTTTTATAAATTGTATTCACTGTTTTAATTAATTCACAACTTTGAATGTATAATAAGACAATAACTTATAACTTATGTTTTAAAACCGGACTGGATGGTGATCCGATCGTTATACCAATTGAAGCCAACTAAAGAACGACATGGATTTCAAAAGGCTAAAGGGTTCGAATCAATAGAAGTAAATGTCTCAATACTACAAGTAAGAGATCTCAGAATTAGCACCTTATAACGTAAAGCAAACTTTGAAACTGCTTGAAATTTGTAGACCTAGTTCAATAAAATCTTAAACTTAACTAAAACTAAGGTGTCGTTTGTTTTTTCTACAGGAAAACGTCTGTAGTCTGCGGACCACATCTGCAGACATCTGCAGCAAAAGAGGCGGACCAAATGTCTGCAGTCTGCAAGAAAAAAACTGTTTGTTTTTTTAACATCTGCATAATGCTGAAATATTCTGTAATTAAACTAAACCTATTTTTTAAACTTTAAAAATAACTTTAACATTAATATATAAATAAAAGTCATAACGAACAATTCAAGTATTATTATTGCAATTCAATATAGTATATAAATCATAATCAACCTACAAAACAAAAATGATCATATAAATTATAAGGGAGGGGAGAAATCAAGAAACTCACATTTAAGACTGTAAAACCAATCTCCCAAGGATTAAAAGCATTGTCTTTAGAACAAGAAAGGGTACAAACTGTTTGAAATTCTTCATCCCATTGAACGACCACCGTTTGACTCAACAATTTTCACTCCTTTGTGAAATTCCTCTTCACTGTTCTCCTAAAAGAACTCAAGGTGATCTTGGGCCCCTTCCACCTGATCTCCACAGCCCTACGATAATCCTTCTTCGGGCGGCGGCGAGGCGGAAGAGGGCGGGCCGTGGGGGGCCCTGGAGGGCGGCGGCGGCATAGAAGAGGAGCGGCGGTCGCTCGGCCAAAGGCGGAGCAGAAGAGAGTAGTGAGTGTGAGCGTGTGCGGTAAAGAGGAGAATCGTGAGCGTGAGCAGAAGAGAGCGCAGCGTGATCAGCGGCGTGAGACGGCAGCGTGAGCGGAGGTGGCGGCCGGAGAAGGGCCGGAGAAGGGCTTCAGTGAAGAGAGGAGATGGGTGGTGTGGGTGAAGTGTTGAACAATGAGAAGAAAAGTCTGGGTTGGGGGTAAAGAGAAGAGAGGTTGAGAAGACCTGAGAAGTGGTGACACCACATCTTCTTCATACAGATGTCAGGAAGACATTTTTAATGAAACGTCTTCTAAAAAACAAACAGTCTGCGCACTCAAAACCTCCTCTCGCGTCTGCGTGCACGTAGATGAAGAGGTGGGGAAGAGGGTTTTCTAAAAAACAAAAACCACCTAAGACTTTATCAGTTTTTATTTTTTAACACTTCGTTTATCAAAGTAATTTTTATAGTTAATTACACAAATAATCTGTGTGTTAAGGTCGTTATTCAAATTTAGTCCCCAAGTATGGTTTATTAAAAGATAGCCACTAAGTATGACAACTCATAGGAAAATGACCCCTAAGTTTGATGAAAGTTAACTTTTTCCATTAAATAGGTACGAAATAATAATTATACCTATTGCTAAAAGACAAAATAAGATAAAAAAATATAAATTATATTACCCATATCTCGTTTCACTTCACAAAACCACCATTCCACCACTACCACAACACCCACCACCACCACCACCCCACCACCGCCAACACCTTCCACGACACATTGAGTACTAGGCACCATCGAAACCCCAGGTCACTCCTTTTATAGCCTCCACCCCGCATCGGGTACCGGGCACCCATCATCCTCTCTGATAATCAGGTTGCCGACATCCATCTCTAGCTAACAACCATCACTGTTGTTGCAGCCTCTTCTTCATTGCCTCTTACTCTGATGATTTCCACCACTCCAACGAGCATTTACACAATTCTTGATTTATTGTGCGGGATGGGGCCGGTTCAAAAGGGTGTAGTGGTGCGGTGATCCAAGAGGCTTCAATGGCGGGGTGGATGACCAGAAAACACACGGGCAGTCAAGTGGGTGGTGGTCGTCGGTGTTAGTTGGGTGGTGAGTGGAGGTAGTAGGGTGGTGACCGGAGAAGTGGGGAAGAAGACACGAGGATGGAGCTCATATATTTGTTAGATTAGGTTTTATTATTTGTTAATCAAGAGATTATTTTCATCATTTCAAAAGTTTCTAACAGATAAGTTAACGTCCATCTATGTTGGGGGCTATTTTATTATAAGTTGTCATACTTAGAGGGCTATCTTGTAATAAACCATAATTGATGACTAAACTTGAAAAACAATCTTATCACAGGGATCATTTTGTAATTAACTTATTTTTATGATTTAAATTTCAAATCCAACGATTTTACAAAATCCAAGTTTATCAAAAATGTCTTTGATGAGTATGATCGTATTAGAACTCAATCAAAGATCAACGTAAAACGTACAGTATTTCATACACCAAAAGTTTAATCAAAATTATTTATTAACTAATATTTAAACCCCATACGATGCCACAACAAATAAAATCATGAAAAAATTACGTTAAAACATTACCGCGAACACAAATGTTGAAGAGGAAGTTGATTAAATACATAACTTATATAAGACATATTAATATAAATAAATGTTTATTTAAATATTTGTAATATAATATATTTTAAACTATTAGAGAAATAATACATTAGTTACAAGAATAAAGAAAATAGAATATAAAAATCACATCATTTGTGTGAATGGAATTTTGAGAAAATAAGAATACTTACCTTGAGTATCTAATGAGAATAATTAAATAATAAAAGAAATGAAAGGTCAACAACTCAACCCCACCATTTTACTGTCCGTAGCGTTGTTTTTGTTACAGGTATAGAATTATATATACATTTGAAGAACTATGTCGGTGTGGATAGTGCATTTTATAAGTTTTACAAATTAACCATCAAAATTTTAAAATTATAAAGAAGTCTTCAAAACATTTGTGAATGTGGGTGGAGACATGAGAAACTAATTATAGTGAAAAAAAGTAAGAAACTTTAACTCTATAAGTATATAAAATGTTCCATCAAGAAATTATATAATTAAAAAAGTAAGAAACTTAACTCTAAGCAAGTATATATAATGTTCCATCAAGAAATTATATAATAAAATTACGAGTGATTTCCATTTTTTAATTTTGTTTTTAATATATAATATCGCTTTTAGCCTGTTTAGTTTTCTAATAAATTTGTTTTTATGTGAAAACTTTAATTTCTTAATTTTTTCAAAAAACGGAAGATGTGTTTGTCTTTAGTTTTTTGGTCAACGCTCCAAGATAATTTTTTTAACGGAGTCGTATTCAAAATCGAATAAATTTTTTTGGCATTGTATGCTATGGCGATTGTCATTACTGTTCTGGTACCGTGATAAATCGAACTAATTATGAGTAAACAATTTCAAGAGACAATAGTTAAATTATATGGTTTAGGACAGAAACAACAATCAGACAAGTAAACTGAGAGGAGGAAGATCATCTGGTGGTCATTCGCGGTCGGTGGACGAGGGGCGGGAGGTGGTGAGCGCATGAGCGGCATTTAGTGACAGTCAACTATGGTGGAGAGCGTCGTTTGGCGAGCAACACTGGCGGTTGTTAGCATGGTGAATGATGTTTGGTATCATCTTTTTTAAAATCATTGATTAAACGATGTTAGAGATATATTGGGATGATGAAGCACGAATAAATATGGTGAGTTAGTCGAATGGGGTTAATCACCATTGATTATACTTGAATGGTTAGATCGATTGGTGTTTACCGACCATGATAGGAGAGGAGGAGCAAGATCAGATGCTTGACTAGAAAGATAATCACTATGTTACAAAAGAACCCACGACAAACGCGGGGGTTTTTAAATTCTAGTTTACCTAATTATCATAAGCAGAACAAACTGCAATTAAAAATATTGTTGGTGGGCATGCTTAATCTATTTTAACAATATTGTGGAAAACGTTTTCATCCATCTATCAAAATTAAAAATATATAGAAAATAAACTATATCAACCAAACCATAAAGTAGCTATTTATAATCTAGGAGATACATCAAACATTTTGAATAAGTAAAAGATTGCGGTATGGGAAACATTTAAATCTTGATTAGTTGTGATTTGAATCCATATGCTTATACTTAATATTCCCCCGCAAAATGGACGGTCTGTTAACGAGTCCAATCTTGGAAATAAGTGAGTAAAATCATGGATATGACAATGGTTTAGTGAGAACATCAGCTAGTTAATCATCACTAAATATATAAGTAACTCGTAGAGACCCATATTAAATTTTCTCCCGAACAAATGAAAATCTACATGAAGATGCTTCATACATGAACGATAAACAGAATTTGCATAATAATGTATTGCATTTAAGTTGTCACAGTAAATAACAGGAGTGATCTTTGATGCAAAACCAAATTTGTTAAAAGTGAAACTAACAATTGTACCTCTATTTGGCCGTGGCTAATATTTAAATTCAGCTTCAAGAGAAAACCTTGCTCATGTTGATTGAGACGTTTATATGTCCATCCAATTGGGCTCGAGCCAAAGAAAACAACATGACATGTGTTGCAACGATAGTTGTTCCTATCCCTCGCCCAATCGACATCACTAAAATCATGAAGTCAGAGAGAGGAATGATGACGTAGAAGTAATCTTATGCAAAGTTTCATGCAAGTATCGTAGTAATCCTTTAAGCGTCGAATAATGAAGAGTAGTTGGTGCACACTATATTGCAACAATCTATTTACCGTGACACAATGATAGGACGTGTAATATATAAGTGTTGTAAGACTCTAACAAGAGCTTGATAATCAATAGGAGAATCGAGAGGTGTGCAACCAATTGAAGTCAACAGTTTGGAGCTTATAATCAGAGTTGAAACAGTCTTACAATCAGAAATTTTAGCTCTAGATGAAACATCAAGAACATATTTTGATTAGGAAAGAAAAAGACCTTGTTTATAGAAAGAACCACAATCCTAAAAAATATGATAATGATTCATGGTCCTTGACAGGTAGTTAGATTTGTAAGTTAGCGGGGATTTACCTATCTGATCATCCTATTCCTCAGAGCGAGAACTTAGTTGTAAGAGAATTAGTAAAGGAGGAACGAGTGGCACCTGATGGACCAATGACAATAATCTCATTGACATACATAATAAGGTAAGTAGGAGAAAAAATGGTGTTATTGATGAAAAGAGGGTTTAAAATGTTGATATAGAAATTAATATTTAAGCTCATTGTACCAAGCATGAGAGGTTTGACAAAGGCCACAAATTACTTTGTGAAGTTTACAAACATGAGATGAAAAGGAAGGATTAATAAAACACATTGGTTGAGTCATATAAACATCATGATGAAGTATGCCTTGTAAGAAGGCATGGTTAAAGTTTAGTTGACGCAAAGACCACTTGTTAGAGACGACAAGAGACCGAAAGAGATTTGAAGGGTGGTCGATTTAACCACCAGACTAAATGTGTCCGTGTAGTCAAGACCAGGGCGTTAGGTGAACCCTTTTGCAACTAAGTGAGCTTAAAGGTGGTCTATAATGCCATCGGGTCTGTATTTGATTCCAAAACCCCATTTACTTCCCATGACCTTAGGAGCATATGTAGGAGGAAGACGTGTCACAAGTATTGTTACGTTATAGAAGCATCAAATTAATCTGCTACTTCTTGATGCCATAAGGGATGTTTAAGACTTGGAGTGTGTTTATAGGTTCAATCAGAGGTGTAGTGAAAATAGTGTAGACAACAAAGTTTTTGATAGCGAGAGTTTGGTTTGGGTTCAGGGAGAGTATGTGGTAAGGGTTGTGAACTAGAAGGATAGGAAGTCTGTGGAGTGGTTATCATAATAGACAAAGGGAGTCGAGATAGGAGATGTAGTTATGGGGGGTGAATGGGTAGTATGGGTAGGTGATATGTGGTTAGGAAGTGAATGGGAAATATAATTTATGAGGTCATAAAGTGAAGGTAGGCTATTGGAGTAAGGGTTCTAAAGGAGTTTGTGCATGGGATGTTGTTGGTATGTATTGGATAGAAAATTGAGTAAGGAACTATACATAAAAAGGTGGACATATTAAGATGGGTAGATATGAAATTCGTTAGTGAGATGTAAGAAAAACATATGAAGTTAACATGTCGAGAGTAATAAATATAGTTGGTGAGAGGGCCAAGTAGATAATATGCACTTTGAGTAAGAGAGCATCCAACAAAGATGCAAGGTTTTAATTGAGAGTGAAGTTTGTGAGGAGAGTAAGGTCTTAACTATGTAAGATAGACAACCAAAACTTCTAAGTTTGGTGTAATTTAAATAAGTAGCAAAATGAAATTCATAGGGATAGATTTATTTTTAAGTATTGATGTTGGGAGTCTATTAATTATGTAGGCGACAAAACTTGTAACACCCAGTAATTTATTTATTTGGAAGACGAAGGAAGAAAAAAGAAATAAAGTCCAAAGTCGAGGGACCAAACTCGCCAACGAAAGAAAGACGGGTGAGTGGGAGTATTTAAGGGAGAGGGCAACCCTTACCCTCTCCCACACTCACTAAAGTCACCTATCAAGAAGAGAGAGAGAAAAAAAGAGAAAAGAGGAAAAGTGTTGGTTCGGGTTGGTTCGAGTAGCCAAAATCGTTGAGAAGCGAGTCAAATCGAAGCTCTTCTCGTCGTGGTCGTTTGTGTGAGTTCTAGGACCCCTCCTTTAAACGTTTTTGAATGATTTGGGGCTGGAAAACATCTGAAAATCGGGTTTTTGAGTGTGTGCATGTTTGACCCGTTTGTGTATGTGTATGTGTGTGTATGATGCGTTTGAGTCTTGATTGAGAGCTTGTGTGTGCTTGAATGGTGTTGTGGTATGTTTCCCTAAGGCTTAGAATGGTTGATTTGAGCTTAAAAGAGGTTTGGAAGGGGTTGGAGGCCGAAAACCCTCGGCTGCAGTCGGGATGAACTGCATTCTGCATC
Organism: Flaveria ramosissima; assembly: GCA_025215565.1. Taxonomy (NCBI): domain Eukaryota; kingdom Viridiplantae; phylum Streptophyta; class Magnoliopsida; order Asterales; family Asteraceae; genus Flaveria; species Flaveria ramosissima. Next base: position 57,766,501 of record CM046031.1, on the reverse strand, counting down.
AGTTAGGGTTAGGCGACCGACTGGAGGCCGAATGGAGGCCATACGGCCGAATAGGGTGCGATTGGGGTCCATTCGCACGATTGAGGTCCATTCGCACGATTGAAGGCCCAGTCGCATGGAGGTCATGCGATTGAAGGGCCAGTCGCATGGAGGTCATGCGATTGAAGGTCCAGTCGCATAAGTGCTCATCCGCATCAGTCCCATTCGCATGAGGTCCATCCGCATTAGCCATTCGCACGATTGTGTCCATTCGCATGGGTGTTCATCCGCGTTGGTTCATTCGCATGATGTTCAGTCGCATGGAGGCCATGCGACTGAAGGGTGTCCATACGCCCGAATAGGGCTGTTGCACCCGAGGAGAAGTGTAGTTTAACTTCTGACTTTCAGGGGGAAAGTGCAGATGTAAGTTTTGACGTAAAAGTTCCCGTAAGTTCATGTAGGGTGACGATTGAGGCCTTAGAGAGCATGTAGGGCATGATGATGATGATAATGCATGTTTATGCATGATGCATGTTATGTATGTATGATGTTGTCCTGTATGACGTGATGACTGTGCAAGTTAATGTTCCTTATTATGATGTATGTTTATCTTCCTGTGGCTTTATGTGTTATGATAATAAATAAAATGAAGTATTATGTAACGTAAAGTGAAAGATAATGAAAAATGGAACATGATGAATGCATGCATTATTGAACGAGGAAAGTAATGAAGTCTTGCAAGTATTGGATATCGGGGTCCTTTTCTATGATCGATCATTTATATAGAACCTCTACCGCTTACCTCTAGTACTGCATCATAAGCTCAGCTGTTTATTTATTGACTTCGGCTCAGTAGCTAAATAGTTTGGGTTGTAGCATATGGTATTGGTACGGAAGATATCCGATGCGCAAGTAAAGATATAATGAATGGATGAATGAAGAAGATAATAAAGATATTATCTATGTGTACGTATGATGTGTGATCATGCAAAAGTAACGAACGGTTTAAATGAAAGTAAAGTATGTTTTACTATAAACTAGAACTCATTCAACAACGCTGACTTTGATGTGCTTCCAGTTGGCAGGTAATGATTGCTGAGGATGGCACGAGGTGGTTACTCAGCTCTTTTGGGATGACATCCATTCATTTAATGCTTTTGTGATGTAATGCAACAATGTATTTTGTAACCGATTGACGCTGTATTATTTGGCAAAAGTTTTTATAATGAAATGAGATGTCCTTTTAAATGTTTCCGCTGCAATATTTTCTTAAGGCAAATGTAATTATATGTTTTATGTGCGATGAGGATCCAACTGTAAGCGTTCCGGGAACGGGGCCTTACAAGTTGGTATCAGAGCCAAAGTTAAGTGAAATGGGTAAAATTTTCAAATAAACCTTAACTTAAACTGAGAATGGGACGAAATGGGAATGGATGCCAATCTGAGTAGCTGCGTGCCATCAGGTATTTTCTTAATGATAACCGGTATTATGTGCGCATGTTATGTGGTTACGTGTGTGTATGAGATTTAGATAATGATGTAGTCATGATAGGTAATGCTCAGGGTATGAGGAGTAAAGTAAGTGGCTCACAAATGGCCACTGTAATTAGGGACTTACTATACTTGACATAAACTGAGCCGTTTCTTGAATGACCGTGTTAGTGTTTGAATCTTTTAGTGTGATTTAGAGAATGGCTAGAGGTAGATCTTCTAAAGCTTCTAGGGGTGGAGGCCGCGGCTGGCCTGATGTTGAGCCACGACCCAAAAGAGGAAGGCCAAGAGTTGAAAAGGTGGTTCCTGAAGAACCTGAGACCCCTCATCCGGAGGCTGGGGATGAGAGTGCAAACTATAGGGGCCTCGGTAAAGGAGGCTGTTGTTGAAGAAGTACACCAGGTCACTCAGACAATCTTACCGTCTGTGGTGACCGAAGTCATCAAGGCTGTGAAAGAGGAGAAGGAAAGGAAAGGAGAGAACAGGTCTTCGGGGGGACGAGAGCAACCAGAGCCTGAAACGATTTTTCTCTGATAATGAAGATGAGAAGATGGGAAGATGAAAATGAGCCTGTGCAAGAGGTGGCACGAGGCAGTAGTAACTATGTGGCGTTATGAGATGCAAGCCCGCTACTTTCGATGGAAACGGCACTGATGCAGCTGCTCACCGTTGGGTGAGGGAAATGGAGGTTGTTCTCGACATCAGCAAGTGCCGGGAAGATTAGAAGGTGAAGTTTGCCACTCATTCATTCGTGGACTCGGCTCTATGCTGGTGGGACAACATTGTCCAAGCTGAGGGTAACCGGGCAATCGAGAGAATGAGATGGCCCGAACTGAAGAAGATGGTGATTGAGGAGTTCTGTTCTCACAGGGAGATGATAAGATAGAGAGGGAGTTCCTGCAGCTGGCAGGAGGCAGGAACCATGACACACCAGCAGTACACTACAAAATTCAATGAAATGGCACGGTTGGTGCCGGATCAGGTGACACCTCTGTCTCAGAAGATCAAGAGGTACATTCAGGGCTTACGGTGGATGTTCGTAGGCATATGATCGCCGCCCGGCCAAGCACGTTTAGGTCGGCAGTCGATTGGCTGGGAGGCTATATGATGAGCGGGAGGTGGTGGTGACAGAAGCGAATAAGAAGGGTGGTGGTGATCGGAACTGGAATGGGAAAAGGTTTGGTCGGGGTGATGCCTCGACGGGTAACAAAAAGGCACGGGTGGATGACCGCCGCGTGGCCCACACCGGGAGCGGGATCGAGGAGGGTGGCAAGTATGGAAAGGAGCATGCGGGAGAATGTAGGCTGGGTTTGAATGTGTACTTCAAGTGGGAAGGTAGGGCATATGGAAAGGGATTGCCTTGCGGGCAAATGTTTCAACTGTGGGGAAAGCGGACATATGAGCAAAGACTGTAAGAAGCGAGGGCTGAGGGTTCTGGGGTGAAGAAGACGGGAAGTGAAGGACCGAGGGGCGAGCGCCAGGGCATTCACTACGACACAGGAGGAAGCTAGGACGGACCCTGATGTCGTGTCCGGTACGTTTCTGGTGACCAAACTTTAGCTTCTGTGTTATTTGATTCGGGGTGCCAGTAAAAGTTTTATTTATGTTGCTTTCTGTGCTAAGCTGCATGTTAGTAGTAGACGTGTTGATGCACCCTTTAATGTAGAAATTACCATAGGTAAGTCTACCAGGATTTCTGAGATGATAGAGAACTGTGATGTGGAACTTGAAGGTCATAAGTTTCCTGTTAGACCGTTCGTGATGACCTTAGGTGGTTTCGATTTGGTTCTTGGGATGGATTGGTTGGAGGACTTCGAGGCGAACATTGTGTGTCGCAAGAAGATGATTCGTTTGACAGCGCCTGATGGTAGTTCAGTGACGGTTTATGGTGATCGGGTTACTACGATTCCGAAAGTGATCTCGATGGGGGTGGCGGGAAAGTGTATGAGGCGTGGATGTAGTGCCTACTTGGCCTATGTAAAGGATGTGGATACGCCAACACCACAACTAGCCGATGTGTACCAGTTTTGTGTGTGACTTTCCAGATGTGTTCCCAGAAGACTTATCAGGAGTGCCACCTGACAGAGAGATCGAGTTTCAGATTGATCTGATACCGGGTGCCCAACCTGTTGCCAAGGCACCGTATAGGCTGGCTCCAACAGAGATGAAAGAGTGATGGAACAGCTGAAAGAACTGCTTGATAAGGGGTTCATTAGACCGAGTGTCTCTCCTTGGGGTGCTCCGGTCCTGTTTGTGAAGAAGAAACGTAGTATGAGGATGTGTATTGACTACCGTGAGCTGAACAAGTTGACGGTAAAGAACCGATACCCTTACCGAGGATAGATGATTTACTCGATCAGCTTCAGGGTGCCAGTTGGTTTTCAAGGATAGATCTTTGATCTGGTTATCATCAGTTGAAGGTGAAGGAGCAAGATACTCCTAAAACAGATTTTCGCACGCGCTATGGTCACTACAAAGTCATGTCTTTTGGTTTGACCAATGCGCCAGCTGCTTTTATGGATCTGATGAATTGAGTGTGTCGGCGATGTTGGATACATCAATGATCGTGTTTATTGATTATATCCTGATTTATTCGAAGAGTGAGATTGAGCATGCCGGTCACATTCGGGAGGTTCTGGAGACGTTGAGGAGGGAGAAGTTGTATGCAAAATTCTCCAAGTGTGCATTTGGCTGCGTGAAGTTCAGTTCTTGGGTCATGTGGTGCATCCTGATGGGATCATGGTGGACCCGGCAAAGGTGAAGGCGGTTATGCAATGGAAGTCACCGAAGACGACATCCGAGATTCGTAGCTTCTTGGGTTTGGCGGGGTACAACAGAAGATTCATCCAAGACTTTTCCAAAATCGTTTCTCCACTAACCAAGTTGACCTGAAAGATGTGAAGTTCGCATGGGGTCAAGCTCAAGAGAAGGCGTTTGAAGAATTGAAGGCGAGGTTGACTCAAGCTCCTGTTCTGTCATTACCAGAGGGAAGCGAAGATCTGGTGGTTTATTCTGATGCTTCCTAATGCAAAGAGGAAAGGTTATAGCCTATGCATCCTGATAGTTGAAGGTTCATGAGGTCAATTATCCTACTCATGACTTGGAGCTGGCAGCCATGGTCTTTGCGTTAAAGATTTGGAGGCACTATCTCTACGGGACGAAGTGCACCATATTCATGGACCACAAAACCTTGAAGTACTTCTTCGAGCAAAAAGATCTGAACATGAGGCAGAGGAGATGGTTAGAACTTATCAAAGATTATGATTGTGAGATCCACTACCATCCAGACAAGGCCAACGTGGTGGCTGATGCCCTTAGCTGAAAAGAGAGACCCGAGCCGATTCGGGTGAAAGCTTATCAATTGATCATGACCTCCGATGTAATGAAGCAAGTTAAGGAGTTTTAAAGATGAAGCATTGAAAGAAGATCATCTTAACTCTGAAAGAATGAGAGGTCTGGTCGCAGAATTGGGTGAAACACACTCGGTGTTAGAACCCGATTTGGACGTGTGTGGATTCCTCGTTTTGGGGATCTACGCGTGAAGATCATGGATGAAGCTCACAAGACTCGATACTTCATTCATCCAGGTGCCACGAAATGTATCAAGACATGAAGAAGGATTACTGGTGGCCGGGTATGAAGCGCGACATGGTGGGGTATGCGAGTAAGTGCCTTACTTGCTTACAGGTGAAGGCCAAGCATCAAAAGTGTGACATCCGTCACCATAAGGTCCGTCAATTAATTGGTTCTCCGTTAACTATCTTTGATCAATCATTCCTTACCTTTATTGACTCTTACGTGGATAATGCTTGCCTATCATCTTTACTCTTGTGTCGTATCGTTAACATATGCTAACCTAAAAACTTTTAAATTTTCATCATCGTAACCGCCAAATATACCATTTTTAATAAAATTAACGTCACTAATAATAACCATTTTTAAGTTATAAACATCATTAAATGCATTTTATCATTAATATAACTAATCTATTAAAGTCGTTGTCAACCGAAACAAATTTGGGAAACTCGGAGGTTAAGTGCCGGATTAAATTGACGTCTTGCAAACTTGGGATGGGTATAAATACCCCCCTATTTCCAGCCCTAGAACCATTATCTTCCTCTTCATCTTCTTCTTCACCTCTCATCTTCATTCTAGCACCAAAACCGACCCATTTGGTCTCGTTTTCGCCGTCTAGACTTCATCCACAACCTAGTCTACTCCATTCTAGTAGGTAGACGACCATGGTTGTCCCTTTTCTTGCTTATTCATGGCTGTCATTCTAGGGTTCGGGTGTTCGGGTTCAACCTGAACACATGAGGTCGTGTGGGTGCGTGTGAGGTCTTTCTGCGTGTGCTCTATGTTTGTGTATGTTTGTGGTGTGTTTCTGAAGTCCTTGTTGTGTAAAACTCGTGCTCAGAGCAGCCGAAGGCTGCTCAGCCCCTTCAACAGTCGCGATTCTGCTGTTCAGGCGACTGGGTTTGTCATGCGATTGAGTCGTGTGACGGGTGATCGTGCGACTGAATCATGGTCTGAGTCAATCGTGTGACTGAGTTGTGCGACTGGGTGTGTCGTGTGACTGAGTCGTGCGACTGTGTGTATGTGTGCAATTGAGTCATGCGAGCGAATGAATGTATGCGGTTGTGCGTGTATCGCACGACTGAAGTCCAATCGCACGAATGAAGGTTCAATCGTACGAATGTAGCTGATTCGTACGAATGAAGGTTGATTCGTGCGTATGGAGGTTGAGTCGTGCGATTGGGTGTTGTGTGGTACGACTGAATGCCAGTCATACGAATGAAGGTTCAATCGTACGAATGAAGCTGATTCGCACGATTGAGGGTTGATTCGTGCGAATGGAGTGTTGAGTCGTGCGTCTAGTCCTGTCGTGCGACTGAAGTTGTTGTGTGTGATTTTCCTTCTTGTGTGTGGTGTGTGTATGTCGTGTGATGTTAAGGTGACATCGACACGGTTGCCATTACTAATGACAACTTTAAAATCAACATAATCAAACTTACTAATGTTATTCCAAATTAAATTAACTTAATATTTTACAAGTATCAACAACTGACTTATAACTATTAATGTTTACCAAATACATCTTCAATGACAATGAAACTTTTACACAAATATCATCAGCAATGGCGACGATGTCTAGTACTTGGATCTACATAAGATCTAATACGTGTGTCTGTTTGTGTGTGTTACACACGACCCAACCGATACAACCCGAACCGACCGATCATTATTATGCGCTTTATACATATCATTAATGCTTAACAATAACTGTCAATAGGTGTTTGACCGTTCTTTGCATACAACTTTTGGATACATTGATCATACATACTTACCACTTAACAAGTGAGTTTCGTGGCCCCTATTACGCTTATAATATTTCAATCATTTACAACTTGGGGGAAAAGTCTGCTCACCCATTTTTCAATGCTGTACAATTTACTTACAATTTACATACATGGAATCAACGTGATACTGTTTTACAAGTACTTATCTGATACATGCTTGGGTCTGCTGTGTGGTTCTTTCTTTGCAACTATTTAATCCAGTGTGGGAACCGACGGATAGATATTGGTAGTACTACTGGGTTGACACCCCCACCCTTGTTTGTTGGTATACTAGTTAGTACCATCAGTGGCCAGGAACAGGCCCTTGGCTGAATATATTCCGATAATATCTTTGTGTACGTCGCTAGGTTTGGTTGCAAAGCTCATTGTCATGTGATTTTACTTGCTTATATAACTGTATTCACGGTATTCCACATCGCTTACTATATTTAGCATCACTTACTTATTTACTACTTAAATCTGCGAGCTCACCAACAATTTTGTTGACCATTTTAAGCATATCTTTTCAGGTGATCATGCAAATTGAGGAATCTAGGTGTGCTGCCGTAGTGGAGACCCTAGTATGCATTTTTGGGACTAAACATATTTGACAAACAATTATTTTGATACAATGTTGTAGTCTGATTAAACAATTACAATCTTTTGAAACTTGTTCCCGGGTTGTGGGAATTTACATTATAATGTTATCATCTTTGACTATGTGAATCATATATCATGTTTATTGCTTATGGCTATGTTGTCGTGAAAATTGACTAAACACGACACAAGTCCCCTTGTTGTCGGGTGTCGTCATGACACGCTTGTCATCATTTATTATATTGCATCTCTATTGCTTACCATGTGTTATGACGATCCCGATCTCGTTACATCCCCGTGTTTCCGCTTTTAGCGGGGGTGTGACAGATTGGTATCAGAGCCAGGTTATAGAGAATTAGGCAATACGCTTGACCTAGACTATAACCTAGGAACCTTCATGTAGATTTGCATGCTAGGATCTGTATGCATATTATATCTCGTGTATGTGTTCCTCGTTGCTTGATTTGTTTATCTGTCTGTTATGTGATCTTTCACCCTATGAGAGAGCCCTTGTGCTCACTCCTTATGGGATGCTTCAATTGGATCTTCCGTTCCCTCTGCGCGCCGAGTTGGCTTATCAGATCCGAGTATTAAACCCAAAGAGATCTTCACAGATCATGCTATTGCGCTTGACCTTGGACATTGAGTTTAACCCTGAGGAGGTTATGTCTAAAACCTCGAAAGAGGAAGAGATAGACAACCTCCGCTAGACTAAACGTGATTATATACATGGATTTACAATTGATATGATGGACTATTGTTGAGACATTACCAATTCATGGTGTGAGAACTGCACGACTTGCATGCGATATGTGGTGACAAAAAGTGTGATATTAACTTGGAATACTGGACTTGATGAGTGTTATGGATAATACACTTTGAAATGATTTAAGCTTACGTGTTTACTACTTTTATGATTAGAAAATGCCGCCTCGAAGAGTTACCCGCAGCAATAGTGGCGGAAGTGAAGCCCCAAGGGGCAGAGGCAGAGGCAGAGGTAGAGCACCAAGAACAAATGATGGTCCTGCTAGTAACAATCAGGAAACAGGAAACTCCGATATGGCAGCTCTGATCGCTCAACAGTTGGCTGCACTGATTCCTTCTATCGTAGCCCAAGTGAGCGATGCACTCTAGCAACACCACCCCCACGGGGATGGTGGCAATGATAATGAGGATGGTGGTGAAAGAGGTCAAGGTGGGATCGAAACTGAGGTGGGAAATGGAAACCCGACTGGGAACGAAAGCAATCAGGAGACCGGGAATGGTGAAACAGCCGGTATTGATGTTGGGGTTGGTAATACTAGACAGGGGTGTTCATACAAAGAGTTTGTGGCCTGCAAACCAAGAGAATTTGATGGGAAAGGTGGGACGATAGCCCTAACCAGGTGGCTAGAAAAGATGGAGGCAGTGATTAAGATCAGTGAGTGCCTCGACAGCCAGAGAATCAAATATGCCACATGTTCATTGCAGGGCAAGGCCCTAACCTGGTGGAACACCCAGGTTCAAGCTAGAGGAAGAGAATCAGCGATGCAGATGTCATGGGATGAATTCAAAGCTTTGATCACCGAGGAATACTGCCCCCTCAAAGAGATGCAAAAACTGAAGCATGAATTCTGGAATCATGCTATGGTGGGGGCTGGGCATGCAGCTTATACGGATCGTTTTATGAGCTGGCAAGATTGGTTCCGCATCTGGTCACGCCGGAATCGAAGAGAATCAAGAGGTACATTTGGGGACTTGCGCCTCAAATCCGAGCAATGGTAACAGCAGCTGCTCCTCCTACTATCCAGAGCGCAATTCTGAAGGCTGGCGCTTTGACTGATGAGATGGTGAGAACAGGGGTGTTAGGAAGAGGGGCAGAGAAGAGAAAAGACGTTGGGGAAACAAGCCGGTCGAGTGCCGGGAAGTTTGATAAAAGGGCCAAGACGACCAGAAATTTTGTGGCCGTGACTCAGGGCAAGAGAGAGTATGTGGGGCCGCACCCCAAATGTGACAGGTGCAACTATCATCATCCCCCAGGAATGTAGTGTCGGGTGTGCGCGAACTGTAGACGCCCGGGACACTTAGCGAGAGACTGCCGAACAGCGCCGAATCTTGTGGCACCAGTCAACGCGGTTAACCCCGTCAGGAATGCCAGGGCATGTTATGAGTGCGGAAGCCCAGATCACTACAGAAATATGTGCCCCAGACTGAATCGGGCGCCGGGTCAGCAAGGGAACAACCAGCAGCAAGTGATGGCCATAGCTGGAAATCAAGGCCCGACAAATCAAGGGAATGCAGCTCGGGGACGTGCATTCGTCATTGGAGCCAACGATGCCCGTCAGGACCCGAATGTTGTCACGGGTACGCACTTACTCAATCATCACTTCGCATCTATATTATTTGATACTGGAGCAGACAATAGCTTTATATCTTCAGAGTTTGTGCAATTGCTTGATTTGAGTCCTAGTAGGCTAGAAACTAGCTACACAGTAGAAATGGCCAATGGTAGGGTTGTTCAGGCCGATGAGATTATTAGGAAGTGCTCGTTAACATTGGAGGACCATGCCTTCGATATAGACTTGATACCCTTTGAGTTAGGAAGTTTCGACGTGATCGTGGGGATGGATTGGTTGTCGAAAAACGGAGCAGAGATTGTCTGTCGGGACAAAGTAGTACGAATCCCCATGTCAAACGGGGAGGTACTCAAGATTCAAGGAGAACGACTGGGAAGGAACTTAAAGCTTATCTCCTGCATGAAAGCATGCCGAAGTTTACGAAAGCAGTGCTACGCTTTTCTAGCTCATGTGGTAGAAAAGAAGGATGAAGAGAGGAAACTAGTAGACATCCAGTGGTACGGGACTACCCAGATGTAATTTCCTGATGACTTGTCTGGTTTGCCTCCTCCACGACAGGTGAAATTTCGTATAGAGTTGGTTGACGGAGCTACACCGGTAGCAAAGACGCCATATCAGTTAGCACCATCCGAAATGCAAGAGTTATCTAGTCAGTTACAAGAACTATTGAAGAAGGGTTTTATTCGACCGAGTCATTCACCGTAGGGAGCACCAGTATTATTTGTCAAAAAGAAGGATGGGTCGTTCCGCATGTGCATCGATTACCGTGAGTTGAACAAGTTAACCGTGACGAATCGATATCCTCTCCCCAGGATCGACGATCTGTTTGATCAGCTGCAAGGAGCTTCATATTTCTCAAAGATCGACCTTCGTTCTGGATATCATCAGCTAAGGGTTTTCGAGGATGACATACCGAAGACAGCGTTTAGAACCCATTATGGGCACTATGAGTTTTTGGTCATGTCGTTTGGGCTGACTAACGCCCAGCCGTGTTTATGGATCTAATGAATTGGGTGTGCAAACCTTACTTGGATAAGTTTGTGATCGTATTCATAGACGATATACTTATCTACTCCCGATCGAAAGAGGATCACGAAGAACACCTTCGGGCAATTCTGGAACTGCTACGGGAAGAGAAACTTTTCGCCAAGTTCTCGAAGTGTGAATTTTGGTTGCGGGAAGTGAAGTTTTTGGGTCATGTGGTTAACGAGGACGGGATTCATGTAGATCCCGGCAAGATCGAAGCGGTGAAGAAATGGGATGTGCCCCAGACACCATCAGAGATACGACAATTCTTAGGATTGGCCGGTTACTATCGTCGTTTCATCGCGAATTTTTCGAAGATCGCGCAACCATTAACCCTGCTTACTCAGAAAGACAAGAAGTTTGATTGGGGACATGCACAAGAACAAGCGTTCCAAACGTTGAAAGAGAAGTTGTGTAACGCGCCTATACTGTCCCTTCCAGACGGAACTGATGATTTTGTGGTGTACTGCGATGCTTCACATCAAGGATTGGGATGTGTGCTAATGCAGAAGGATAAGGTGATTGCCTACGCTTCGCGACAACTTAAGGTGCACGAAAAGAACTATACAACTCATGTTCTTGAGTTGGGCATTGTAGTATTTGCACTCAAGATTTGGAGGCATTACCTGTATGGAACCAAATGCATCATCTTCACAGATCATAAGAGCCTCCAACATATTCTGGATCAGAAGGAACTTAATATGCGTCAGCGACGTTGGGTAGAGCTACTTAGTGACTATGATTGTGAAATCCGGTATCATCCGGGGAAAGCTAACGTGGTGGCTGATGCTTTAAGCCGTAAAGAACGCGTGAAACCACTACGTGCTCGAGCACTGGGATTAACTATTCAAACGAACTTGAAAGCTCAGATCCAAATTGCACAAAGTGAGGCATTGAAAGAGGAGAACCTTGCGGGAGAAGAATTCCGAGGGTTGGATAAACAAATGATTTGCAAGGACGACGGTATACAATACTTCATGGATCGCATATGGGTACCCAGATGGGGAGGTGTACGTACCTTAGTCATGGATGAAGCCCACAAGACGCGATATTCTATTCATCCTGGTGCAGACAAGATGTATCACGATCTCAAAGATCTGTACTGGTGGCTAGGCATGAAGAAAGACATTGCTATGTACGTCAGCAGATGCTTGACATGTTCGAAAGTTAAAGCTGAACATCAAAAACCATCGGGATTATTACAGCAACCTGAAATTTTCGAGTGGAAATGGGAGAATATAGCTATGGATTTCATTACCAAACTCCCTAGAACAAGCAGTGGGCATGACTCGATATGGGTCATAGTGGACCGAATGACGAAATCAGCACATTTCTTGCCTATCCGAGAAGACTACAAAATGGATAAGTTGGTGAGATTGTACATCAAAGAGGTCGTGACACGGCACGGGGTGCCGGTGTCAATCATATCCGACCGTGACAGCCGATTTACTTCGTGATTTTGGCAGACACTACAGAAAGCGATGGGCACTCGATTAAATATGAGTACCGCCTATCACCCTCAGACAGATGGCCAAAGTGAACGAGCTATACAAACGTTAGAAGACATGTTGAGAGCGTGTGTAATCGACTTTGGTGGTAGTTGGGATGCTCATCTACCGTTGATCGAGTTCTCTTACAACAACAGCTACCATACAAGCATTCGGTGTGCTCCGTTTGAAGCGTTGTATGGAAGGAAATCCAGATCTCCCCTTTGTTGGGCCGAGATTGGTGAATGTCAGCTAACAGGCCCAGTGATCATTCAAGAAACAACTGACAAGATCTTTCAAATCAAAGACCGACTAAAAGCTGCTAGTGATCGCCAAAAGAGCTATGCCGACAACCGTCAGAAGCCTCTAGAATTCAACATTGGGGATCGAGTCTTACTTAAAGTCTCCTTGGAAAGGAGTCGTTCGATTTGGAAAGAAAGAGAAGTTAGACCCAAGATACGTTGGACCATTCGAGATTACAGAAAGAATCGGTCTAGTGGCTTACCGATTAAGGTTGCCACAAGAACTCAGCGGTGTGCATGATATTTTCCACGTGTCAAACCTCAAGAAGTGTTTGGTCGACGAATTCCTTCACGTGCCAATTGAGGAAATCAAGATTGACGAGAAGCTCCATTTTGCTGAGGAACCCATTAAGGTCATGGAAAGAAAGGTCAAGCAACTGAAGCGTAGTAGAATACCTATTGTTCACGTAAGATGGAATTCAAAACGAGGGCCAGAGTTTACATGGGAACGAGAAGATCAGATGAAACTCAAATATCCACACCTATTCGAGGATGACACTCTTGGACCTAACCCCAGCTGAATTTCGGGACGAAATTCTCTCAACTGGGGGATACTGTGACATCTGTCACCAAAAGGTCCGTCAATTAACGTGGTTCTTCGTTAACCATTCTTTGATAAATCATTCCTCACCTTTATTGACTCTTTATGTGGATATTATGCTTGCCTATCATCTTTACTCTTGTGTTCGTATCGTCACAATATGCTAACCTTATAAACTTTTAAAATTTTCATCATCGTAACCGCCAAATATACCATTTTTAATATAAAATTAACGTCACTAATAAAAACCATTTTTAAGTTATAAACATCATTAAATGCATTTTTATCATTAATATAACTAATCTGTTAAAGTCGTTGTCAACTGAAACAAATTTGGGAAACTCGGGGGTTAAGTGTAGGGATTAAGACGTTTTGCAAACTTGGGATGGGTATAAATACCCCCCATTTCCAGCCCTAGAACCATTATCTTCCTCTTCATCTTCTTCATCTTCTTCTTCACCTCTCATCTTCATTCTAGCACCAAAACCGACCAATTTGGTCTCGTTTTCGCCGTCTAGACTTCATCTACAACCTAGTCCACTCTATTCTAGCAGGTAGACGACCATGGTTGTCCCTTTTCTTGCTTATTCATGGCTGTCCATTCTAGTGTTTCGGGTGTTCGGGTTCAACCCGAACACATGAGGTCGTGTGGGTGCGTGTGAGGTCTTTCTGCGTGTGCTCCATGTTTGTGTATGTTTGTGGTGTGTTTCTGGAAGTCCTTGTTGTGTAAAACTCGTGCTCAGAGCAGCCGAAGGCTGCTCAGCCCCTTCAACAGTCGCGATTCTGCTGTTCAGGCGACTAGGTCTGTCATGCGATTGAGCCGTGCGACTGGGTGAGTCGTGCGACTGAATCATGCGTCTGAGTCAATCGTGAAACTGAGTTGTGCGACTGGGTGTGTCGTGCGACTGAGTCGTGCGACTATGTGTATGTGTGCGATTGAGTCATGCGAGCGAATGAATGTATGCGATTGTGTGTGTATCGCACGACTGGAGTCCAATCGCAAAAATGAAGGTTCAATCATACGAATGTGGCTGATTCGTACGAATGAAGGTTGATTCGTGCGTATGGAGGTTGAGTCGTGCGATTGGGTGTTGTGTGGTACGACTGAATGCCAGTCATACGAATGAAGGTTCAATCGTACGAATGAAGCTGATTCGCACGATTGAGGGTTGATTCGTGCGAATGGAGTGTTGAGACGTGCGTCTGGTCCTGTAGTGCGATTGAAGTTGTTGTGTGTGATTTTCCTTCTTGTGTGTGGTGTGTGTATGTCGTGTGATGTTAATGTCACATCGACACGGTTGCCGTTACTAATGACAACTTTAAAATCAACATAATCAAACTTACTAATGTTATTCCAAATTAAATTAACTTAATATTTTACAAGTATCAACAACCGACTTAACTATTAATGTTTACCAAATACATCTTCAATGACAATGAAACTTTTACACAAATATCATCAGCAATGGTGACGATGTCTAGTACTTGGATCTACATAAGATCTAATACGTGTGTCTGTTTGTGTGTGTTACACGCGACCCAACCGATACAACCCGAACCGATCGATCATTATTATGCGCTTTATACATATCATTAATGCTTAACAATAACTTCTCAATAGGTGTTTGACTGTTCTTTGCATACAACATTTGGATACATTGATCATACATACTTACCACTTAACAAGTGAGTTTCGTGGCCCCTTTTGCGCTTACAATATTTCAATCATTTACAACTTGGAGGAAAAGTATGCTCACCCATTTTTCAATGCTGTACAATTTACTTACAATTTACATACATGGAATCAACGTGATACTGTTTTACAAGTACTTATCTGATACATGCTTGGGTCTGCTGTGTGGTTCTTTCTTTGCAACTATTTAATTCCAGTATGGGAACCGACGGATAGGTATTGGTAGTACTACTGGGTTGACACCCCCACCCTTGTTCGTTGGTATACTAGTTAGTACCATCAGTGGCCAGGAACGGGCCCTTGGGTGAATATATTCCGACAATATCTTTGTGTACGTCGCTAGGTTTGGTTGCAAAGCTCATTGTCATGTGATTTTACTTGCTTATATAACTGTATTCACGGTATTCCACATCGCTTACTATATACAACATCACTTACTTATTTACTACTTAAACCTGCGAGCTCACCAACAATTTTGTTGACTATTTTGAGCATATCTTTTCAGGTGATCATGCAAATTGAGGAATCTAGGTGTGCTGCCTTAGTGGAGACCCTAGGATGCATTTTTGGGACTAAACATATTTGACAAACAATTATTTTGATAAAATGTTGTAGTCTGATTAAACAATTACAATCTTTTGATACTTGTTCCCGGGTTGTGGGAATTTACATTACAATGTTATCATCTTTGACTATGTGAATCATATATCATGTTTATTGCTTATGGCTATGTTGTCGTGAAAATTGACTAAACACGACACAAGTCCCCTTGTTGTCAGGTGTCGTCATGACACGCTTGTCATCATTTATTATATTGCATCTCTATCGCTTACCATGTGTTATGACGATCCCGATCTCGTTACATCCCCGTGTTTCCGCTTTTAGCGGGGGTGTGACAAAAAGCCGTATGGGAAGATCCAACCTTTGGATAAACTGGAATGAAAGTGGGAGCACATCACTATGGATTTCATAACAAAGCTGCCGCGTACCCCGAAAGGGTACGATGCCATTTGGGTGATAGTTGACCGTTTGACGAAGAGTGCTCACTTCCTACCGATCCGCGAGACATATTCATCTGAGAGGTGGCCGATCTATTCATCAGGGAAATTGTAACTCATCATAGTGTGCCGGTGTCTATTGTGTCTGATCTTGACACCCGGTTTACATCCAAATTCTGGAAGAAATTCCACGACGCCATGGGGACGAGGTTACATATTAGCACGGCTTATCATCCCCAAACTGATGGTCAGTCAGAGAGGACCATTCAGACACTGGAAGACATGCTTCGGGCATGTGTGATTGATTTTGGGGGAAGTTGGGATGACCACCTACCGTTAGCCGAATTCTCATACAACAACAGCTATCATGCCAGTATTGGTATGCCACCATATGAGATGCTATACGGTAGGAGATGCAGATTACCCGTTTGTTGGGGTGATATTGGTCAGAAGGAATTGGGGAGCGTCGAGGTAATCGAGGCTACGACTGAAAAGCTTGAGAAGATTAAAGCCTTTATGAAGGCAACCAAAGATAGACAGAAGGCGTATGCTGATAAAAGATGCAGGCCGATTGAGTTCCAGGTGGGTGACCGGGTTATGTTGAAGGTCTCACCTTGGAAGGGTATCATCCAATTCATGAAGCGGGACAAGTTTAGCCCAAGGTATATAGGCCCTTTCCGAATCATTGCTCGAGTAGGAGAGGTGGCCTATAGATTGGAGTTACCGGACGAGTTAAGTGGAATTCACCCGACATTCTATGTATCTCATCTGAGAAAGTACTTAGCTGATGAAGATATGATTGTTCCACTAGAGGATATCGAAGTAGATGAATGGCTCAATTATGTGGAGCAACTAGTGGCAATCATCGATCGAAAAGAGAAAAGGCTCAAAAATAAAGTGGTTCCCCTGGTGCGTGTACAGTGGAAGCACAGGAAGGGATTCGAGTCAACGTGGGAGACTGAGGAAGAAATGAGACAGCATTATCCACGTTTGTTCGAAGAATAACAGGATTCAGGGACGAAACCTATTTAAGGGGGGTGGACTTGTAACACCCGGTTATTTATTTATTTGGAAGACGAAGGAAGAAAAAAAGAAATAAAGTCCAAAGTCGAGGGACCAAACTTGCCAACGAAAGAAAGACGGGTGAGTGGGAGTATTTAATGGAGAGGGCAACCCTTACCCTCTCCCCACACTCACTAAATTCACCCATCAAGAAGAGAAGAGTGAAAGAAGAGAAAAGACGAAAAGTGTTGGTTCGGGATGGTTCGAGTAGCCAAAATCGTTGAGAAGCGAGTCAAATCGAAGCTCTTCTCGTCATGGTCTTTTGTGTGAGTTCTAGGAACCCTCCTTTAAACGTTTTTGAATGATTTGGGGCTGGAAAACATCTGAAAATCGGGTTTTTGAGTGTGTGCATGTTTGACCCGTTTGTGTATGTGTATGTGTGTGTATGATGCGTTTGAGTCTTGATTGAGAGCTTGTGTGTGCTTGAATGGTGTTGTGGTATGTTTCCCTAAGGCTTAGAATGGTTGATTTGAGCTTAAAAGAGGTTTGGAAGGGGTTGGAGGCCGAAAACCCTCGGCTGCAGTCGGGATGAACTGCATTCTGCATTAGTTAGGGTTAGGCGACCGACTGGAGACCGAATGGGGGCCATACGGCCAAATAGGGTGCGATTGGGGTCCATTCGCACGATTGAGGTCCATTCGCACGATTGAAGGCCCAGTCGCATGGAGGTCATGCGATTGAAGGTCCAGTCGCATAAGTGCTCATCCGCATCAGTCCCATTCGCATGAGGTCCATCCGCATTAGCCATTCGCACGATTGTGTCCATTCGCATGGGTGTTCATCAGCGTTGGTTCATTCGCATGATGTTCAGTAACATGGAGGTCATGCGACTGAAGGGTGTCCATATGCCCGAATAGGGCTGTTGCACCCGAGGAGAAGTGTAGTTTAACTTCTGACTTTCGGGGGAAAGTGCAGATGTAAGTTTTGACGTAAAAGTTCCCGTAAGTTCATGTAGGGTGACGATTGAGGCCTTAGAGAGCATGTAGGGCATGATGATGATGATGTTGCATGTTTATGCATGATGCATGTTATGTATGTATGATGTTGCCCTGTATGACGTGATGACTGTGCATGTTAATGTTCCTTATTATGATGTATGTTTATATTTCCCGGAATGAAATGAAGTATTATGTAACGTAAAATGAAAGATAATGAAAAGTAGAACATGATGAATGCATGCATTATTGAACGAGAAAAGTAATGAAAGTCTTGCAAGTATTCGATATCGGGGTCCTTCTCTGTGATCGACCATTTATATAGAACCTCTACCGCTTACCTCTAGTACTGCTGCATATGCTCAGCTGTTCATTTATTGACTTCATCCCAGTAGCTAAATAGTTCGGGGTGTAGCATATGGTATTGGTACAGAAGATATCCGATGCGCAAGTAAAGATATAATGAATGGATGAATGAAGAAGATAATAAAGATATTATTCCATGTGTACGTATGATGTGTGATCATGCAAAAGTAATGAACGGTTTTAAATGAAAGTAAAGTATGTTTTACTATAAACTAGAACTCACTCAACAACGCTGACTTTGATGTGTTTCCAGTTGGCAGGTAATGATTGCTGAGGATGGCACGAGGTGGTTACTCAGCTCTTTTAGGGTGGCATCCATTCGTTTAATGTTTTTGTGATGTATTGCAACAATGTATTTTGTAACCGATTGACGCTGTATTATTTGGCAAAAGTTTTTATAATGAAATGAGATGTCCTTTTAAATGTTTCCGCTGCAATATTTTCTTAAGGCAAATGTAATTATATGTTTTATGTGCGATGAGGATCCAACTGTAAGCGTCCCGGGAATGGGGCTTACAAAACTGAATGCCAATGTCCAAAAAAAGTGGGAAGATTAACATGGATAAAAGAGTTAAACAAGTTTCATAAATATGTCTATGTTGACGCTCAGTATAACCATTATGTTCCGGCGTGTGTGGCGGGGAGGTTAGATGTGATATACCACATGAATTAAGATGAGGATGGAGTTTTAAGTATTCATCACCTTGTCAGAAAAAAGTTGTTTTATTTTAATGTTAAAGCAATTTTCAACTAGATTTTAAAACGCATAATGGTTGAAAGTGAGTTAGATTTTTGTTTTAAAGGGTTTAACCATATATATTAGTATAACAGTCAACAAAAATAATATAATACTTGAACGCATCAAAAACTAAAATAGGAGAGCAGCTGACGTCAGAAAAGATTAATTGTAAAGGAGAAGTAGAAGCAAGTGTAGATATAAATGTGGAAGTTTGTGACTTTTATTGATTTCATGAATTACAATAATCATTTGAAATTAAACTACAATAAATAGAAGATTGATGCTGAAAAATTAAAAAAAAAATTGGCATAAGGATGTCCTAATCGATTATGCTAAGTGGTGAAATCGATCTTCTGGATTGAAAACATGGTTGAATAAGTTGGATGTTCTATAGGGCCCCGATCATAGGAGTCTTTATAGTTGGTCAATTATAGCATGAAACACTACATAATACATTATTGATATGAAACATTGTAGCATAAGACTTAAACATTCATATCTTAGCTTAATTTGTCAATAATCAACCCTTGTTTTCTTAAATGAAACATAATAATTGTAGCTTAAGACAAAATGTCATTTATTTAAACTATGATGCCAGTCTCTTGATGACAAGTAGCTTTATTTTCATGCCATGGTTAACCTCAGTCATTACCTGCCAACTAATATGCATACAAACTTAGCGTTGCTGAGTAATTTCTAGTTTTATAATATATAAAAAAATATACTTTTACTTTCTTTAATGAACACACATTTATTGTTCATATCAGTCAACTTGAGTTTCATGTTATTCTTTATAGTGTTCATTATCTTCATTTCATTCAATAACTTTCCATAAACTAAGGTTGCACAAAGCAAGAGTCTAGACATTTGGTTGACAACAAGTAGATTTTAATATATGGATTGGTACTCGGTTCTTATCGAAGTTACATTACGACAAGACGGATAAACTGTTATGTTGTGTATTGTTTAGTTTTTTGGTGAAAATCAATTTAATTAATTTAAAACTAAATACTCTTTCTTAATAATCTACATACACCTTACACAACACAAGTATGATTGAATTAGAGGGTTCTTCGCCCTTGTGATAAAGTGCTATTCTATAGTTCTATAAGGAGAAAGAGCAAAGATTGATGAAGTAATGCTACTTGAACATGGAGAAGTTAGCATGCTATTAATATGAAAATTTATATTAAAAAGAATCCTTTTCTACAAAAAAACTTCATGAGTCTAGTACACTCGCAATGTTGAATGAGAGGGGTCGTGAAGATAACGAACTGATTTTTAAAGTACCGATATCAGGAACATACCCAATGGTAAGACGTCAAGGGAGGAGGTACCCCACACACAAGGTACCGAACGAAGGAGTCTGCTAAATCAACATCGACCCACGTTGACAAGGGTCCTTATGTGTTATACCTATCCAACACTATAAAGTTTAAACGGCAAACCCCAAAAATATTGCTAAGAATCATTTTGATGAGTCCATTCCAAGACATATGAAAACTCTAAACAGAGACAAAAAGAATTCTGATTTTTTTGTTCTTGAAATTTTTTTTATCATTTAGACGTCGTCGTATAGATAATTGAGAATTCTATTTTTTTTTCCAAACGCACACATACGTATAGGCCATTTGTGAATGGTGATAATTCATAAATCGTTATTTATAACTCAATCGCATTCGAAGAAACACAATTGTTTTTTATTAACCGCATTTGAAAGGACAAAATGATTCATTCTTAACGACCATTTAAAAATAACACAATTACAACTCAAGATACTGCTATTTGAATATACTCTGCAATTACTTCTAGATAGGTGCAAATGACTTGTTTCAGAATTTTAAAAACATAATAATTTAAACTTTATAAATTTCCAAATAAAATTGTAATTCTTTAATGTCAGAGTAAATTATAAGTTTTGTACTTTTAAGTTGGTTTAAAGTTTCACCTTTTGTCATTATGCTTTATAAATCACAATAGACATCTAACGAGTGTGTATGAGTTTATCGTTAAAAAAATTACTTTAGCAACAGCTTTTGAGATATTATTATTAATGTTGGGATTCACAAATATGTTAAGAAACATGATATCAATTTTTTTAATAGTTTGAAAATTTTAAAATACTAAGTTGGGCAAAATTTGTGAAACAATTTGATTTCATTTAAGAACTGTCACAAGTTTCGCAAGAAAGGATTTTTGTTAGAATATATAACGCTAAAGAACAAAAAAGTAAAAGTTTTAAGCAACTTAAATGAGGAAAAGTGTAAGTCACTCTTAATCTTATTTTAGTTCAAAAAATAAAACAGTGTTTGTAGTTATTCCCAAGTATACTTTTATTAAGGTAATTAAGTTCGAATATACAATGGGCCTAGACCCTTAGTTCTTTTGTAGCTGAGTGACTGAGTGGCTCATAAGCCCGATAAAAACCCTTAAAACTAACTAGTTTAAAAGATTAATCAGCCCATTGTCCTACGTTTCGATTAAAAAGGTGAACCAATCAAAAAATAAATTGGTTTTGTACATGATTAAACGAAGAGAATCAATAATCAATAACTAATTTATATGCAAGCTTAGTAGTTTTTCACTTAGACCGATAGCCGAGCAACAATTAAAAGTGTAAACCTAATAATTGTGATACTTAAAGGGTTCGTTCATCTTCTTTTCTCAGGTTCCATCACCTGTGAGCACTACCCGTTGGAGGTACCAACCTAGGAGGCGTCGGTGTGCCCTTAAAACAACCCCCCCCCCCCCCCCGCACACACCCCACCACCCTAGTAACTTAACCAACCTTTTTTTAAGCAAAGCCCCCAATAATATATCCTAATTGATTGTAAATACACCTAACGACATGTTATAATGAACCATGTATTACAACTAATCCGTCTCAGTGAGAGATGAAATACTCTAAGCAATTGAGCAGTACAAGTTTTTTTCCTATGCGATTAAAGGTTCAAGTTTTATAATAGACAAATGGTATATAATTTTAACTATAATTAAACATAAGAGGGTGTGTCAATACGTTGTTCTAAAAAATTGAGTGGTAAATGATTTTTGTTAGTTATAATATTTATTCTTTATATCCAGACAAATAACAAAAGCAACACCTAAACCCAACATTATATCAAACCAAATTACATACATAAGTTTATAAACATCTAAAACACATAAAAGGAAAAGGTATGATGAAACAGGTAAAATATGAAAAAGCACATTTAAAATGAAACATCTTAACCACTTTATTCAAGTACTAGCTTTAGTAAATTCGTGTGTTACACGGGTTGAATACAAAATATTAATATAATAGAATTTATTAATTATAAAATAGATATGATATGACTGAAATTATGTATGAGAAATGATTATAAGTAATAAAACAATTATATCAACTTTTTAAAAATTTATTTTTAAATTTTTTCCAAAAAAATAAACATTTTGTTTTAAAACAAACTGTATAAAAATGTCATTTTTAAAATTTTTCTTATTATAACTCCCAAATTTAATTATTTTTGGTTTTAAAAATTAACTTTTTAAAAATACCAATTTTAAAATATTTCTTATTCTTAAAAAAGTTTTATGCTTTAGAAAAAATTATTATTTTATAAAATTTATTTATTTAGAAATAACATTAATAAATAGATCTCTTTCTTAATTTATTAAATTTAAAAAAATATTAAATAATAGTATTAGTAATTAAGGTAATTATTTAATAGGAGAGAGAGACGGAAAAATTTTGATGAGAATGATTGTGGTGTTGACACGTGTCATCTCAAAATACCCTTTTATTAGAGTAGAAAGATTACTTCTGTATTACGCTAATGAATTATATTATTCAAAAAATCAAGAAAATAGACGGACGAAAGTTACATAAGAGCAAGTTTAAAGAGTTTATCGATCAATCCTTTGTTTAAACCCCTTTAGAATCTATATCAATCGACAACTTTGTTGTTATATCTTACAATAACTTCTATTCTCCTGGTGACCAGAAGAGCCCATTATCAAACACTCACAATACCTGTTAATACATTGTTAACCAATAATATCAATTAAATCACAGCTAGCTTTGTACATCTAGCCATCAAAAGGCTAACTATTTTTAACAAACTAGCAAAAGTTAACAAGATGGTTAGCTATATACAAGAAGCATGGACCATTAATTACATGAATGTTTATCCATTCTTCAAAAATCTTCTACAAGCTACGTATTCAGTAGAAATTTTTATTGCATTATGCCATTTAAGTGGGAGTAGAACTGGTTATGACTAATAATCACTAATTGGTTATGATGAAGATATAGATGATAAGTATATGTAAGTAGTTTATTTAACCCGTGTATGACACGGGTTAAATAAATAAGATCTTAAATATAATGAAAAATAATTTATGTTAAAATGATATTATATGATAAGATATAACTGAAATTAAGTATTAATAAAGAGTATAAGTAATAATAAAACAATGATATCAATTTTTAAAATCTTTTTTTTAAATAAACATTTTGTTTCAAAACAAAATGTTTTAAAAAATCATTTTAAAAAATTTTCTTATTTAACTCTCAATTTTAATTATTTTTGGTTTATAAAAAAATACTTTTTAGGAAAACTAGTTTTAAACTATTTGAAACTTATAGAACTTTTTTAAATTTAAAAAAAATTATAAAAATTTGAATATTTAGAAATAACAATAATAAAACTATTTCTTTCTTAATTTATTAAAAACTATTTTTGATCTAAACAGAGTTAAATAATATTATTAGTTATTAATGTAATCTATAACATATAATAAAAGGATATTTTTTAAGACACGTGTTATTGTTCTATCAAATCAAAAGATACATGTCATCATTCTAGCATATCAAAAAAATCATTTTCCCGCCTTTCTCTCATAATAAATACGAAAATTATAAAAACAATTAATTTGACGTTCCTTCTTTACTAAAATATGTTAAAATATATATATATATATATATATATATATATATATATATATATTGTTTATTGTCTCTATCATATTAAAGGATAATTATTTTAAATAAGTAAACTAAACTATTAAACATCTAAAATACAAATATCCTTAGTTTAATAATTTATTAATACATACTAAATTATATGATTTTAGACACATTTTTATCTTTTAAATATAGAGTAATAATTTATAATTTCATTATATGTTATAGCTTTTAAATACTCATTATATTTTTATTTCATTAATAGCTAATAATATCTAGAAAACAAAACTATTGTTTTGATATGTTTATTTATTCCGCTCATGTAAAAATAAGCTCTAACCTAGTTATTTAATAGGTGAGATAAGCGGGTAAATTTTTGTTGAGAAGTAATGTTATGCTGACACGTGTCTTTTTAGTTACTTTTTATTGGAGTTGATAGATTGGATCTTAAATTTTAAGTAGCACAAACCTAAGAGGTTCCAAATATAAATTTATGAATCATTATATATATTTTACTAACACCCACTCAAGAACGAAAAGTTGTGTTAACGTGAAAATTTGTATGAAAAGTAGCACAAAGTCAAAGAAACTGAATCTTTTATTTAAAGATGGAACATCATAATGAATAGTTGTAATTTTTTATGAAAATACATTATAATTCGTTATTGGTACTGTTAACTATTGTCACTTACATTAGTAGAAACACTATCTAAAGAACTTATTACTACAGACATTCGATAGTAACAAGTTTACTACCGATCGTTAAACCATTGGTAGTAATAAAGTTACTTTCAATTACAATTCCTACATTTGTTCATCAGTGTTACCAATCTTAGTGTCAACCTAGGATCATAGTTGCTAATGATACAACTGCTAACAATGATGCAACTTACTAATGATAACTAGTTTCTACCGAGTCCTTAGCTACTACTAAAGGCCAAACTGGTCATACTTTCTACCGTTGTTCGGTAGCAACATACATACTATTGATTTTTTGTTCTTTCTAATCATCAAACCAAGCAACTTTTTACCATTTACGAAATTCTTATGGTGATTCAAATGAAACATCTATAACATAGGTTTTTTTACCTTGATCTGGATTTGCCTCTTGGATCCCATTTGGGGCACTGTCCCAAAATCCGATCATGGGGCGTTGCTCTTTGGAATCAATCCTATTTAGTCTAGAAGGATGTGGCCTTGAACTACTATAAAAATCAAAATAGTTTTGCAGTCTTGTTGAGTGTGCACTTTACACCTTATAAACTCGTATTAATGTATGTTGTAATCTTTGATCATTTAGTATCAAACAAATATCTAAAAATGATCATGATAACATAAAAATTACCAACATTTCATGTCCTCATGTTGTGCACTTAAAAAATAACTTTCAAGAGTTATGTAATAAAAACAAAGTTAAACAATCATAATTAACAAAACAACTTGAAAATAAAATTTGTTTCGGTTAAAGAAACATGCGGACCCATCGATGAAAATTGTGGCTCATTGCTCCTCCTTAAAGCTAAGTAATCATTATTCTCCCTTTGATTTTCCAACTTACATACATCATCTCTTAATTCATTTTCAGCACTTTTTTGGGTATATTATGTGGTGTTTGTCTTTTCTAATTTAAGCTTGCGATTCATTCAAGCAATAGTCCTTCAGTCTTCACTATCAAATATGGTAAAATATTTGCATCAAACATCTTTCACTCTCTTGTTAGGCTTGTAGCATCCTTCAATATCCTTTAATTTCTATTAAACTCAATCAAAAACATGTTTATTTGGATGAGTTTTGTTGTTTAACTATTATTATTATGCATGCCATATATATCGCTCGTGTGTTGCATCCTTTGATTTATGTCTAACAATATTTATTAGGGTACCGACTTTTTACTTTAAAAAAATCATATTAGTTGTAGCATAATAATTGATTATGGCTTGATATTATAGCTAAAACTAGGATTTGGATTAATAATTAATCAAAACTGAATAGGATACTACTATAAGTTTTACAAAAGATAACGTTGTGTAATGTTAATTATAAAGTTAATCACAATATTCGGTAATGCGGAGGGCATGAGTTCGAGTATCATTTGATGTAAAGTGTTTCAGCTGGGACAAAGGTTTTACCATATTGGACCTTTGGATGGTGGGTTTCCACTAAAATGGTGGGATGGCCAACTCACCAACGTTATCTGTGTTCGTAGGGCATTGGTGTCGTTTCACCAATGAGTTTACACAGGTGGTTGGGTTTATAGTATTCGTTGGCTATTAAATAAAATAACTGTATTTTAAGGTGGTTGGTTGTTAGAAATCTTGGATTAACTTTGTGATAATTAGAGGTTTAAGATACTCGAAAGGAGTTGTATTTGAAATTAGTAGTTCGCTGTTAACTTAATTGTTATTTTGATTTAATGGCATCCTGAAGTTGTAACAAATTAAATTAGTCTAAGTGGATATCGTGTTCTCATTTGTTCTCATTATATGTACTTGTTCGTTTCTTTTGTTTTGATATTCGTTTGATTATAAAGTAAAAATTAAATTACTCTTGAATAATTAAATTAATTCTTTTTTACCTTATATGATAACTAATCAAATTGTAATGTCAAATAAAATTACTTGCTTATACTTGTATGTTAGTCTTGTTTATACATGTATGTTAGTATGTTACTCTATAATCGTGGTAGTTTTTAACGGGCAATTTATAGCCCAATTACTTATTACTAAACACTACATTTGGTGACAAGTGTTTATTTGAGGATATACTTAAACTATTTTTCTTTGATTATTTGTACATATAAGTTCACACTAATATATAATAATCTACCCGTAACTCGTACGTAGATAGAAATTCAAGTTAAAGCTAACTTGATTCATGATAATTTATGTATAATAATAAATACATAGTGTAATGTATGGTTTTATTAAATAATAAGTAGAACTCCAAGTAGTCAGGCTTAACTGGATATGTAAACGTATAAATCTTAAATACTCTACCTTCACTTCTTGATGTTCTTGTGGTCAGTTCATCTACACCTTAATCTCTGTCACAAAAGTAATCATATATGTAAGGTTGTAAAGGAACTAAACCGAAACAAAAATATTATTGTTCATGCACTTTCATTTAGCATTGACTTGTTCACAAAAGGTTCACGAACACATAACAGGATGAAAATTTTTTGTTCGTATTCATTCATTAAAAAAATAAACTTATTCACGAACAATTCACAAACAAATAACAAAACAAAGACAAACATGTACTATATTAAAAAAGATAAATATCATTATTTGTAACCTAAACATTAGAAATAATCACCCTAAATAAATATAAAGTTTAATACTAAGTACCAAGCATGAAGATAATTTATCTCAAAATAAAGACACAACTTAAACGTAATAATCATAAACATAATTACTCTAAAATAATATCCCAAATATCTGAGTTTCAAATGACTAAGTTTAAACATGATAAACGCTTCAAATAACTAGAGTTTCTAGTACTAATGATCCTTAGCCCAACTGGTTAATGTGAGTGTTCATGACATGTAAATATTAACAGGGTTCAAGTCTCACTATAAACAAAAATATTCAAAGTTGAAATAGTGGATTTTCCAAGTAATGAGTTTTCTACTAAGTGGGTTGGAGGTGCGGTCCCGACTGGAAACCGAATAGGTGGATCCGATTAATATATATATCCTCCAAAGCAAGGTCGTACATTTGCTGTAAAAAAATAGAGTTTCTAGTTATAATATATTGGTAAAAACTAAAAGTAAAAAATTTAAAGATATATGAAAACATTAAATGAACACACACAACTAAACCTCTTTCATCAAAATGATAAATCATAAGAATACGATTATTACTCTGAGTTCCAAAACTATTGACCAGTCTTAACCATTGTTCTATCATAAATTTAATTTTAAACAGTTTCTTCCTTTAATCAATTAAGCATGCGCCAATGAGACAATGATCTATTGGTCTAATGGTTTAAGAAGGAGCTAGAAGGCTTTGCCTCTTTTAGATTTTCAAGGTTTCAAAATATATATCAAATTTAATTTTCAAACGTTGGCATTCATGAATTATTATTAACTTGGTTTAACTAACTTCTAACTACTAATCTGATGTTAAAAAAAATCTAAGCATGCTTTAATATAAATGTTAGACTACTTGAAGTCTTGAACTTTACCTCGTCTGTTAAACTACAAATTTATCAAACTGATCACCTTCGGATATCGAAATTGTTAACTTTTACTAATTTAACCAGTCTTAATTTTTTTTAATTGCATAGCTTTGTTTAACCCTTCTTGGTACAATGGATTGTATAAAAATTATACCAGTAAATCTTCTTCCAAGAAATTTTAGTAAAAACTAGGGTTATGAACCAAGTTTGATTATATGTGATCCGCGACTTTCGAAATCGAATAATCATGAAAAAATCAATTAATGGTTTTGATTTTATTTCTAAATGAATTGTCAGTTCTACACTATGATTATTTCTTGACCACTAGAAACATCTTATCTGAAGAACTTAACTTTTGGTTAGTAAAATGTCCATATCAGAATTTCATATATGTAACGTTTTGTCGCATTATGAAGCTTTAATTTCTTGTCCAAATTAAACATGGCAAATATCGTCTCCCCATGATGGGATCTTTTTCTTATATTGCAGCAACTCCTTAATGATAGATTTATCATTAATAAAACCATAGTTATTAGTTTTATGGTGGAAATTTGAAATAAGGTTGTTCATAGAATTGAACTTTGAGTCTCTTGGGTTAATAGAATTAGGTTTCCTTAGATTTTGAAATTCTTGTAACTATATATGATTTAGATTTTGAAAAATTGATTTCAAGTCAGGTTAATTTGGTTCAAGTTTAAATAAAAGAACATAAATATAAGCAATGTAATGTAATTTGTGATAGACAGACTCTGGAACAAATTCGGGGTATGTGACTCGATATAGGTCAGATACGAGATGCGACTTTTGAGCTCGACAAAAGTGATTTGGTTAGGGACTTTGGGTTCCTAAAGAGTGAAGAATCCATCTATCGATGTGTGAGTGTTATGGGTCCAGTTGTAATTCTAAAGTGGAAAGTCAAGTAATATTTGAACGTGTAGTCTAAATTTGAAAATCAAATTCAAAATCGAGATTTAGTTTGGTTCAAATGATAACAAAACTATATATATGTTCTCTTAATTCCTTATTAAGCAAGAAGAAAATATATTCCCTACTTTTGCTTATTGATCAGACTAACCTAACACCTTCGGCTTAAGTGTGAGTGAGTTTTAATTGAAAGATAAAAAATCTTATTAATACAATAATCCTTATCTTATACTTTTACTATAACTATAACTTAAACTTTATATCTTGACATAAAGCTATTCATACTAGCATTCTTATTTGCTTCCATTCTCAGTTTAACTTTACGTATTTGTGCTCAAATCTCTCCAACTAATGTCTTTATTATCAACTTATAAATCCCTATTTTAAAAAGACCTGATATTTAAATTTACACATCAGAAACATAATTCATAAACATTAAACATTCACTCATTTGTTTATTCATTTATTCATTGCAGTGTAATATAGACATCATTACAAAGTCATTGTTACTAAAACATTACATCAATTTAAAAAAAAAACTACGTGGCCTTATTAAGCTAGGATGTCAATCTTATAAATAGCCATATATTCTCTCTTTGAATGCCAAATAATTATATTAATTCGTCTTACTATCAATTAAATTAATTTGCATACAAAAGTCAGTGTTGTACGTTGAGTGAGATTTAGTTTTGATTTTATTAAAATACTTTATCATATAAGCCTTTATTATTCTTTAATAACAATGCTATGTTGTTAAACTTTATCTCTAATTGTCACTTTAGTTTTAACTGTCACTTTGACTTTAACTATTTTCTTTATAAATAAATTTAGTAAGTAACTTTATTGGCTTTTTTACCATATCATTATCTTTAAGCTTGTACAATTACAAAGCTCTTTTAGGTAGTGAGCTAGCAATAAATTCGAAGTTTCATTCAGGTAAGCATACACAAGGTATTGTTTCTATCTGGGTGAGCATGCACAAGACAAAGCTCATTAAGCAGATGAGTGTACATAAAACACAACTCCTATTAGGGTGAGCATGCCTAAGGAAAAACTCAGTTAGTAGATGAGAATATACAAAGGCGTAACTTTTATTAGGTGAGAATGCAACAAATGCAAATCCTTTATAAGTGTTTGCAAGACTTGTTATGCATGTGTAACTTCATTTAGTTGTGGAGGCATTAGGTTGGTTACAAGGATATTTCTTTATCTATACCGATTTTCAAAGTTGAGAGTTCAAATAAACAAAACTTTCAAAACTCATTTAATATAAATATAACTAGGATGATTCAAACTCGCGCGTTGCGCGAATGTTTAACGCAGTAGTTGACATAATTTTGTTCAACAATCACGGGTAAGGCATAGGTTGAATCCTAAAAACTATTGTTTCAAGCATTGGCTCAGATCTGATATCTTGTTGTGGCTGCATACCAAACATGGTTGCCACGCCAAGACAACAAAATTATTTTCTCGGATTCATCATAGCCATCTTATTAGAGCCATTATCATAAACTTCAATCATAACCATATGGAACATAAATACAAATCTAAAAAGCCAAACATCATCAAGTGTACAACATTAGTACCATCATCTATTCAACATCCCAAACTCAAGATAATAGAGCATAAACAAACATAAACCCAGAAACATAAGGTCTAACTAATTTGATCAGTGGAGGCTCAGATCTCTATCATGGTTGCAACATACGTTACCATGCCAATTGGAAGAACTACATCATAGCCGAAGTCATTGATCAATAGTAGAGAAGAAACAAAAGGGAAGTCAACAGTAGTAAGCCTCAGGTGAGGAAATATCAACCATCATCGAGTTTTGCTGAGGATCGGTGATACCAACAGTTTTTAGACCCCAAAAAGAGGCCACCGCGCTTCCTTCGGAAACCAAAGAAACACAATTGAGATAATCGCCTGGCGGAGGATGACATCCGACAGAGGGAACGACCGAGAACGCTTGTTAAACATGCAATCGACCGCACCTCCACGACCACCTACCCAACACCGACCAACATGATTACCTGCCAAATCAGGGAACCCTAGAGCCCCCTTTGAACATAAAATCCACGATTGGAACCCTAGAACCCCCTTTGAAAATGATAGCCACCACTGGACTCCTAGAATCAAAGTCGAGTAGAGCCCAACGGCCTGGCGAGAAGAACCTAGGCGGACAACGCTGACTGCCGCGTGAATGCCACCATCTCGAAACCTCGGAATCAAGTCAGAAGGGCGGGCACACTGACACAACGCCGCCACAACCGGCAACGGTGAGCATGACCGAGAAGTGCACCATCTCTGCCTTTCCCTCTCCGCCGTGTGAGGCCGCAAAAAGCAGAGCAACGGCGACCGACGGTATCCCC
Source organism: Flaveria ramosissima (assembly GCA_025215565.1). Classification (NCBI taxonomy): domain Eukaryota; kingdom Viridiplantae; phylum Streptophyta; class Magnoliopsida; order Asterales; family Asteraceae; genus Flaveria; species Flaveria ramosissima. The sequence goes on along the minus strand of CM046031.1, from coordinate 57,735,190 downwards.
CACCAGAGCTCCACTCCCAAAAAGCCCAGTTTATCTCTCTCTCTCTCTAAAGCAAAAAGATACCAATGTTATAATCACAGTTTGAGGGGGGCAAACTGTAAAACCAAAAAAAATAGTGGCCAAAACATTAAACCGCATATACATACTATTCCTTCACATTGGTTTTTAAACAATTAGGGTAATGTGTGGAAACGTGTATCTCATAGGAGGAGTGATGAAACTTGAAGTTGTGTATAAGAATAATCACCCTTTAAGAATTGATTTCTTTATTCGGACACATAAACGGCAACCCCAAGGTTATGAAGCACCCTAACTTGTGTTGATGACACACTTAGAGAATCGTTCCTTTGGTTAGATAATAGTGATCAGATAATCTTGTCTTGGGATCCACTGGAGAGTAGAGGATATTTCCTCTGATCATAGGCAAGGATTCCTCTGCTCACAGATCCCTCAAGTTAGGGTTGCCCATCTGACGATAAATGGTTCTATGCGATGATGCTATCAGAGGATCTATACCTCTAGTTGAGCTGGTAGTATTAGTTTTGTGTATTGAAACTAGCAATTTTGAAATTTTATACCACTTATTAAAACCAATTAACTTCTCCTTGAATACGTTTAAAATAGTTAAAATTTTCATTTTAACTAGTTTATATATTTGCGCGCGTTGCGTGCATAAGATAACTATAGGGCTTAGAAAGGATGTTCGGGTGCGGCTGTTAACCATAAACGGTAGCCTTGCCAAAGCAACCAATGTCACACCCCAACCTTGACGGCGGAAACGTCGAGGTGTGAGGGTTAAGATTGTTCACAGCCACATAACGCTATATTTAAATTGAAAATATTATTATCATAAGCATTAAATTGAAATACAACCATAAGTCACAAAAAGAAATAAGTTCAACAAAACTCAAACATAACATAATGTTTTTGTTTATTTAACTAGGTCCAAATCCTAGTTTTATTGCAAGCTTCAAATGTCCACTTTAAACTTGGGGATTTCCTGAAACATGATGAAAATAAAGAGTCAACTAAAAATAGTTGGTGAGTTTCCAAGTTTTCATACATAATAAGATTACAAGTAGCAATTCATGTCATGGATTATAAGCTAGTAAGGTTATAGAACACATATCGTTACAACCAAACCTCGACTTGATTACAAGTATATAAGATTGGCTAAGTGTATTTGGTTCCCTAGTGCACAAGCGTACGGCCCCTAGGAGTCGGCAATACCTCGACTTTAGCACCAAATAGGCTTGTCAGGCCCAAAGATCTAAGACGTCGCCAGGCTAGCAATAGTTAATGATTGTAAACAAATAATGTATCTCATATAAACACTCACAAAACACAAATAACCATGACCAAATAATAAGTAGAATTGCATGTGCATTACAAGTCTCAAAAGTTTAAACGTGTATGTAATATAAGCATCATGTTTCACCCCAAATATGTGTGAAATTATAAAAAGGGGACAAGGAAAACTCACATGATCAATAAGTATATGATTGAAGAAAAATAATAAACGTCGTTTCAACGTAATTCCTCACAAGGTACCTAAATATATAGATATTACAAGTTTAAGTTCTTAATAGCAAGATTTAACGTTTAAACATGATCTAGGGTTTTAAGGGAAAATTTGGGGTTTTTGAAGAGTTGATAATGAAAATACCTTTGTTTCTATTTTAATGAAAAGAATCACATCAATTTAATAATTCATGGTAAAGAAACAAATTGGAATCGTTTGATATAATTAACAAAAGCGTAAAGTGTAAATTTATATATTATTTGTAAAATTCTCATTTTAAACAATAACGTTTGAACCAATAATAATTTTTAATGATTTAAATCATTATTTAAAGTCTTTTCTTTCTAATAAACTAAATATAATCCTTATTTTATATAATATTAAAACTATTTACGGAAATTGATAAAGTGATTTTTAAAAATAAATAAAGTTGATAAAATAATTTTAAATATTTTATTAGAATTTTTACAGATTTTTTTAAAGGCCAGAAAAGGCCAAAAAATAGTTTGAGGGTCCCCGGGTTCGAACCCGGGACCTCAAGCTTAGAATGCAAGAGTGTAACCAGTATACCAGGGCCGTGGCCGTGGTATATCATGGTTTTTAATTCTTAAAAACATAAAACTCAAAACATCCCCAATTCACATAAACCCTAGAATCATCAGTGATCAAATTGAAGTTTAATTCGATATCAATTACTGAAATAAACATGGGGCTTTGATTCCCCATGTAATTTCGAGTATGTTGATATGTATAACTTACGTGGTTTGATACGAATTGATGGGGATGAGTACGAGTGCAACCGCGATCGTGAGGCAGACCAGATTTGGTATGAATCGATGATACCACCCAAATTAATCTTGTGTAAAGCTTGGGTAATTGATTCTAACCAAAAGCCCCTTATCAATTAGGACTAAAAATACACGAACGATGGTGAACACATAAGTTGCAGGTCGCGGTGGTGAAAGGATCGGAGGTGTAATTTTTGTGGGTTTCAGATGAAATTGAACGTTGTAATCGATTAGAGATAGATAGGAGGTGGTTCATGTTGAATTAATTCGATTATTATTGTGATTTAATGCCTGAACGGGTACGAACTTAAAGGTTTCGGTTACTTGTTCGATTAAACCCATAAACCGACGTTTGTTTGCGTTTAATTGCGACTTTTGGGTTCGAATCGTGTTCTAGTGCGGTTCGGGATGGTTTCGGGAACAAGAATCGACAGCAAATTGATGTTTTAAAAGGTGGCCGGAGCCGGCCGGCGGTCTTGCCGGCGGTGGCCGGAATTACGGGGAACAAGGGGAAGGGGGTTGGGTTTTTAAAGTAGTTACACAAATGGTCCCCCAACTTTGAATTCTTATTATTTTATGCCCAAACTTAATATTTTAAGTTTCTAATTTGACAATTAAGCCCCCTTGAACTTAATTAAGTTTTAACTTGTTAACTTTTATAACTTATTATTATTATCTTTGTTATCATTATTATCATTTTATTACTAATATTATTATTATTATTAGTATTATTATTACCATTATTATTATTATTATTATTATTATTATTATTATTATTATAATTGTTATTATTATTATTATTTACTTAATTTAGAAACTTAAACAAAGAATCATACAATAATAGCCCAACAAGATTCATAAATTGCCTAAATAACCCATATAAGAATTAATAAAATTAACTTTTAATTAACGGAATTACGAGATGTTACAGTCTCCCCAACTTAAAAGAATTTCGTCCCGAAATTAAAAGAAATGAATCTATACAAATAAGAATGGGTATTTCTTCTTCATGTGCTCCTCACGTTCCCAAGTAAATTCGGCGCCACGTTTATTCTCCCAACGAACCTTGACGATCGGGGTTGTTGTGGTTCTAGTCTTCTTCATAATGCGATCCATGATTTCAACAGGTTTCTCAACAAAATGTAATGACTCGTCAATCTGAATGTCTTCCAACGGAACATACAGACTTTCGTCGGCCAAACACTTTCTCAAATTTGAGACGTGGAACACAGGATGAACTCCACTAAGGTCGGAAGGTAGTTCCAGTTTATAAGCCACTTTCCCAATCCTTTTAAGGATTTTGAAAGGCCCTACAAATCTTGGAGCCAGTTTGCCCTTCTTTCCAAAGCGAACCACACCTTTCCACGGTGAAACCTTAAGAAGAACCATCTCCCCAACTTGGAATTCCAATGGCTTTCGTCGCTTGTCAGCATAGCTCTTTTGTCGACTTCTCGCCACTTCAAGGTTCTTGCGAATGATAGAAACTTTATCGGTCGTCTCTTGTATAAGTTCAGGACCAGTGATGAAGTTTTCACCAATGTCGGTCCAACAGATCGGTGAACGACATTTTCGACCATAAAGTGCCTCAAACGGTGCCATCTTGATACTCGAGTGGTAACTATTGTTATACGAAAATTCCGCGAGCGGTAGATGCGTATCCCAATCACCACCAAAGTCAAGAATACAAAGGCGTAGCAAATCCTCCAAGGTTTGGATCGTTCGCTCGGTTTGACCATCAGTTTGAGGATGGTAAGCCGTGCTTAGATCTAGTTGTGTACCCAAGAGTTCTTGCATAGACGACCAAAAATGTGAAGTGAAGCGAGCATCTCGGTCGGATATGATGTGCAGAGGTACCCCATGACGACTTACAACCTCATCAACGTAAATACGAGCTAACTTTGATGTCTTGTAAGTGTCACGTATGGGTATAAAATGTGCCGACTTAGTCAATCGGTCAACAATCACCCATATACTATCATGTCCTCGGGAGGTTCGGGGTAGCTTTGTTATGAAGTCCATGGATATGTGTTCCCACTTCCACATAGGGATCTCGGGTTGCTCAAGTAATCCACTTGGACGTTGATGTTCGGCTTTAACCTTCGTACACGTGAGACACTTAGCTACATAAGTCGCTATGTCTTTCTTCATTCCAGGCCACCAATATTGACCACGCAGGTCCATATACATCTTATCGGAGCCAGGATGAATAGAATAACGACTTTGATGAGCTTCGTTCATGATGAAGGTACGGAGGTTATCGCGATTTGGAATCCAAATTCGATTGGCGAAGTACATCAACCCATTGGGTTTCGTTTCCAATCGGGTTAGAAGATTATGCTCCAATTCATCCTTCATTCTTCCTTCTCGTTGTACCATTTGTTGAGCCTCCAGGATACTAGACTCGATGTCACTATCTATCCTCAGGTTTTGTAGCAATACGGTGGTCTCGTTGACATCAAGTCGGATCTCAGTATCAAACTCACCCAAAGTGTCAAACCATTGGCGTCGATCGCGAATTTCTTGGAATGAGATCATCTTGTTGTGAATCTTTCGGACTTAGTGCATCGGCTACAACGTTTGCTTTACCAGGATGGTAACGAATGTCACAATCATAATCACTAATCAACTCCACCCAACGACGTTGTCTCATATTGAGATCTTTTGATTGAAAACGTGTTGAAGGCTTTTGTGATCGGTGTAGACTATACATTGCGTACCATACAAGTAGTGTCTCCAAATCTTCAAAGCAAAGACAACAGCACCAA
>CM046031.1:57467496-57729616 GCA_025215565.1 Flaveria ramosissima | reverse complement strand
ACACGAATCGTAATGCCTGAGACGTACACGAGTCGTTTAATACTACACGACTCATGTCGCATGCGCATTTGACGTCTCTGTAGTGTCAAATTTTGTTTGTCAGACTAAGAATTATACAACGCGTATCACCCTATATGAGTCCTATATAATCCTTAATTAATTACAACCATTCCTTGTAATGTAAACAAATACAATGAAACAATGTGAACATATGAAGCGGAATTAAGTTGCCGATAATCAAAATCCCACCGTCTCCCACCGCAACGCCACCCTGATACATATATAGTCATATAGAACAAAGTGTAATTGAATTTAATTTATCCTCAGCTACAACTTTACGTGTATACATGCAAGAGTTGTTACAAAAAAAGTAAATATCGTTACTAAAACACAAGACACTACAAGAATTAATATGAGCTAGCTAGTATCACCAACGACGGAAACGATCGTTGGTAGAAGTCATTAGTGGTTGGATTCTGTATATGTTAATGGCCAGGGCCTCTTCTGCTTGGCCCAGAAGCCAATTTGAATGCTATTGATCTCATCTTGATCAGCCTTCGATTGATGTTGTTGGTGGAGGAGACGATGAATTCCGCCACATCTCCGCCAGTTTCTTTGCTTTCGGTAGCGTCAATGGCGGTCATGGTGGCGGTACTGACGGCTCTAGGGTGAAGATTACGGCAACAAACCGCACTGAAGTGGGTTGTCATTAACAGAAAGATGATACCAAAGGCAAAAGAGTAGCGTCTCAAAGCCATATTTGAATATTGTGTCGGCGGTCCGAGGAGGAGGTAGTGGCGGGACAATGGCGGTGGCGGTGGTGGTGGCGGAGGTTGATGGCGGAGATGGAGGTTGTTGGTGTAAATATATAGGAAGAAGATGGTGTTTGGAGTTTGGACGGTGAAGGGCTTTTCGAATGAATTTGACTTTATTGTTCCCACTTATGTCTTGCAAGAATGCAAGGTGTTAGTTGCATTAGCTACCCTCAACTATCGTTTCTTACAAGTATGAGGGTATGAGCTTTGGTTAAAATTTGTACATTAAAATAAGGTTAATTGGGTTTTGATAATTTAAACTGTAACTCGTTGCTATGTTGCTATATAATGTAAACTACATTTGATTTATTTCCACTCGGTTCTGTTGACAAGACTGTTATGTCTAGCCATTTAGCACGCAAGGGCAAAATCGAGTGGAAATCAAACGTTTATATATGATAATTATGCAAGTATAATTGTACTTGATGATAAAAGTAATAGTGTCAGTGGTTAAATTATCAGTATGGATGAGTCTCCTTTCATGGATTAAACTTTGGATAACTAAAATCAAATTTTCGTCAGAAAAAATAGTCTATTTTGAAGTGTTAAACAAAATTTTAGTTTGAGCATTTTCATTAGTTATATAGTTCATTAGGTTTGCCTTCTATAAATTGATCACGAGAATTACGGTGCCAAGAAAGTATCTATAAAACCGATGCTCCAACTCATATTATTACTAGAGAAGCTAATGACAATTGTAATGTGTTTAATGAAGATTATTCATCCCACTTGTTGCTTAGGCTTCTTTTAACCATTTTAGTTATAAACAACACTTTTTTATAATTATTAGGGATTTTGAAAAAATGTATAATGTATTTAATCCAACTATACTAGCCGAGCATTAAATCTTTTCTGTTTTTAAATAAAACTTCATAAAAAAATTCTTAATAAAGTTCATATGTTGTCACATATAAAAAACTTTCGTCTGGATGGTAAAACTTAATGAATTTTACATTACATCAAAGACAATAGCACTTTAACTAGATGGTCACTCTTATAACCTCCAATGTATTGTTTGAAATGGAAGGTCTAAACTATTAATGTAGGATTGACATTAATTATGAAACAATATGTCAATGAGGGGTTAAATTTGGAAGAACTACAAGTAGGTGGGGTTAATTGAAAATTACAATGTTCAAAATAATATTATGTTGACCGCTCATTCTTGTTATACATTTAGGTGGTGTGTGGACCAAATAATTTGGTGTAGAATGTCGGAGTTTTGGTGGTTTGTATTTTGTCAATTTGACTTTAATACCGGCAACACACCACGCTTGTAATACTACACATTTGTAACTTGCTTGCATCATAATGACTTGTAAATGACGAACAAGAAATTTTAGCATAGTAGCATCAATACCTTTTACTTTGAAAATTTGGTCTAAACTATGGGTAAAAAATATCCGTATTCAAAACCAAATCCGTAATATCCAAAAATACGAATTCGAAATATCTGAAATTACGGGATTCAAATTCGGATAGTGTTTTTGAGGATTTTTGGATATTCGGATATCCGGATTATCCAGTATATTTTTATAAAAATTATTAAATAAAACATATTAATTAAAATTTCTGGATATTTTTCGGGTATTTCATATATTTTTATAAAAAACTTCAGATATCAGGAAACTTTTTTAATAAAAAATATTGTTAATTTTTCAAAAATTGTTAAAAATACTTATTTTTTAAATTCGGATATCCGAACCCGAAATTTCGAATTTCAGATATCCGAACCTGAAATTTCAGATTCGGATAGTGAAATCCATTATCCGAAATTTTCGGATATCTGATTTTCAACGCCCCTAGTGTTAACCCTAAACCCTACAATATGTTCCAACATAAAATGCTCACACCAGGAGAGGCTGACTATCTTATTCTACCTTTTTCTTTGGATGAAGCCAAGCAAGCAGCACGGGATTACGATAGTGATCAAGCACTTGCGCCTTGATGGGTTCAATTTTGCTTTTGTTAGGGTGGTGGAGCACACAGATTGTGCTTGGTGGTGTGCCACGACGCCGCACGACAACACTCCCGCCACCCCTTTTTCACCACAAAATATATTAGAACGTTGCACTAGCTGTTGGGGTGTAGGCCCACCACCTAACGACTCTTTAACACTTAAAAAAATTCACTATAAATATAAACCAAATAACATATTTTTATACACGAAACCCAAATCATCTCTTCTACTCACTTCTACAGTTTTATACATAATAAAAGGCAACAAAACAACATTAAATGAGACCGTAAGCGATTGAATGAGGCTATAAACGATTACAAAGTGCAGAGGGAGAAAGAACTGGAACAAGTAAGTCAACAAGAAGCACTTCATTTGAAAATCACCAAATCAAAATTTGTCTTCCTAGACTTATAACAAGAAACTTTGCTTCGGGACACATTAGACCGGGACATGAAGATTTTTAATAAACCACATGACAATATTCCTGAGGCGATGTTAAAAATTGTCATAAACTGCAAATGGCAAATTGCCCAACTACATGGTTAAGAATTTAATTTTTAGATTTTTAGTTTAAGTGTTTTTTTTAAGTTTAATGTTTTAATTTTTAATGTTGTTTTTAATTTTTAAGTTGTTTTTTTAGGTTGTAACTTTTTAAAATTTTGAAATTCTTGTTTTAAAAAGATAAATTATTTATTTTATGGCATGATGTAGCATGAGTGCATCATCCAAATGTTATAGTATGTTGTAGTGTGACATGATTTGATATGATAACTTGTGATTGGTGGTTCATGGTATACTGGAGGTCAATAACATGAATGTTCCTCCACCCTTATATACATTACTGGGTCTTCTTCATCAAGATTTTTTTTTTCAGGTGCTAACTCAATTTATGAGTATGAAATGGTTAATCATGAAAGTGCGTCTTTCTTCATCACGTTAATTCCCAAGAAATGTGATACATCCTCGTTAGGAGAATTATGTCTCACCAGTCTCATTGGATGCATCAACAAGGCTATTTCTAAAGTCTTTGCTAACCGTATAAAGAAGGTAATTGGTTCGGTTATCTCCAAGTCTCAAATGACATTTTTGTCTAATCGTAACATTCGGGCCCTTGGTGGTTCGGAGTAATTTTATGTCATAATAAAAATAAGAATCATGCTCTCCTTTTTTAACAATTTCAATAAAGCATTTGACTCTATAAGTTGGTCGTTTTTTTATTGTATTATGGAGTAACGAATTTCCTTGATTATCGATTATAGGAGTTGTGTTGTCCTCTCAGACATATGATTTAACATCAAAGGAATTTAGTTAGTTTCAAGGGGTGAGACGAAGAGATCCATAATCCACTTTTTATTTTTTATTGTTATTGAATCATTAAATAGTTGTTCAAGAAAGTTTGATCCTGGGTCTCTTTCGGGGTAACCAAATACCTAACGATCGCCCTTTTATCTCACTTAGTATTTGCATATGTTGACATTATAATGGAGAATTAACTTGCATAAATGCAATCTTTTCTGAATTGTTGTCGAACCCAAGACGGTGGAACAAATGACTAGCCGATTACACTATAAGCTTGAGTCTATCCCATTTTCTTATATGGATTGATCAACACTTAGAGTTAATATGACTTTATATGAAAATTGATGATCTATCAATGAAGTTTTTAATCTTTGGTTTTTCCTTTGGAAAGCCAGAAAAACTTCCTGTTAGGGTCCACTTGTACTCATAAAATTTATTGGAGCCGAACCTGACATACTTATTTTTGTATACGATTCAATATGAATTTTATTCACAATCAAGCCAGGTTAAACATTATACAATTTTATTATTTTTATTTATAAACTTACCTTTACGATATGCTTATTTTATCTATGATTTGATATCATTTTTATTCAGAACTGATTCATATCGAATATAATATATATTTTTATACTTTAAACTATAAATTTTTATACTCCATTACGAATTTATCTATAAATTTAAATCACACTGCACCGCTCAGGGATATTCCAACTAGTACATGATTATTTTAGCTTTGATATTTTTTATTTATCCATAAGTACTAAATTATTAATATTTTTATTTAGTATAATTCAAGTTGCTACAAACATTTTCTAGAAAGTAAGGAGCACATGTAATACCGTGATCTAATTAAATACCGTGGTCTACATCCCTATTCACGTATGCTCCTTAGTCATTACCTTATCCCTACAATAATGTTACCCTATCAAAACAAATGGATAAATATTTGCAGCAAAGTGGAATCACAAGTAATTGTAACATCTAAAGTTTTTAGTAAGTTCACCATCAACAAAATACAAATACATAGTCAATCCAAAAAAAACATAATTATGTTCAGGTATCTTAATGATCACTTGTTAATGATTAGACTCTAAACATGATGAAAGTATTTCCTACATTACATATCTTTTGTTAATTAAATTGAACTAGTATTTAACTCCACGCGTTGCGGTGGGGGTGTAAAACTGTGTCAAATTCGTAAACCAAAATAAATAACATTGAACGAAAAGTAGACGTACAAACTTTAACCCATGCATGTGCGTTGCAGCGCGTTAATGTTTATAAATTTGAACAAAGTGTATTACACAACGTAGTTGTGAAACAGACGTTAAACCACATACACATGTGCCTGTATGTTAACTCGAAAATTTTAGACCGAGACGTAAAACAAAATATTATAAAAGATGAAAAGTATATGAGATCAAAGTTGAAAACAAAAAGTATTAGGGTTAAATGTAAAAGACAAACTATAGGGTTAAAAATAAAAAAGTAAAGAAAAAAAAGTGAGGTACAATTTATAAAACATAAAATACAAACCTTAATGCATAAATAAGTTGGTAATTAGGATTATATAAATGACTCATACTTTTAATAACAAATTGTTAATCTTTTACAAAAATGTGATCACCATAATAACATATCGCTGATTGCTTCTATAAAATACCTGCCACCAAGAATACCTGTTTTCCAAGCCATATGGTCTAAGCTTTGACTAGCTTATGTCGTTTTTTTGGAAAATTATTAATCAACGTTACTAATAAGTCAATTTTACATATCTTTTTAAAAACTTGTATCAGTACAATATTTAACAAATAAAAAAGTAAATTAATAAAAAATAAAACAACTTAAAATACTTAAGATTTTATATATAAACATTTCATCCTAGTGTTGATTAGTTTAGTTTCATCATTGTACATAAATAATTGGATTTAACTAACATAAAGTAAAAATATAATATATATTGTTGCAAGATAGTAGGTGTAAAATCAATTATAAGCTTAAACCTCAACGGACTTGGGGATTCAAGGGAGAAAGCAACAACTATTATATAAAAGGATTTTCTAAAAAGTAAATATATTAATAAATTTGAAGATATACATATTTCATGTTTTCTATTACGTGAGATCATTCACAACAACTTCTTTATTTTTCTCTCTATCTCTAGATTATAAAGATTTTCTCTAATTTGCATCTCTATTTGGATCATTATCTTCATCCCAATCTTTAAAATTTTGAGTTTTATAAATACTAATTCTTACAATATAAAGAGTTATTATTCATCATCTCTATGAACATTTGTGGGTGTCTAAGAGGAAGATTAAATTATAAGATTAAAATTTAGTAAGATTGTAGAAACAAGGATTGAGAAACTTTAAAATTTAGTAAGATTATAGAAACAAGGATTGAGAAACTTATGTAATAGCATTCACTTTGGAATCTTTATATCCATTCTTATCTATATTGTTTAGAGATTGCTTGTGTATTCTGTATGTGTATTTAAATTACCATCTATATATCCATATCTAAATTTTAGAGTTTTATAAACTATTGCTATTGCAATTTGCAAATGCTATAAACTATACAAAATGTTAATTATATATAAATTTACCTCAGATAATTATATTGTAATAGTACCAATATTTAAATACTTTAAATAAATAATAATAATAAAATAAGATACAAATCTTATTAACTACTTTAAGAAAAACTTTTACTACTTTTTAAGTAAAGTGTTTTGTTTTATACGTATAAACACAAATAAAAATAATAATTTGTCCACCGCTAGTCAAATTGACATTTGTCCAAAACAAACAAAAACGCGTAGAAAACAACAAAGAAATTTAGAAACCCCCAAATCGCATTCATTTCTTACTTGTCCTCTTCGCTAACATTCAAACCCTTGTTCATCTTATATACTCTACCCCCATCCCCACTCAATCACATACTCACAATTCACATTCACATTCACATTCACAACATGTTCAAAACAATCAAAAGATCATTACCTGTTGATTTCAACGATCAGAAGACGACGATGACGAAGAAGATCAAACAATCAGAACACAATCCACCACCGTCGTCGTCGTCGTCGTCGTCCTCCGCCGCGGCGGCGGTTTTCACCGACGAAAACCTACTGTATGAGGTGTTGAAGCACGCGGATGCGAAGACGTTAGGTACGGCAGCGTGCGTCTGCCGGCAGTGGCACCGGACGGCGACGGACGAGCGGTTATGGGAGCAGATCTGCACCAGACACTGGTCATCGAGCATCGGATGCGGTAGCGATCAGCTTCGTGTTGTGGTTCTCGCACTCGGTGGCTTCCGGTGTCTTCATTCTCATTACCTATTGCCGTTATCGAAACCTAACGTTTCCATCGCAACGTCGTCGTCTTCCTACACCGTCGCCGCGGCGGCGGCATCGACGTCGGTGTGGCCGTGTCTTCCGCCTCCGCCGCGTACGGTTGCTCCGGCGAAGGCGAGTGAACGTAAAGCTCGTTGGGGAAAGGATGAGATCCAGCTGTCTCTATCGCTTCTATCGGTTCGTTACTTTGAAAAGCTGAATTATAGCGATCGGAGGATATGAAATCGATCGGGATGTTAGTGTGATTTTGAGTTGTTTTTGTTGTTGTTAGTTTTGGTTTTGTAGTGTGAGATGGTGGATCTGATGTTGTTTACGCGGTGGCGTTGATGAATGTTTGTTAGGTCCGACGGCGTCTCCGCCGGTGGTGGTGGTGGTGGTGGTCGCCGGAGAAATGAAGGCACGCGTGTAAAAAGGGAAAAAGGTGGGTGAGGGATGTGTCGTATTCCATGTTGTCATTATGTATAAAGACAAATTAGATAAAAGACAAAAACAAAAACAATTATGGGTCATCAATTCTTTTTATATTTTGTGTACTTTTAATTTTATGGATGAACATACTTTAGAGTTTAGACTATAATTAATATTCAGCCACGCTTTGCGGTGAGACTGTAAAACCATGTCATTTAGCATTAATATCACATCATTGCTAGCGATCATCAACAAAATAGACGTAAAAATGTTGAACCGTGCACGTGTGTTACGACGTGTTAATGTGTGTAAATTAGAACGAAACGTAAAATACAACTGAGCGTTAAACAAAAAAAATAGATGTAAAATATTAAACCACATATGCATGTTGCAGTATGTTAATTCAAAAGTTTCGACCAAGACGTAAAATGAAAATTTTGTAAAAAATTTAAAGTAAATGAGATTTAAGTTGAAAGTGAAAAGAAGTGTAGTGTTAATGTTAAAAATGAAAATAATATGGTTAAAAGTATAACAGTAAAGAAAAGACAAAGTAACTTACAAATGACAAAACATAAGGTACAAACAATTAAACACAACTAAGTTGGTAATTAGTATTATATAAATTTCACATTTATATTTACGTAATATTTCTTTATAACCTTTCATGTATGGGAGTGTAAAAGCATTCGTGTTCCATTGCTTATTATATCTTATAATTAAATTAAAAATTATTATTTTTATTCGTTAATTTTCAATTATATTAATTTATAATTTTATCATTAATATTTTTCTCCGCTACATTTACAACCATTTTCAATAAATATTAAAAATTAATAAAAATAAATAATGTATTATCAAAGGGGTATGTTATAGGTACACCCTATTTATTTTTATCCTCTCTATATCTCTCTATACATACATATAGATACATAGAGAGAGATAGAGACAATAGGGTGTCTAAATAACAAAAGAGGGTGTTTGTATAACACTACCCATTATCAAATATACATGTTAACAATACAAAAATATTTTCTTCTTATTTATAATTATTTCTTGTAATATAGAGAGAATTAACCTATGAACTCTTTAAGAGAAGAACAAGTTAGGCTGCTTCCTACATTGTCATGTTTCCCAAATTAAAAATAGAGAAAGTTGCACCTCTTACCTTGTCACGTTTCCCAAAATAAAAAATACAGAAAGTTTGCATAAATAGTCTTTATTATTGAGTAAATTACAAATTATGTTCTTTACTAATATATAAAATTAGATGTTATGTCTTTTAGTTTTAATAATTACATAAAATGTCATTTTTTAAAATAAGTTATACATCTATCATCTTTTATACTAACCTCCATCCAAATTCACGGTTAAGTTAAGCATGTGCTATTCAAATGAGAGCATTTATATATATTACATGTCTGCAATGAGTCAAAAATAATTTTACGTTGCTTCATTCTCGTTGCCTTCGTGTTAGAGTGTTCAAAGTTGAATATCTGAAATTTTCGGATAGTTGAAATCACTATCTGTATCCGTATCTGAAATTTCGGATATCTAAAATTCAGATATCCAAAATTTTTGATACGGATACGGATAACGATTCAGATATCTAAATTTCTTCTTTATTTTTTGGAATAATTAGATAATTTTATTTATAAAAGTAATATAAACACAACACATGTTAACAAAAGTTCCAATATACAGTAACAAGTCCCAACCAAAATAAAAAACCTTTAACACTTTCAAAACTATAACAAAATATCTTTTTAAAATTATCCAAAAACTTAAAATTCTTTTTGTTATTTTTAAAATGTTAAACGTTTTTTTGTTGGGACTTGTTTGTGCATATTAGGACTTTTTTGTGCGTGTTGTTTTTCAATTATTTTTATAATAACATATAACTAATTATTGAAGAAAGAAAAAAGAACAAAGAAGTTCATATATTAAAATCGCTATCTGTATCTATATCCGAAATTTCGAATATCTGAATTTCATATCAGATATCTGAAATTTTGAATATCTGAATTTCAGATATCCGAATACTGATAATGATTTCTACTATCCGAATATTTCAAACATCAAACTTGAACACCTAACATGAAGGCGACGGGAACGAAGCGACGTAAAAATATTTTTGACTCATTGTAAGCATGTAAAATACTTAAATGTCCCTCATGTGTGGGTCACATGCATTACTTAACTGTAAATTTTAACGAATGTTAGTGTAAAGGACAATATGTGTGCAAACTTTATATAAAAATGACATAAAGTGTAATTATTAAAACTAAAGGACACACTGTGTAATTTCATGTATTAATAAAGGATATAATTTATAATTTACTTGGTTTTTAAACTTTAAAACTTATAAAGTTAGTTTAATTATTGTGTAATCATTGCAAATTTAGTTCTCAAATTTATAAATTACAAAGTTAATCCAAATTTTTACACAAACGTTGCACTTTTGGTCCTTAAAGTTAAGTTTAAAAGTTAGTTCAAAATTTTTAAATGTATAAAAACTAAATGAGTTTAATTTCAGAAACCAAAAATGCAACTTAATACATAAAGAGTTGTTTTAAAAATATTTACCAAATAATTTACCAATAAGAGTTTTTTGCTAAAATGGTGTTCTTTAAAAAATTATTTACCAATATGGGTTGTTTTAAAAATATTTACCAAAATAGTTAGTTTCTATAAATTAAACTCTTACTCCATTTTCACCAATATGAAGATGATGGTCTTCACTGCTCCTTACAAGAATGAAGAACATGACACTTTTACATCTATTTTCACCATGGAGCACCACCACCTTTCTCGAATATTATAGGACTAATCGTTTTAGGTATGTTTTCTGGACTTGGATATGATTTCCGGGTTGTCGAAGTATAGACTTTGAGTTCGAGTGGAGTCTGCGGGGGTCTTGTTTTGTCCCTAAAGTTAATAGAATGTGGAGAAGGGAGGTTGGGTGTCTTCTAGCAACTTAAGGCAGTGGCCGGTAGCCTCCGGAAAGAACAGAGTGAGACGGAAGAAAAGAGACGAAGATGGCGCTCGATATTTTCATATATAATTGTCCACTACTACACAAAGAAACTCGGATTTGAAATCACTATCTTTCAAATCAAAAATGCAATTTATGTTATCAAGTTTGAGCAAAATTACTTGTTACATTAAAACAGAGGTGATGCTTTCCCAATCGAATCCTTGCCCATTTCACATAAAAAGGAGATGTATTTGTTTTAACAATCCATCTTCGATTATAAAATGTGGTAGTCGCTCCCAACCTCTCTCATATATGATTGTTTTTTTCGTCATTTCCTCGAATAAAAGTACTACATTTTGAAATTCTACAGCGGACGAAATTAAAAACATGGTGAAAAAGGGTAAAGATGTGTTCTTTGAATCTTTGTTCTTGGCGACAATCGTGTATGATTTGTCGTCTTCATGTTGGTGAATACTGAATACAGGGGTAAATGAAAATGTTAAGTTATTATAGATGGAAATAAAGATAAAAATATTATTATATTACATGAGTGAAGATGAGGGTAAAACTGTCATTTTATACAAAACTAACCCATTTTGGTAAATACTTTTAAAACAACCCATTTTGGTAAATACTTTTTTAAATTACACCTTTTTAGAAAAAAACTCTGAACGCTCATATACTTTTTTAATGTTCCATCACCATTACAATTAAACCGCCATGTTTTGCATCGTCATTAATTACCATTTCTATAAATAAAAGCCCAAAAAAAAACACAAAAAAATATTTTGAACCACTAATAGTCATCAGCAAAATTGATTAAAAACTAATGTCCCTATTTATTCTAGATCCGATAAGACCAAACATTTTTGTGAAGATCTAAATCAATTTAAAATCTTCGGGTTTGATCTAAGAAGGAAAACCTTTTCCACATGAGGAATTTCTTTTTTTTTTCTTCGGCTTTTTCTTTGATTCTTTAACTATTTCTTCGAATCCATCAGCTTTTGAAGTGTGAATTTCTTTTAGATCGATGTTGTAATCAGCAAGTGTTCAACCATCCTTTGATTGCTTTCCCGTAAAATTTGATCTTTGAACATCTAAAGGGGCACCGTGTTTCTCCTATGAATCCAAATAAACACAATAAGCAAAATGTAAGTAGAACACTCATGATCATAATGTGCTAAAACTTCATCAAATCACCTAATTATAATCAAATGATCCTTTGTTTGATCTTCCAATCAATGAATCAACTAATCAATCATCCTTTGTACTTTTTCTGAATCGTAGTTCCAGCATAATAAACAACGGTACAAAATGAAAACTTTATAAAACACACAAAACCCTATGTTTATCATAAATTAAACAGCTACCCAGAAACAAACGCTTCCAAAACTGCCATACCTAATATAATCAATTATTAAGAACAAAATATAAAGATACTCCCATTTTCATGTGAACTTGCAATTTTAGTTAATATATAGACTTAAATAAATAAAATGATGAAACTTCGACTTCTAAATTAATCAATATATGAGATTTCATAAAATAATATGAGATAAATTAAAGAAGTTAAAATCACTAGATCAAAAGAAACAAATTCAAAGAGGCTTAACTAGACCTATAATCTATTTTACCTATAACATATTTGGTTCTAGTCTGACCGGCGGATACAATCTGATTCTAACAACAACAATAAAGATGATAACAATTAACAATATTAGACCTAAAATTTCATCATTAACACTGTCAGTGGTGTCTTCCGGATTAGTAATTTCTTCTCGTATTTCATCACGTATATCATCCTGGTAGGTTATCGCAACCAAAGAAGCTTTGTGATTCTTGATCAATGACGAAAATTCTATGGCCTGCATTTCGGTAGTTATAGAAAAATTATATAAGTTAGTTTAAATCTCGCACAAATCAAGGGTGGATTTTGTTGATTATCTTTTAATAAATATGTTAATTCGTCAAAATAATTGCTTACTTGTTTTTACTCCCAAGCAAAAACTAAACTGTCTATTAAAATTGTATGTATAATGAAGGTTTTATAACCAATAGCCAATTAAATCAGTTTTATATTATTCGTTTATATTTTTAATACACGATTCAAAGATATTTTTTATTTATTTAAGTTGATTATGATCATCCTCATTTATCTCAATATCAGTTACTAGAATATATCTTTCAATATACAAAGTCTTAATTTATATTTTTAATCACTGTATAATTCTTTCTCACCATTATACAAGCAGCCGACAATTATCGAACCAAAATTTATATCACAAATATTTATGCCCTAATGAAAGGTGGGCTTGATAGTTTGTTATTTACTTATTTTAACTATTCTTCTACTCTAATAAAAGGGTAAATATGAAGAACATGTGGCAACACCATATTAATTCTCACAAAATTTTTTTCGTTTTTTTCTCTTATTAAATAATTACCTTAATTACAAATAATATTATTTAAGTCTTTTTAGATTAAAAATGGTTTTCTAATAAATTAAGTAAGAAATCTTTTTATTAATGTTATTTCTAAGAAAATAAATTTTTATAAAATAATCTTTTTAAAACATCAAACTTATTTAAAAGTATGAAATATTTTAAATTTCGTGTTTTTAAACAATGAATTTTTTATAAACCAAAAGTAATTAAAAATGAGAGTTATAATAAGGATATTTATAAAAATGACAATTTTTAAACAAAATGTTTGATTTTTTTTGAATTTTTTTTAAAGTTGATATCGTTATTATATTACTTATAGTTTTTGCTACTACGTAATTTAAATCATATCTTATCTTAAAAAGTTTTTTATAATTAAGTAATATTTTATTATATTTAATATTTTATATATCCAACCTGTGTAATACACGGGTTTACTAAAGCTAGTAGTATATATATAGTTTTTAAAATAACCGATCATTTAATAAATATTTCTTTATTTAATTAACATGTATTCATTTAATAAGTGTTATATACACAAACTAGGCTAAAGACCCGTGTAACACACGGGTTCAATCTAAAAATATTATTGTTGTTTAAAAATATTCATAAGTTATAATGTTAAATATAATGTCACACCCCAACCTTGACGGCGGAAACGTCGAGATGTTAGGGTTAAGATTGTTCACAGCCACATAACGCTATATTTAAATTTCAAATATTATTATCATAAGTATTAAAATGAAATACAACCATAAGTCACAAAAGAAATAAGTTCAATATAACTCAAACATAACATAATGTTTTTGTTTATTTAACTAGGTCCAAATCCTAGTTTTATTGCAAGCTTCAAATGTCTACTTTAAACTTGGGGATTTCCTGAAACATGATGAAAATAAAGAGTCAACTAAAAATAGTTGGTGAGTTTCCAAGTTTTCATACATAATAAGATTACAAGTAGCAATTCATGTCATGGATTATAAGTTAGTAAGGTTATAGAACACATATCGTTACAACCAAACCTCGACTTGATTACAAGTATATAAGATTGGCTAAGTGTATTTGGTTCCCTAGTGCACAAGCGTACGGCCCCTAGGAGTCGGCAATACCTCGACTTTAGCACCAAATAGGCTTGTCAGGCCCAAAGATCTAAGACGTCGCCAGGCTAGCAATAGTTAATGATTGTAAACAAATTATGTATCTCATATAAACACTTACAATACACAAATAACCATGACAAATAATAAGTTGAATTGCATGTGATTTACAAGTCTCAAACGTGTATAAGTGTATCATGTATAAGATATCATGTTTCACCCCAAAATAGTGTGAAATAAAGTAAAAAGGGGACAAGGAAAACTCACATATCAAATAAGTATAAAATGAAGTTCAATAAGAATAATGAATGTCGTTCCAAGGTCAAAAGTCTCAAGGCACACCTAAATATATAATATAACAAGATTTAGGTTAATAATAAGGTTTATCAATTAAACATGAACTAAGTTCCTTAGGATTTAAGGGAGTTTTGTGAGCCAATTTAGTTTTTAATAATAATATATATACTTATATATATATATATATATATATATATATATATATATATATATATATATATATATATATATATATATATATATATATATTTATTTACTTATTTTGCACAATAAGGAAATATTCTTACAAAATTGTAAATTCATTGTTATTAACATAAAACTTTAATCGAATAAAGTGTACGATTTATTAATGATTTAAGTAAAAATCTAATTTTTACATAAACTCATTCTTATTAAAATTTAATAATAAAATGTTAAGGCATTTTGTTATATATAAAATAAATTTACAGAAAATCATTTTGTTAATTTAGAGGTTGAAAGTTTATGAAAATTAATTTTTATAATTTATAGAAATTTTCTAGAAAGGATTTAAGGCCTAAAAGGCTTTTTAAAAAAAATAAGAGGGTGCCCGGGTTCGAACCCGGGACCTCTTGAATGTAAGGGTGGGTTGTGAACCAGTGTACCATGGCTTCCAGCCGCGGTAATACTCCTCTTTTAATTCTTAAAAGCAAACCTTAAACAAATACCCAAATTTCCTCTTGAACCCTAGATCAAACGAACCCAAAATTGAGCAATGATTCGTGAGTTTCAACTCAATTAACCTTAGGGTTTTTAATCCCTAAGTGAAATCGAGTAGATTGATGTGTTAAACCTACCTGATTAAGATCGATTTTGATGCCACAGAACGAGGATAATAGTCGCGACCCGAGTGGTATAGCGTTCACAATGCAAATGATAATGGAAATTCGATTAATTGTGCAGGAAGCTTCCACGTAACTCAAAGATTGAAAGCCCTCTATCAATTTCAGTTGAGATGGTTCAGAGAATGGGTTTCGATCAACTTGCAGACCGCGACAGTGTTGATGACCGAATTTGGTGTGTGTGTTTGTTTCAGGTGCAATTGAAATCGATAATAGCTTTAGACTAAGCAAACGTTCGATTATGAGTCATTTAATTCGGTTATTATTAAGTTTTAATTGCCAAACGATTTGGACTTGATGAGCGACGGTTACTCGAGCTCAATCGCTCTAAAAACCGTCGTTAAACCCAATTAAATAGTGGATGATGGTTCGAATCAAGTTCACGAAGAGATTAGAAACGGTTTGGATGAAAAAAACGGTGAATTTGATGGTTTTCGAGGTGGCCGGAGGCCGCCGGTGATAGGCCGGACCCTGGCCGGAAAATCGGGCAAAAAAAAGAAGGGGGGTTGGGGTTTTAAGTTAGTTACACAAATGGTCCCTCGAGTTTGAATTCTTATTATTTTATGCCCAAACTTAATATTTTAAGTTTCTAATTTGACAATTAGGCCCCCTTGAACTTAATTAAGTTTTAACTTGTTAACTTTTATAACTTATTATTATTATCTTTATTATCATTATTATTTTATTACTATTATTATTATTATTATTATTATTATTATTAGTATTATTATTACCATAATTATTATTATTATTATTATTATTATTATTATTATTATTATTATTATTATTATTATTATTATATTTTATTTAATACTTAACAAAGCAAATTAAGAAATAAGCATGCATAATTCATAAATTTTATAAATGTCAACGACGAACCCTATAAGAATAAACGAAAGTTAACTTTTAGTTAACAAAAATACAGAATGTTACAGTCTCCCCAACTTAAAAGAATTTCGTCCCGAAATTAAAAGAAATGAAACTATACAAATAAGAACGGGTATTTCTTCTTCATATGCTCCTCACGTTCCAAGTAAATTCGGCGCCACGTTTATTCTCCCAACGAACCTTGACGATTGGGGTTGTTGTGGTTCTAGTCTTCTTCACAATGCGATCCATGATTTCAACAGGTTTCTCAACAAAATGTAATGACTCGTCAATCTGAATGTCTTCCAACGGAACATACAGACTTTCGTCGGCCAAACACTTTCTCAAATTTGAGACATGGAACACAGGATGAACTCCACTAAGGTCGGAAGGTAGTTCCAGTTTATAAGCCACTTTCCCAATCCTTTTCAGGATTTTGAAAGGCCCTACAAATCTTGGAGCCAGTTTGCCCTTCTTTCCAAAGCGAACCACACCTTTCCACGGTGAAACCTTAAGAAGAACCATCTCCCCAACTTGGAATTCCAATGGCTTACGTCGCTTATCAGCATAGCTCTTTTGTCGACTTCTCGCCACTTCAAGGTTCTTGCGAATGATAGAAACTTTATCGGTCGTCTCTTGTATAAGTTCAGGACCAGTAATGAAGTTTTCACCAATGTCGGTCCAACAGATCGGTGAACGACATTTTCGACCATAAAGTGCCTCGAACGGCGCCATCTTGATACTCGAGTGGTAACTATTGTTATACGAAAATTCCGCGAGCGGTAGATGCGTATCCCAATCACCACCAAAGTCAAGAACGCAAAGGCGTAGCAAATCCTCCAAGGTTTGGATCGTTCGCTCGGTTTGACCATCAGTTTGAGGATGGTAAGCCGTGCTTAGATCTAGTTGTGTACCCAAGAGTTCTTGCATAGACGACCAAAAATGTGAAGTGAAGCGAGCATCTCGGTCGGATATGATGTGCAGAGGTACCCCATGACGACTTACAATCTCATCAACGTATATACGAGCTAACTTTGATGTTTTGTAAGTGTCACGTATAGGTATAAAATGCGCCGACTTAGTCAATCGGTCAACGATTACCCATATGCTATCATGTCCTCGAGAGGTTCGGGGTAGCTTTGTTATGAAGTCCATGGATATGTGTTCCCACTTCCACATAGGAATCTCGGGTTGCTCAAGTAATCCACTTGGACGTTGATGTTCGGCTTTAACCTTCGTACACGTGAGACACTTAGCTACATAAGTCGCTATGTCTTTCTTCATTCCAGGCCACCAATATTGACCACGTAGGTCCATATACATCTTATCGGAGCCAGGATGAATAGAATAACGGCTTTGATGAGCTTCGTTCATGATGAAGGTACGGAGGTTATCGCGATTTGGAATCCAAATTCGATTTGCGAAGTACATCAATCCATTGGGTTTCGTTTCCAATTGAGTTAGAAGATTATGCTCCAATTCATCCTTCATTCTTCCTTCTCGTTGTACTATTTGTTGAGCCTCCAGGATACTAGACTCGATGTCACTATCTATTCTCAGGTTTTGTAGCAGTACAGTGGTCTCGTTGACATCTAGTCGGATCTCAGTATCGAACTCACCCAAAGTGTCAAACCATTGTCGTCGATCGCGAATTTCTTGGAATGAGATCATCTTGTTGTGAATCTTTCGGCTTAGAGCGTCGGCTACAACGTTTGCTTTACCAGGATGGTAACGTATGTCACAATCATAATCACTAATCAACTCCACCCAACGACGTTGTCTCATATTGAGATCTTTTTGATTGAAAACGTGTTGAAGGCTTTTGTGATCGGTGTAGACTATACATTGCGTGCCATACAGGTAGTGTCTCCAAATCTTCAAAGCAAAGACAACAGCACCAAGCTCAAGATCATGAGTCGTGTAATTCACCTCGTGAACCTTCAATTGTCTCGATGCATAAGCTATGACTTTCCCTCGTTGCATGAGAACACAACCAAGGCCTTGTTTAGATGCATCACAATACACGGTGAAATCGTCGTTTCCATCGGGTAAGGTCAAGATTGAAGCATTGCACAACTTGTGCTTTAACGCTTCAAAAGCTTCTTCTTGCTCGGGACCCCACTCGAATAGTTTATTCTTTTGTGTCAACGTAGTGAGCGGTTTCGCGATCCTCGAGAAGTTGGCAATGAATCGCCGATAATAACCAGCAAGACCAAGAAAAGAACGAACTTCGGTAGGAGTTGTAGGAACACACCAATCTTCACAGCTTCCACCTTTGCAGGATCAACCTGAATTCCTTGGCTATTCACCACGTGTCCTAGAAATTGAACTCCTCGAGCCAGAAATCACACTTCGAGAACTTCGCGTACAATTGCTCTTTCTTTAACAACTCAAGAACCAATCTCAAATGCAGTTCATGATCGGTGTTGGACTTGGAATAGATAAGTATGTCGTCAATGAAGACGATCACAAACTTGTCTAGATAAGGCTTGCATACTCGGTTCATGAGATCCATGAAGACAGCAGGAGCATTGGTTAAAACCAAAAGGCATCACCATAAACTCGTAGTGCCCATAACGAGTACGAAAAGCGGTCTTTGGGATATCATCATCATGGACTCGTAATTGATGATAGCCAGAACGTAAGTCGATCTTCGAGAAAATAGCAGCTCCTTGAAGTTGGTCAAACAAATCATCGATACGAGGAAGAGGATAACGGTTCTTGATGGTAAGCTTGTTAAGCTCACGATAATCGATGCACATACGAAACGTTCCATCTTTCTTCTTCACGAATAGAACAGGTGCACCCCAAGGCGAAGAGCTAGGACGGATGAAACCCTTCTCGGATAACTCTTGAAGTTGACTAGAGAGTTCTTGCATTTCCGATGGTGCAAGTCGATATGGTGACTTAGCCACGGGGTTTGCTCCCGGTATCAAGTCAATTTTAAACTCGACTTCACGCACGGGAGGTAAACCACTAAGGTCATCGGGAAATACTTCAGGAAAGTCTCGTACGATAGGGACATCCTTAAGTTCTTTCCCTTTGACTTTCGTGTTGACCACGTAAGCCAAGAAGGCCATATACTTCTTGCTTAAGCACTTTCGGGCTTGAGTGCAAGACATGAGTTTAAGCCCTTTGGAAGATTTCTCACCGAACACTTTCAAAGTATCTCCAGAGGGTAACGGTATGCGAATGCACTTCTCGAAACAAATGATCTCGGCATGGTGTTTGGCTAACCAATCCATACCAATGATGACGTCGAAACTTCCAAGTTTCATAGGGATAAGATCGATAAGAAAATCATGTGTGTCAAGACTTAAGATGCAATCACGAATAATGACATCAACGGTGATCGGTTCTCCATCGGCAACTTCAACGGTAAGAGGTCTTCCTAGTTTCGTATGTGGCTTAGCAAGTATGGGTTCAAACTCTAACGAAACAAAACTCTTATCGGCTCCAGAATCAAATAGGACATAGGCATAAGTTTTATTAATAAGGAACATACCTGTTCAATTTTAAAGGTATTTAACGACATAGGTAACACATGAAAAGAATTAGGTCACAAAAGTTAAAGGTAAGTGAACATACCATTCACCACATCATTGTTTGCTTGTGCTTGATTCGCGTTGATGTTGAAAGCACGTCCACGGGCTTGTGGAACATTACCCACAAGACGGGGGCATTGTGGGCGGAAATGACCAGGTTCCCCACAGTTGTAGCAAACACGATTTGTGACCACGGCGGCGTTGTTGTTAGGTGCACGGTGACAAGTCGCCACCAAGTGACCATATTTACCGCATAAGGTACAATACGGCATGGTTGGTTTCCCGGGTGATGGTATCTACAAATGTTGCACATAGGCTGGGGACCAGCATAAGCCCTAGCCCCAGGCACTTGTGCCACAGGTGCAGCCGCAGGAACAAGTTGTCTTTGAGGTTGTTTGGGTGCAGCCACAGCATAATTGCGCGCCGGTGTGAACTTGCGTTTCTTGTTGTTGTTGTTGTTGTAAGACGGTTCAGCTTTGGTCTCCTTAACAGCCTCGGTAGCCGTCTTCTCTACCTTCTTTGCACCCTTCACAGACATGGTGCCCGCTCGTATATGGTTCTCGGTGAGTTGAGCGGTGATAGTAATGGCTTCTTCCAAAGTTGTGGGTCGGCTACCCACCACAGCATCTTGAATTGGGGTGGTACACCCTTAATGAACTTCTCGATGTTGCGGGGGACAGTGTCGACCATGTGAGGCAGCAGTAAACTCAACTCATGATGCCTAGTTGAGTAGGCCAAATGATCACCATCATTTTGCTTCAAGTTCCAGAATTCTTCCTCCAACTTTTGCAACTCACTTCGTGGGCAGAACTTCGCGATAGCGATGTTCTTGAACTCCTCCCAGGTAAGTGCTTGCACAGCTTCGGGTCCACGGTTTCTCTTCTCGCTATTCCACCAGGTAAGTGCCCTTTGTTGGAGCACACTAGTAGCATAACGAACCTTGAGTGCCTCGGGACACTCACAATTGATAAAGGTATTCTCCATGCTTTCGAACCACTCAAGAAGACCAGTGGCTCCTTCCTTGCCACTAAAACTAGTGGGCTTGCAAGAACTAAAGTGTTTGAAGGTGCAAGTTCGATTGTTCCCGTTTTGGTTGTTCCCATTTTGGTTGTTGCTGTTCTCTCCATGACCATTACCATTGTTGCTACCATTGGTCAGTAAGGTGCTATTAAGTTCAGCAACCATGGTCGGGATGACAGCAGCCATTTGACGAGCAATCATGGCGGCTAGTTTACGATCGGAACTTCCACGCTTTCCATGATGACGAGACATGCTGGAATATACAAAATGAGTTAGATACGAGAATTGGAATAACAAGGGTCATAGTTCAACAAGGATAAGGCTAAAGTTGTAAGGCACATGGAATGGTTCCATTGGTAACGCATTACCATTTGGAAACGTTGACACGTCAAGGTAAGTTGACCCACTTGCCTTAGAAATTTATGTATGTGACCATAGTTTATCACTCATCCCAGAAATCCCCAGGTAAGCATAACTAGTCCGTAGGATTTATGCGATATGCTTGCCTTAGCCCGAGGGCCTTTTGCCAGGAAATCCAGAATACAGGTGTCTATGTGTCACACAAATATCTTAGGTTCATGAAATCAAAACCTTGATGAGATTTTACATAGATTAGACATAAGTCTAAGGATTCAAGTCATAAGCATAAGTATACAATTCCACGTGTCGACGAGAATAAGATTAAGAAGTTTCATTTTTCGGGGAGAGTCAAAGTGTCAAAAGGTAAGTTTAGGGAGACGAGTAACTAAGTTTAAACAATTACAAGGCAAACCTATGCTAAGGCATCAAGTTGCACATAAGTAAAGTATAGCATTATGTAGCATGTAACAATATATATATTACCAAGAATATAAATATTATTCTAAGAGGTTCATGCATAAGCTATAGTCTAGGTCACCATTTCTAATAACCTAAATCCCTATAGTTATGGGCTCTGATACCAATCTGTCACACCCCAACCTTGACGGCGGAAACGTCGAGGTGTGAGGGTTAAGATTGTTCACAGCCACATAACGCTATATTTAAATTGAAAATATTATTATCATAAGCATTAATTGAAATACAACCATAAGTCACAAAAAGAAATAAGTTCAACAAAACTCAAACATAACATAATGTTTTTGTTTATTTAACTAGGTCCAAATCCTAGTTTTATTGCAAGCTTCAAATGTCCACTTTAAACTTGGGGATTTCCTGAAACATGATGAAAATAAAGAGTCAACTAAAAATAGTTGGTGAGTTTCCAAGTTTTCATACATAATAAGATTACAAGTAGCAATTCATGTCATGGATTATAAGCTAGTAAGGTTATAGAACACATATCGTTACAACCAAACCTCGACTTGATTACAAGTATATAAGATTGGCTAAGTGTATTTGGTTCCCTAGTGCACAAGCGTACGGCCCCTAGGAGTCGGCAATACCTCGACTTTAGCACCAAATAGGCTTGTCAGGCCCAAAGATCTAAGACGTCGCCAGGCTAGCAATAGTTAATGATTGTAAACAAATAATGTATCTCATATAAACACTCACAAAACACAAATAACCATGACCAAATAATAAGTAGAATTGCATGTGCATTACAAGTCTCAAAAGTTTAAACGTGTATGTAATATAGCATCATGTTTCACCCCAAATATGTGTGAAATTATAAAAAGGGGACAAGGAAAACTCACATGATCAATAAGTATATGATTGAAGAAAAATAATAAACGTCGTTTCAACGTAATTCCTCAAAAGGTACCTAAATATATAGATATTACAAGTTTAAGTTCTTAATAGCAAGATTTAACGTTTAAACATGATCTAGGGTTTTAAGGGAAAATTTGGGGTTTTTGAAGAGTTGATAATGAAAATACCTTTGTTTCTATTTTAATGAAAAGAATCACATCAATTTAATAATTCATGGTAAAGAAACAAATTGGAATCGTTTGATATAATTAACAAAAGCGTAAAGTGTAAATTTATATATTATTGTAAAATTCTCATTTTAAACAATAACGTTTGAACCAATAATAATTTTTAATGATTTAAATCATTATTTAAAGTCTTTTCTTTCTAATAAACTAAATATAATCCTTATTTTATATAATATTAAAACTATTTACGGAAATTGATAAAGTGATTTTAAAAATAAATAAAGTTGATAAAATAATTTTAAATATTTTATTAGAATTTTTACAGATTTTTTTAAAGGCCAGAAAAGGCCAAAAAAATAGTTTGAGGGTCCCCGGGTTCGAACCCGGGACCTCAAGCTTAGAATGCAAGAGTGTAACCAGTATACCAGGGCCGTGGCCGTGGTATATCATGGTTTTTAATTCTTAAAAACATAAAACTCAAAACATCCCCAATTCACATAAACCCTAGAATCATCAGTGATCAAATTGAAGTTTAATTCGATATCAATTACTGAAATAAACATGGGGCTTTGATTCCCCATGTAATTTCGAGTATGTTGATATGTATAACTTACGTGGTTTGATACGAATTGATGGGGATGAGTACGAGTGCAACCGCGATCGTGAGGCAGACCAGATTTGGTATGAATCGATGATACCACCCAAATTAATCTTGTGTAAAGCTTGGGTAATTGATTCTAACCAAAAGCCCCTTATCAATTAGGACTAAAAATACACGAACGATGGTGAACACATAAGTTGCAGGTCGCGGTGGTGAAAGGGATCGGAGGTGTAATTTTTGTGGGTTTCAGATGAAATTGAACGTTGTAATCGATTAGAGATAGATAAGAGGTGGTTCATGTTGAATTAATTCGATTATTATTGTGATTTAATGCCTGAACGGGTACGAACTTAAAGGTTTCGGTTACTTGTTCGATTAAACCCATAAACCGACGTTTGTTTGCGTTTAATTGCGACTTTTGGGTTCGAATCGTGTTCTAGTGCGGTTCGGGATGGTTTCGGGAACAAGAATCGACAGCAAATTGATGTTTTAAAAGGTGGCCGAGCCGGCCGGCGGTCTTGCCGGCGGTGGCCGGAATTACGGGGAACAAGGGGAAGGGGGTTGGGTTTTAAAGTAGTTACACAAATGGTCCCCCAACTTTGAATTCTTATTATTTTATGCCCAAACTTAATATTTTAAGTTTCTAATTTGACAATTAAGCCCCCTTGAACTTAATTAAGTTTTAACTTGTTAACTTTTATAACTTATTATTATTATCTTTGTATCATTATTATCATTTTATTACTAATATTATTATTATTATTAGTATTATTATTACCATTATTATTATTATTATTATTATTATTATTATTATTATTATTATTATTATAATTGTTATTATTATTATTATTTACTTAATTTAAAAACTTAAACAAAGAATCATACGCTAATAGCCCAACAAGATTCATAAATTGCCTAAATAACCCATATAAGAATTAATAAAATTAACTTTTAATTAACGGAATTACGAGATGTTACAACCAATACCACTCCACCAATATTATCACGACCTAAAACGAAAACAATAGTAGTATCAGATGATCAACAACCCATCTTTATCGACAACACTAAACAACAAACTGAAGGAAAGAGGAAATAGACGATACCACCAGATAACACCAAACCAACAATAAGACTCAGATAAGATTTTCTCATCATCATCGTCGGCACTAAAGGAGCAGATATGCATTGCTAACGAGGTCACCAGACAACCAAACTAGAGCACAAAACAACCAAGTCGAAGCACCAAACAAGCGACATAAAACAACCAATCAAACCATAAAGCCGGCAACACGGGAGGTGAAGAGACAACGCCTAAGCCGAGCCGCCACCGCCACTGACATTATCGGCACCACAAACAATAGCATCCACTAATTTACACAGTACAACCGGAACCATCGACCACAGGATACAGCTGCCAAGTCGGAGCGGCAACCGCCTCCGTCGTATCTGGCAATACCAAACATCGATGAACCGACAGACGACCGCACATGAGGCATGCAGGCGCCAGCCAAACCGAAGGGACCGCCGCCGCCAGCAACACCATACGTAGATCTCCTTTCTCTCACAGATTTGTTAATCCTAACCTCGACAGACTTGAGCGGCAACTAGCACTCAACGCGGCGGTGACCATCATAGCGTGTTAAGTCTCACCCCTCCACATTGTCCCAATGTGATGGCGACCGTCGCCACAACGTTGCGAAGCGAACGGCAGAAGAAGATGGAACGAAAACAACCACCAAAACCGACCGATGGTTTCCCCCTTGATTATGATGTTGCAAGATGCGACGGTGCAGGTGACGGGGGGTGAACGGGGAAGGGGGCGACGAAAGCATAGAGACTTTCTCTCACCACAAAGAACCAGTGCACTCCTTATGTTTCCAACTTAAACACGGTTGTGGAGAGGGGGTGACAAATACAAAAGACACAAAACATGTATGGCCAAACTATAATTCATTAAAATCTAACTATTTCTCATGTTTCTTTTTTCATAGTATATAATATAATATAATTAGTATGAGGAGTTTTAACTTATGTTTGAATATAAATACAAGGGTGTATCTTTGTTACAAACACACCAAAAACCAAGAGCTTTCTCTTCATTCTCCTCTAGCAAATTTTCTGATATCCTGCTATATTTTCTTGAGATACAATTTGAGTTTACGTATCTAACTCGATAGTACAAACTGCTTAAGTTGTTATATCTTAGGAAACAACATGTTCTCCTGATAAATTTGAAATTTGTTTTAAGGGCCTTGAGTCTAACTAGAAACCTAACATTAATTTCTTGTATTTCATTTACTTTATTTGTAATTATATATATTATAATTATCAAGTTGTATGTACAACTTCTTTTGCATATAATACAACTATATAATTTTTTAATTTTTTTCAACTCAATACTTTTACATGTTTTAATCCTTATAATTTTCCCCTTTCAACTTTGTTCCCCTATACTTTCCATCTCTTATAAATTTTTCGTTTTACATTTCGGTCTAAATTTGAGAATTACATGTCGTATCGTTCATGTGTGGTTCAACGTTGTTACGCAAATTTCCACCTGTTTAACGGCCCCGTGACAACATGTGGGTCCTAGATCGATTTAGTTATTATTTTTAATGTTTTATGTTTCACGTGCATGGTTTAACGTTTTTACGTATACTTTCCGTTCGAGCTTTTCCGGTTTTTTTTGCATATTTATTTCTTTTTTAATACAAACCTTTTTGGTGTTAATGGTCCCCGATGGTGGTCTGACATTGATACTACTTGACACGGTGTTCGGTTCGTGAACATCCCTACTTTCCGCTGGGAAACTTGCTAGCTTAGGTTTCTAAATTGTAAGAGCCCTCAAAATTATCTTCACTATATACCAAGTCGTAGACCAATATTGATTATTTGAATATGGCTCTATAAGTTTGTCTTATCAATATATAAGAAAGCCTTGGGATAAAGATTTTTTTATCATTTATTACAGTGATTTCCTTAACTTTTTCATAAATTATATCTCAATTGATTATTTAATGTTTTTGTACTCAATTTTCGGTTTTCACAAGAAAAGCAAATGATATATTTAGAATTTCTTTTCACAAAACTCACTCCAACTCTAACATATATATATGAGACTTTGTACATTTTAGAAGTCGTTGACTATATATCATATATGTATCTAAGCATATCTTCATCTGCTAAGATCTTATTAAAAAAATTCTTTTTATGAAAAGAATCTTAGTTTTAAAATCCTATTTGGGCACTCAAATAGATTCAGTTATCCCTGCACAACTACGAATTTATGAGATTTAGATTCCACAAGTGTAGATACACCTATATATAAATATGAAATCAAGGGTAATTGTTTATTTTATCTTAATACTCATTATATAGATAAGCTAAAATTGCATAAGTTACTTAATTCTTAATATTAAATGCTATTGATTCTCATATGGTGTATAGATGAGTTTGTTAGACTTATATGTTGGTTCTTTAAGAGATTTGAAAATATTAATTAGTTTATAAATGTTACTCACTTTTTTACCTGCTTAAGCCCCAAGGTTGATACGGCCTTAAGACCACCCATTAGTCATTTATATCATTTCCTTTGATATATTTATACAGTGACATCCTACCGTCAGGGTTGGCTTTAAGGAGGGGTAGGGTGGCGACAACCCAGGGCTCATTCTCCTTGGGGTCCCAAAATTTTTAAACATTTTTATATTAAATATTTACCAATATCATTTTTTAACTATATACTTTTCTAAACACTTCAAACTTATTAAGCCATTAGCAACCCATTAACATTTTAATAATTTTATAAACCATTAGCATTTTAATTATTTTAACCTAGTATCATATACTCATTAGTGTTTAAGCCCATTTTAAAACCAAAAAAAAATATTAACTTGTGATTTGAGGTTGGGGTTGTTAAAGAATTATCTTAACACATGAGGCAAAAGAATGATTGGAACACATGGAGGTCCGGGAGATTGATTGATCGAACTAGAGTCTCGTAGCCCAAAATTTTATATATGAGTTAAATATTGACTTTATATTATAGGAGCATGTTTTTTTAAACGCTCAGAGTCCAAAATATTTTGGTGTTTCTCGAGGACAATCCTGCCTGTCACTATTTTAAATTCTTACGTGAAACAAAATATTAAAATAAATTACCAATTCAAATGTAGTGGCTAGTGCATATATATATATATATATATATATATATATATATATATATGTGTGGTTTCAGCTATATACCTTATAAATTGATGCAACAAGGGTGTAATTAAAATGCGTAAAGGGGTTGTATATTTTCGTGTGGTTTTAGTGCGTGTTTGTGATAGAGAGACAAGTACGTGACGTTGGTTACGTAATACTACAAATCTACGTAGAAAAATGTAGACTTTTAACATAAATTCGATCAACTGTCCTTTTAGGGTTAGATGAAAACTTGACACAACAAGAATCAATGGGTCCCAACACCAATTTGCTATATTATATTTCCAACATATATAAATGATAATAATCACACGCACACACATAAGCACCCTTTTGCTTCAATCTTTATATATATGTGGTGATCATGCTTCTGGTTCTTTTCTTTAACTAGGCATAAAACACTAGAACACACAGATAGAAATATATATGCATACGCGGAGAGAGAGAAAGAGAGCCTGATCGAGAGAGTGTTTGTGTGTGTGCGCGCGTGAGCGTGTGTGTTTGGAATGGGGCAGC
Source organism: Flaveria ramosissima (assembly GCA_025215565.1). Lineage (NCBI taxonomy): Eukaryota > Viridiplantae > Streptophyta > Magnoliopsida > Asterales > Asteraceae > Flaveria > Flaveria ramosissima. The sequence continues at coordinate 57,701,487 of CM046031.1, read as the reverse complement.
ATTCTTGTTGTAACCAGCAGAAGGTTAAAAGAGGACTTTGGTCACCTGAAGAAGACGAAAAGCTCATTAGGTTCATCACGACTCATGGCTATGGCTGCTGGAGTGAAGTCCCCGAGAAAGCGGGTCTCTCTCGCTATCGATCTATCTATTTGTTTATCTATCTGCATATACACACACCTTAAGTGGTTTTATAGTGTCTCCTATGTCATTTTGATTTTAATTGGATAATAATTGTCTCTTCTTGTTGCATGTTGTTAATTATATATATGTAGATACACACATTGATATATGGTAATCCATTAATAATTTTTACTATACAATTTTTAACTCTAGTATGGTTCAAAAATGCCTTATAAAGAGTTAGGCATTGTATAGTAGGTGTCATTTTGTAAACTCAATGTCAAAACACTAACTTTCATCATGATTTAAGATAGCATGATCATGAACCAAATATGACTATGTGTGAATGTGCATGTCTCAAAGAATGTGTTTTAGTTAATTTCAGGGCTTCAAAGGTGCGGAAAGAGTTGTCGATTGAGATGGATAAACTATCTAAGACCCGACATCAGAAGGGGAAAGTTTACACAGGACGAGGAGAAGTTGATCATCAGCCTTCACAGCGTCGTAGGAAACAAGTTAGTTTTCTTATATATAATCGATCTTTTATTATATAGCTATCGTTTGAAAAGAAGGCAGTAGTCAATCAAAACTTGAGTTACTATATTTGTCACTTTAGAAAAAAATATTTTATTATATATAGTAACTTTTTGCTAGTTAGCTACTTCTAGTTACGGTTAGTACTGCATTAATTAACTTTATACACGTATTCTTGATATATTAATGAAAATCTAATGAATTCTATTAATGTTTTTAGATCATATGTCATTTTCTTACCTCTTTTGTGAATCTTGTCATTCATTTCATCATAAATCAAGTTAATTTGTGGACGATTTGCATTTTGATTCTTTTTGCATAATATTAAACAAACAAAACAGTTTGGAGCATATAAATTTTAAAGCAAATTAACATATCATATTTGTACCTAGTATTGCTTTCAAGAAATATTGATATTGCTTCCGCCTCATAACAAAACAAAACATACAGTATCATGTCATTCATTCTATCCTACTTTGTACACTTTACATGGAATGTCATATTCACATAAGCTCTAGTCTCTATACGTTTGTATATTATATGCAACTAATAACTAGTTTCAAGTGCTTTTCTTATATATTTTTACAATTATAATCATGAGGTAAAAGACATAAACCATAAGTAGATTAATTTACATAATTTTTAACTTATTTAAATTTCTAGCTCTTAGTACACCCGGTTGGTTTATAGAAAAAAGCACTATATATATGGTTTATTTGTTCATTATCAGATAAAATTAATAACTCATGTGGTATCAAAGTCCTGCATATACACGTGTTAAAGTACATTATGTTTGCTAAAAAAGCACTTAATTATCGCTTTCAAAGTTGTTTGGCCTACACTTAGATGTTGAAAACAATGTTACACCCTAAGCTTCATATATTTATTAAGATTTTCCATGTGTTTTATGTGACCATATGCATACGTCATGCATACTTTTATGTGTCGATTATTCCCCTATACAAAAGCTTAGAAAAGTATCACATGTGTATGTATATGTTTGTAAGTATTTATTATAATAATATTATTATTGTAAATATAATATACGTTTCGATTTGGTCATTTTTATAATTATCTTTTCCGTACTCCTATAAATAATTGATTAATAATACATAATAGCTTACGATGTTATATTTATTTATAGATGGGCTCATATTGCAAGTCATTTGCCTGGTAGAACCGATAATGAGATTAAAAATTACTGGAATTCATGGATCAAGAAGAAGATCAATCGGAAACACTCTTCAACAAGCATTACTACACGTCTAAGTACAACTTCTACAAGCATAGATCATCCACATTCGGATTGCGGGTACACCCCAACTCATTTAAGTTTCTTGACTCATGATTCAGGCATAAACAACGTCAAACAACCGATTCAAGAACCCGTGTTCTCTTCTTCTTTGAGCTCACAATTCATGCTTCACACGAGTGGTTCTTTACTAGAAGGGCAAAATAGTGATCGCATAGCACAATCAGAGTATTTCAATGGCGCGATATTGCAAATGAACAAGAATGATCAAATCCCAGAAATGCCCTCACAAGTTTTAAATTTCGCCACGAATAATGGCATGTATTCTGGATATTTGCCACCTTTAATGGAGAACTTGGATAGCATAGTAGAAGGACAAGATTGTCATTTGAACAATGGGGAAGGAAGAGAGTGCTTAATCCAAAAACAAAATGAGTTTAGTGATTGGGTTGTGGATCAAACAAGCCAACAATGTCCAAGCTATTTATATTGGGATGATGAACATCAAGAAATACAAGTTGGTGATGAACAAATGGTTATACCTTCTACATCAACAATGGGATCCATTTTATCTTCTTACCCTACATCATTATAGAAAAGGATAAACCTGATGCAAAAACTCCTGCAAGAACGATGTTTGAAGAGTGTAAGACCACTTTGAGTCTGATATATGCATCATTACCTACATCATTATAAATGTTTTCATACAGGTTTTCATGAAACGAGTTTGACTGTTTTTATATTTTTATTTTTTTTTGGTTTTGGATTGGTGAGATTTTGAAACTAGCCAGAGAAATAACACAGCTTGCAAATGGTTTGTTTTGTTTAAGGATTGACATGACAAAATAAAGAATATATATGTAATGTAGATTAGACACATGATATGTTTGGTGTTTGGTCTCCTTAATGGTGGTAATTAACTAATATGTAATGTAATGGGTGGTTTAATCTTTTACTGTTTGACGTTATGGCATTGGTTAGTATATTAGTTTTATCGTTGAATGCGCAAGGTTTAGCTTGTATTATAGAAATTATTTATAGTGTATTTTTTTAAATGATAAAATATAGGGTTAGACTATATATACCCTCTCTATTACTTGTCAAACTTCCCCGCTCAAAAAATAATTTCAAAACTTGTCATATTTTATCCCAGAAAAGAATTTAGTTTTTTAAAAAAAGTTTTTTTTAATAAGTTTCAAAAAATCTTTTTATATAAATATAAAATTTCTCTAAAAATTAATATAATAATTTTTGAAGTCCAATGAAAACTTTTAAAATATACTTTAAAATTAGAAATAGACCTAAACGAATCTAATTTATTGATTAAACCGTTGAAATCGATTTATTCAGTCTTATATGTCTGATTAACCTATTAAATCGTTTATTATTCGGTTTATACGGATAGTCGAATTGAATAAGCAAGATTTTATGTGACCGTTAACCGAAATGAAAACCGAATTTACAATTTGATTTGATTTTTACGGTTACATATACGATTTGGTTTTATCTGTTTTCGACATGTTTTTTAACACTCGTCACCACTACAAATAAATATAACAAAAGACAAAAAATTTAAATGCTAAAAGAAATAATAAATAGATAAAACTTTAAAAAAATAGTTTGACATATTAAGGGATGATATGGTAAAGAAAAAAACCTAAAAGGAAAAAATGAACTATTTTTACAAGTTAAGGGGATGTGACAAATTTAAAAAAAAATTAAAAAGGGGTATATATAGCATCACCCAAAAAATGTTAAAAGAATTGATTAAACCAAAGAAAATTACATAAATGGTCCTTATGGTTTAACTGGATTGCATGTTGGGTACTCAAAATTTAAAAATTACAACTTTAGTTTAAATTTTTGTGTACTTATTACACGTGTGATCCCTGATATTAACTTCATTCAGCTTCTATGCATTTTATAAAGTTTACACTATCTTTTAAATTTAATTTTAGGGACCAAAAATACAACGTTCATAATAAATTTTAATTAACTTTGTAATTTCTAAAATTTGTACACTAAACTTGTAATGATTATGTAAAATTTGAACTATTTTTGTAATTTTTAAAATATGATAACCACACATGCAATCTAGTTAAACCACATGAATCATTTCTGCAGTTTTTTTAAAGCACGTTACTCATAGTTTTGTTGCAATATTTAAGTATTAAAATCTTATTATATTGGTGGTGAACCGACCCGATGGTTCCCGTGTTAAGTAGTTGTGTTTGGTATTATTAACACTTCGTATTTATAACTATGGTTTCAAATAGATTGTTTAATAATGAACCTTTATATTTGTGCAATACAACAAATTTAAATCAAAAAAAGATTGCTTCTCGTGTTCCTAATCCTCTATTTAATCAGTTTGGTGTTTAAAGCTTCTTGACTACCAACAACAATTCAACAAGCACAATTACAACTATGGGGTTTAGATTGTAATAATTCATATATTCTAACTCGCAATCATTAGGGTAGTTAAATACTTTTAATCAATACAAGGTGGGCCAAAGTAGAGGTAGTTGACAGAAGCTTTTCATCTTAGAGGGAGGTCTTGAGTTTAAATCTAAACAATGATGTAATGTAAGAGCAGGATTCCTATACCATTCAAAAAAATAACAAGGTGCAAGCTTGATTATGAATAATCTTCTTCTTCCTCTAGTTCCTTTTTTATTTTTTTATTTTTATTTATTATTTTTTTTGAACGGCAAATGTATGATGCTGCTTTGGAGGATAGGTGTTATCTTAATCGGGTTCACATATCCGTTTTCCAATCGGGACCGCACCCCCAACCCCCTCAGAAAGAAACCCATTGCTGAGAAAATCCCCTCGCTCAACTTTGAGTATTTTTTTGCTTAGAGTGAGATTTGAACCCATGATCTTCCCTTTATTTATATATCACGGGTACCTCACCTTCCTTTTTTTTTAATTACGTGTTAACATACGGTGTGATCAGAGCTAATTATTTCCTTGGAATCAAGCTCTCGTCGTTACTCCTACGACCACCACTGCCACATTTAGAAAAATAATGACTCGCACCCATGATCTGCACAAGATGATCAAGAGCATGAAAAGACCTTACTGAGAATAGAATTAATGGAAGAAAGGAACGAGAAATTGTTTGAAGAAATGAGAGCATTGGTCGATCATCGAAGGAACTTAGTCATTCGATAGTCAAGAGAATTTGAAGGTTTATTATGTTGTTGTTAGGGGTGTAAACGAGTCGAGCTGAGCCCAAACTCACATAGGCTCAAGCTTAGCTCTTTGGAACTTTAGAAAGCTAGAACTTGAGCTCAACTTATTGTAGTATTATTTTAAAGCTCGAGCTCGGCTCGTTAGAAATTTCTCAAGCTCCAGCTCGGCTTGGGCTGGCCTCGTCTATTTTTAAGTTATTACTTTGTTATTTTTTCATGATTTTATATTAAATTTATAGTCATACTTTTTATCTATAACACAATATGTATTATCTGATGTATTTTAAGTTATTACTTTGAGAATACTAGGAACAACTCTTTTAACTATCATTGATTCACAAAAAAATATCGATAATCAAGGTTTCATACACTAATACACACTCTGATAGAGAGAAATATTTTTTATAAACTTCAAAAGCTAAACTTCTCACATTGCTTACATGCATATAAAAAGCAAATCAAAAGTAGAATGAGCCACAAAACATACATGGGCCAAAATCTAGACCAAATATAAAGTCCACCGAATTCTAGAATAAGACAAAAACAATATAACTCATAAACTAAGCCCTTTTTGGGCCGAAACGATGACCCAAACCGTCTATGGAGACTTATAGCCCAAGTTATGATCATTTGAGTGAAGCCCCCTTGGACAAGCAATCTTGAGCATCTAAAAAAGAAATAGTTTGTTACTCCATACTTGGGTCCGCACCACTTATATATAATAGTATTGTTTATATGAAAATATTTTTAATATGTAAATAAACATTATATTAACAAAAAGCTCGTTTAGGCTCATGAGCCGGCTCGAGCTCATATCTATAGCTCGGGCACGAGCATTTTTAGTAAACAAGCCCATACATATTTCGTCGAAAAATTTTATACGTATCGAGCGTCCCCCCTCCCCTAACAAAACAATAAGAAAAATTTTATACGTTCCGCAGAAGCAACAATGATTACGATTTTCTTTCTTTTTTACCGATTCTACTTATAATGCTCAAAACAGCGTTGCGGCTATTGTTTATTAGAATCTGTGATTGTGTATTACTATTTCAAAATTTCATTTGCGATCCGAGTCACCAAAACTTTGATTTTCTTTGTTTGATTTGAGCGACGAGCACAAAGCCTGCAAATAGATATCCGACCAGCTACTCTCATCAGGTTAGCGTTTCTGGTTTGCTCTTTGTGCTTGAATAGGGGCAGCAATTCGATTGGGTATCTGATTTTGGATTGGCATTTGATTTGTTTCTAAATTACTTGTCTTTGATTCTTTAGATTAGTGTTTATCTGTTGGATCCGCATTTAGAGCATTCACAACCTGTTCTTTGAATTCATGTGAGTGTATTCTCTATATTATCTGGTATAGTTATAAGTGGTTATGAGTGAATAATATAAGAAATTTACTGTTCAATCTGTATTTTTGAGAAATAATATTCAAAATCCTATAATGTTTTTAATATATTTTAAGTGGTTGTGAGTGGAGGAGAGAAAAAAAATAATGATAAAGATATAAAAAGTATTATTTAATTGAAAAATAGAGAGAAAAAATAATGATAATTTTAGTGTAAGTATATGGATAATGATGAAGAATGGGTTGTGAATGCTCTTATTTGTGGTTTTTTCTAGTTTATTTTGATTACTTAATAGCTTGAATCTGATATTCTGATTTAATTGATTAGTTTATTGTCTAATTTGATTACTCAATAGCTTGAATATGATTTAATTGATTATTTTATTGTTAAATTTGATTACGGAATAGCTTGAATCTGATTCAATGTAGTTCATACTAGAACTGGCTTTTCCAAATTAAAATTCACAACCACAACAACTGTCGCTTCTAAGAAACGTAGCTTTTCCAAATTAAAACTTATAAAAAGTTATGTACAATCTACTATATCACGAGAAAGGTTAAACATTTAGCTCGTTCTTTTGTAGATTGATTTTATTAAAAAATTGATTATGAAGCATTTATTAAACAATTAGCATCAAATAAAGTTAGAAAAATAAATCTAATCTTAATATATTTATACACACACTATAATTAGCTTAAAAAAGAATTTTTACTCTGTCAATTTGTAAACTTATTAGTTTATTACGCCGATCTTAAGCCCACATAAAAGTTAAGGGTTTATAAGTTATCACAATTTTTAAAAAGGCCTATTTTTTATTGCTTTGTGCCTCCGAAAACGTAAAACCGGCCCTGAAAGTTTACTCTGCTCATAAATTAATGTATTGCCAAGCAACTGTATCTTTTTGATGTTGTAGAGGAAAGTGTTGAAGATGACACTGGTTGTTCTGAGGCCACTAAAAATCCACTTATATCTTTACATGCATAGACAGGTATTATTTCATTCTCCACTATGTCGATTATTTGCTATTTGGGCACTAAACCATTGCATTTCTTGATAGACTTTGAGTCAATTTTAATTTATTGGAAGAAAAGTTGGCTGAGAAATTGCAATGCTAACAAAGACTATTGATGATATGAAGGTTACTGTTGCTGATGGTAATAAAATGTCATGTGTCATGATGAATACTAATTTCTAGTGGTTAATGCAAGGCACTTTTGGCCAGAAATAACGCGTCTACAAGGTGTTACTTTACTCTAATCTATGGTTTACAACCCCTAGAAATAAAACTTCTTTCTTTTTCTTAATTTGTTATATAAGATATTTAATTGCTACGTGTTTGGATGAACAAGTAATAATATTAGCAATATAAGCATCTATCACGCTTCTAGCATGTTGAGCACCAGATATTTGTATTACGTGTTTTACCAGAAACATACGTGACTCGTAACATTTCGTTCCATAAAAACATCACTATGAAATGTAACGATTCATACAAGTTACTGGTAAAACCATAAGCAAAGGAGTACTGAATCATTTGATATAAGTTTTTACCCACAATGTACAATTTTTACTGCAGCAGTTACAACAAATTCAAATTTGCTTTTAAAGATGATCAAATTCATTATATCAGAAAGAAAGTTTACATTTCACATGTACTTTGCTTTATAATAACACATATGAACTTTAACATCTTCAATAGGCAACTTGTCCTGGGGAAAATCACACGCTTTTCCGCCCGGAACCGGAGGCAAGGCGGCACAAGGCGGTGGTGTCACATCACTCGACACCCCCTCGACATTGGTGCAGTTCCACGTAAGTTTCTTCGCATTCTGCGCCATTCCAATGGTCACATTCGATATACAAATCCCAGTGAAAGGATCACCCGATATCCCCTCCAATCGACCCGCCATGGTCACGTTTTCCGCGACCATGTCTCGGTAGTTAATGTTGTGGATGATCGGGATTGCTGACGCGTTCCACTTGTCATCAGCGTGGGACCCGTAGTTACCCGTCATCCAAAACGCCCATCGCATGGTGTGCATTCTGAACCCTTTGACATATATGTCCTTCACGAACCCGCCTCGTCCAACACCTGTTTTGATCCTGACTCCTGACTCGGAGTTGATGGCTACAATGTCTTCAGCCCGGACATCTTGAATGCCACCTGACATTTCACTTCCTAAAGCTATGACCGCGCTCGTTGGTGAGATGCACGTGAGGCGTCGGATCACGAGTTGTTGGGTCGGCATCGCGAACGCGATCCCGTACTCGTCCCAACCGCTCTTGACGGCTATACAGTCGTCCCCAGACACGATGTAACAGTCCTCGATTCGTGTATTTGTGCAAGAATCTGAAGGAATAGAAGTTTATTCAAGTCAACTAATATTATTCAAGTATTTAAAATTGGATAACTCTGTCACAAAGTCTACCAACATGGCAACATGAAATAAATTTGTGATAAAAATCATATCTTGTTTCAGTTTGAAGAAGATGCTTTGACCCCTATAGTCAAAGTCTTATTCAAGTCAAATTAATTAAGTTTGACTTCCAAAATTATATGAGTAAATGACCAAGATTTCAAAATTTCAGATCACTAGTCTAAACGTGTTAGAGAATCCCAAAAACAGAAGACCAGGTAACATTTATGATTAAATTCGTATCGTGTTTCTATTCAGAAAACATAAGTTTGACCGAAATAGTCAAAAGTACATATAGTCATTACCTGGGTTGATTCCATCAGTATTGGGAGATCTAGTGGGTGCAAGAATTGTAATTCCCTGAATGATAATATTGCTGCATCAACCAAATTCAATGAATCAACTATATTCTATAAAAGAAAACCGCAAACGACACGCGACTAAAGCATTTTTGCCAAACCTGCTATATATGGGATGAACATTCCATGATGGGGAGTTCATCAAAGTAATATTTGATATTTGAATGCCACTTGAGTACATGATCTCAATCAAGTATGGCCGCGTGTACTTTAGCTCGCCTCTGCGATATTTAACCCACCACGAGTCTCCTTGACCATCAATCGTCCCGTTGTTTCCTTCAAAACCAAACAACAATGTCAAAAATCAAAATAAAAACCAATTTTTTCAACACTTTTAAAAGATTGTTGGTTTGCAAAACTAGAACACATTTTGATACAGAAAGTGATAGTAATATACCGGTGATTATAACATCAGTCAGATTGGTGCCAAATATCAGACTAATGTATCTTCCACCATCAGCATCGCGTCCCCGGCCATACGAGGGCAAGGGCTCGATCAACGGCCACTCGTTTTCATTCTAAAAATCAAGAAAATATCATTAGTAAAATGCCATAAAATGGATAAAATCATTTCTAACAAATCTTGAATGAAAAGATCCAGATTATACAAAAGAATATGGCTAACAACTAGTAGTTTATAATTCAAACAATTTCACTTATCGCGTGATCGATTTTATTATAATAAACCATTAAATGAGAGAGAATAATTCTGTCAAGAACAATCCAAAGTTCAAGAAAGATATTAATATGCTCTATTTCTTGTCTCAAACTGCTTGTTTGTACTTAAATATTCTTTCTTTTAGCATCAAATTAACAGACATTGATCTTGAATTACATGTGAGTAATTATCAAATTAACAAAACTATGAAGATCAATATGAAAACTTATACCTGAGTAGCAACAAGAACAGCATCTTGATGAAGAAACAGAGTGAAATGACTGGTGAGATTGAAGCTACCAGTTAACCATCTTCCTGGAGGAACATAGAGGAGTGAACCACCGCCTTTAGATCCGATTAGACCGAGGTGATCAATGGCGGTCTGAAAGGCTTTGGTGTTTGAGGTTACACCATCACCAACACCTCCATAATCTGTAATTGAAGCAGTGTAAGCTCTGCAGCTTATGGCAGAGTATTGAAGGTAGCCTTTGATGTGACCATGATGACGATGATGGCGATGACGAATGTGTCGATAACTCATTCTTCCGTACACGTTTGTGGCAAAGAAAGCCAAAACAACAATCAAAACTGATGTCAGATTCATCCCCTGCAAATTCATCAAAATGGGTTCAAAAATCAGTCAAAAAGATGCTGTAATTTGGGTTTTTTCAGAGAATTCTTGAAATCCTAAAGAACTTCAAGAACCAATCAAATTCTTGATAAGAGAAAACCCTCAAGAACAATTGGGGGATTTTGCTAAAACCCTTCAAAAACCACTGCAAAAGAACACTAATTCCATAAATTTTGCAGAACTATGAAAGAAATCAACCTAAAATCTTTAAACCCCATTTGAAGAATGTGCAATTTTTTCTTAATTTTGCATAAATTCTTTAAAACCCATTTGAAGAATATGCTAATTCCATAAATTCTGCAGAATTATGAATGAAATAACATGAAATCTTTAAAACCCATTTGAAAAAGACGCTAATCTGTAATCTTTACAAAACCTAATCATCAACCAAAAAACAGAGCATCCAAGAATCTCAACGCTAGAACTACAATCAAATTCAAGATTCACGAACCCTATATTTGTAATGGGGTTTCAACAATCATACGTTACTAAACGATGAACTGATCATATCAATGGCATTTGAAAATGAAGAAGAAGATTGGGTACATACATGTGGTTTTCTTGAGTTTTTGAGCAACTCCATTGAAAGCAAGATTTTGATGAATTTTGGTACTGAAATATTGGTGGAGGTAGTGGGGATTATATATATAGGGTTGGTGTCATGGTGATACCATGTTCTTTAAAGAATTTGATAACTACTTTTTGTGTTGCTTTATCGATTTGTTGAATTTGAGTGTGGAATATTGAAGATTGGAGTAACCGTAACATAGATATTATTAATTAAAAATTACAGTCAAGGCAAAACAACCCTTTGAAGTTTTGTAAATGAATTATACAACAATTGTTTGTGTTTTACTTCTTTTTTTCTTTTCTTTTGATATAATCTATTGAATCTATTCGTCTTTTAACATTTAGTTATAAGAAACACTAGTTAACCACTAGAAATATTATGTTGTTTTACTTTGAACTTAATCTATATGTAACGTAGAATGCTAAAAGTGCTCCTAGTAGTATAGTGTAGAAGGCTAAAATGTCCACAAACATGTCTATTTATCTGACATGATAGGAACACATCATAAATTTTTCTCATGTAATATCTTACAGACATTCTTAATTTCCTATATTTTTTATTTTGTCATAACTTTCATTTATGTCTTGTGGCTATTATATATACTATAATAAATCAATTAAATTATTTAAGTTTAACTAGTTTATTATAATAAACAAATGCTTTATTATAAAAAAATGCATATAATCTAAAGTACTGCATAAGAAAATTACAAAATAGCGTTGTTTATAAAGTAACATTACATATTCTAGTCAATTCCTATAAATAAATTTAAAAGTTAAAGGAGTATACAGGTCATGAATGTAGATGATATACAAATTAAAACTGGATCAAGATTACCCAAATTAAGTAATTAGAACTTCCGAAATTGACTTTTGTTCTTCTTGTTATAAGTTACTTTCCTTATATAGTGTAAAGTTACCTTTTTTTTCTATATCTCAACATCAAATGGGAATAAAAGTAGAGATGAGAATAAGTGGTTTTTATATTTCTAGTTTCTATAACTAGAGGTTAAAGTCATCATCCATATAGTCTACCATCTAGATGGATGCGTTAAATGAATGGCAATACGATTATACAACATGATGAATTTATTATTCTAAATTGTAATCTTGTAAAGGGATATGGTGTGGCATTCGTTGAATATTCACCGGGTTTCACCAAACTACAACTACACATCACCACTCTTCACCTTATCTCCTCATTTCTTTCCCAATGGTACTCCATGTCCCTAAGGTGACCTAAGGTGTTGACTCACTGTGATCAATTTACAATCAAGAAAATGTAACATAGAGTAAGATCCATATGTTATCTACGATTTGAACGAGTTTATACCCTTTTATGTGAGACAATTTATACCCTTTTATGTGAGACAAGACATGTAACCCTTAGGCAGGGTTATCCAAAAGAAGGTAAACATTCAAGTTATGAATATCTACGGTTATATCAACTGAATATGAAATTCGTGAGTTTGAGTTTTCATTGAATGATTTCATGTTAGTTTCTGGTCAAATCAATAAACACGTTTAGCTAGATGAAGTTGTGTTCCAGGTCAATTTGGTATGTTCTTGGGTTGGCTCAGTTACTTTTTAAATTCTTTTGAAAGCGTGTTTTATGTTATAACTAAAATTAGGTTTGAATGTAATTGTTGTATACATATTTGTATTTTTTTTTTGTTAGAACTTTTTATTTTTTATAATTTTTTTGGAAATGCATGATGTTCTTTTAAACCAAAAACATACATGTCTGGATTCATATATTTGATATATTTTTAGTTTCTTGTGTGATCATAGTAAGCCAACCTACTAACACAACTCTATTATTGCCCTATTTGAGTCTTGAGATGTCCCATGGACACTATCTTTAATATAAAAATAAAATGGTCCCTTAGGTTAGTAGTATTTACAACATGGTGTATTCAAAAATTAATAATAAGTAGTTTAATTATTACCTTATACAAAGTTAACATGTAGTCCTCGTCATACTTTTATACAATAAAAAGAAAAGCATACATATATTAACGAATTTTAAATGTTGTTTATTCAAAAAAATATCATAGCAGTTATAACCGTTATAATGATGTAGGGGTGTGCACGGTGCGGTTCGGTGCGGTTAATACAATTTTCGAAACCGAAACCGCAAGTTCGGTTAATACCATTTTTTAACCGCAACCGCAACCAAAACTTCGGTTAACTACGTTTCGGTTAACCACCGGTTATGATTAATTTGCGGTTAATTAACCAATATATTTAACATATGCTTTTAAACCAAAATATTAACTAATAAATTATTGTTAGGCTAGTTTTGGACCAATTTTATAAGGGTGTGCACAATATGGTTCGTTTTGAAGGTCTTGCCAAATCGAAGCCGAAGTCGGGGTGTGCATACAACAATGTGTGTGCGCATTTTGCATTTCTTCTGTTTGTTTATGATGTTTTTTCAATAAATAACGCAATCCACTATGTAAATATATTTTTATAAATGTGAACTAAAAAGGATGAATCTATGAACTTCTAGTAAAATCATGAGTAGTATTGTAAATTATTATACTTTAGTGACATTCGGTTCGGTGCGGTTAATGCGGTTAATTTGCACATCAAAACCAAAACCGATCCGAAACGTGAGGCCATTCAGTTATGCTACTGAACCGTCGGTTAATTGTTCGGTTCGGTTAATTTGGTTCGGTTAATGCGGTTAATTCGGTTATGATTCGGTTAAATCGGTTATTTGCTCACGCCTATAATGATGTAAAGTAAATTAATATACTGAAAATGATTACCAAGATATTTATATTATATTAATCATCAACCTTCTTATGTGAGAAGTTTTACTGTACATAATATTACAACTCTTTGTGTCTATGGTACAACAGGTTTTTGTGTTGGCATGTTATACTCCGTACACGTCGACTTTACCCATTCCACCGCCCTTCCTCTTCTTTTTTACTCGGGATTCCGTTGTTCATCGCCTTCCAGGTTGCTGCCTTGCTGCTTCCAGACTTATTACCGGTGCAGATTGAGGACGAGCTGGATCATTATATTTGTGAGATAAGGTTTTCCTTCATCTTAATTCACACTTTTGCTCTTTACTTTGTTAGGTTTTAGTTTTCGATGTTGGAGTAACCAATTGGATCAACCCAAAAATATATGTAAACACACACATTTGAAGTAACATACTTCGACTCTTTTATTATTCTTGAACTCGACTTATAAAACCGAATACAAAACCCTATATTTATACTAGATATAAACTAATTATAATCTAACTCAAACATTATTTAAATAATCAAAAGATAAACTAATAATTATCTAATCCTAACAAATCGATAACTACTAATTAATTAAACCAAACTTTTGTTTTCACACCTTGATCTTTTACTTTGTCCAAATTAAACCTTTCAATTATAAACATATCAAGATTATATCCTTCATTTAACCCCTTAATCTTGATATTGACCTTCATCTCTCATTTATATTTGAAATTGTTCATCTCTGCAATCTCTTCTGGACCCCGACCTTAACCACAGCCACGTCCTAGATCTTCTCGTTTGGACCCCTACTTTCGATAACAATTTATTTGGATCAAATCCTACGTCATTGACTTCTACTTCTTCCCGGATCGTTTAAGCCACCTGCTCACCGACCTCCGACTGAAAAAAACTAGCCCCTTGCTTTTCTGTTTTTACCCAGCTACTGAACAAAAACCTACCACCACGTTGTTTCGTTTCCCGCGCCTCCTGTCGGATTATTTCTGCCAAAATAGAACCACCCATTCTTTTCCTTGGCACGGAAGAAAAGTACACTGCTGATCATATCCTTTAAAAACTTCTTAAATACAAACAAACCTGGTTAACACCTTGATCGATCACATCTGCTAACCTGCTAATGATCGAATCAAACTCCTTTAGTAACTTGTTTTTCAATCTCCCCTTATCAAACAAGTTTGCCATTGACTAGAAACATGTTGTCGATCAAAATCCGTCCTTGATCGCTTAACTTGTTGTTTTTTCTTCTTTTTTTTTTCCTTTTTCTTCTTCCGGCTATGATAATCAAACATAACTAATAGATGAATAAACTTACCGTCGATTCTCTCTTCACCTTTATCCATCCTTGTCGAGTTCGTATGCTATCTCTCCTTGATAGTCGGATTAAATTCTTCTCCACACATGAATTCCGATCGGCTTCACAGAGATCGTGACATTTGGCTCTGATACCAATTGTTGGAGTAACCAATTGGATCAACCCGAAAATATATGTAAACACATAAATTTAAAGTAACATACTTCAATCTTTTATTATTCTTGAACTCGACTTATAAAACCGAATACAAAACACTATATGTATACTAGACATAAACTAATTATAATCTAACTCAAACTCTATTTAAATAATCAAAAAGATAAACTAATAATTATATAATCCTAACAAATCGGTAACTACTAATTAATAAAACCAAACTTTTGTTTTCACACCTTGATCTTTATCTAAATTAAACCTTTCAATATAAACATATCAAGATTATATCTTTCATTCGAATTATTTGAAATTGATATGGGTTTTCTACTCTCTTTGGCGTTTCTACTTCCTTCTAGTGTTACGTGCGCTGATCTTGCAGCCACATGCCGGTACAAATTGATGGTTTATGTTTGACTAGGTTTGAATTTTCCAGATAGTTGTTCTAATTTGGGTTCTTTGGTTATACAATTTGTTGGTAAATGTATACATAAACATATGAATTATGGGTTGATGGAGTATATGAAACTTAGGATCGTTGATTTCCCATCTTGGTTTATGTTTCTATTTGTTCTGATTAAATTTCTTTAGTTCTGCTCTTTGATTATGGCCTTTGTAAAATTTATTCCCAAGGTGTGACGGGTAGTGTGTATAGGACCCGAGTACATATTCAATGCGACATGCTGATATGTGATTACTAGTGATCCTGACTTCATACTCCCGAGTTGCAGAGAACAAAATGGAACAAGGCAATCTTTCTAGATTCGCTTCGCCTTACAGCCTTGTTTCTCATTGTAATTGTCATTGTAGCACGTACCCCCTTCACGCCCAAATTTTACGTACGTAGAGGACTAGAGGGACCCATCATAATTTCTTCACACTCGTTAACCAACCCGTGCCTGCCACCTCCTTAAATGCCCCCTCACGGCGGATAGGAGTGGTGCACAATGCCAGTTATGGCCTAACTTAGCCACCACAAGGCCTTAAATAACAACAAACACACTTCAAATTGTGTAATAGTAGTGTTTGAAAACTTTATGTTATAGGTTTTTTAAGTTCAAATCCAAAAAACTATACGTAGTTTTCTAAAATCACATATGCTAATCGAACACGCTCAAAGTTTATCCAAGTCATTTTGTTGAAATGATTGATTTAATAAACTCGTGTATATTTGATTTACCAACACACTAGTGTATAACTTAAGAAATCAACATTTAAGCTTTCATTAACATCGTTTACAAACTTAAATTAACTATACATTCTCTTCAAAAAGAATATTATTAACACATTAGTAATTGTTCCCAGCGGATATGTTTGATGATTAAATAGTGTGCTCTACAACTGACATATTAAAGATTTAAATCCTGTAGCGTGTATAATATAATGTATTTATTATAAAAATCTAGTTGGTAAAAAAATTTAACACATTAGTGATTAAGTTAAAACATTAAATATTAATATATCATCATTTTTTAAGGGAATTAACATATACAAATTATATATTTTAATATTCTAGTGATTTTGGTAAAAGGTAAATTATGGTGGATGAATAATTTTCATTATCCACAAAAAATGTTAAAAAAAGAAAAAGAAAGTTATATTTGATAGGCAAAAATAGTGGGTACAAAAAATGACAAGATTGGAGTGGGGAAAAAAGGTCACGGGATGGGATAAAGTGTTGAGACAAAAGCAAGCGTGATTCAATTCATTAAACTCCCCACCAATAACCTAAGTGCTTCACGTGGACATGGTCTTTTGTGTAAGTTGAGAATGATTCTTTTTAAGACGGAGACCTACAAACCTATCCATTATTTTGAAAACCGGATCAAACCGGTCGGTCTGACTAACTGGATTGGGAACCAGTCTTCAATCCGGTCTGGTTCTGTGTTTAAACCGGTTTAACGTTGAACCAGTGGTCGAATTGGTTGAAGTGGGAACCGCACTACAACCCGGTCCGGTTTGGTGTTTAAAACCGTTTTGACGTTGAACCAGTGGTTGGACCGGTTGACCAGGTCGAACCGGCGTTCAGACCGGTTGAACCCGGAACCGCACTTCAACCCGGTCCGGTTCGGTGTTTAAAACCGTTGTGACGTTGAACCAGTGGTCAGACCGACCGGTTGAACTGGTCGAACCGGAAGTCGGTTCGGGAACAAAACTGGTTGAACCGGGGGTCGGACCGGTTGAATTGGTTTTTTTATATGTTTTTAATTTTTTAGTATTTTTTACATATATTTATTATAATAATTGTAATTTTATCCGATTCGTATATCCGGTTAGACCGGCCGAACCGGTCCAACCAGCAGACCGGTAAGACATCAGGTTCACTGTGTGGCCTGCTTTCTTTTTCTCATTCTTTAGGCATATATGTCCTTTAACTTTATGGTGTAATAATAAGTGATTATAACTTAATCATCAATGATAATCTGGTGAGCGGCAACAACTAGGCTATCAACTCCACTGTACGGGCCATGGTAACTAGATCTAATAACAGTAACTACAAGTAGTGTAACTTCAAGGATAACTCAGTTACCGTTTATAGAGAGTCTGTTGATCAATCTTTCCTTATGATATTACTAAATAGTTACCGGTTGTTATAATAGTGAATTGAAGCATTATGATAGTTCACCCAACTATAAAACAAAAGTAAATGATGTGTTTAAATATAAGAAAAACTAGAACTTTATTTTTATAGAGAGCGTTATTGTATTACATCTTTTTCATTCGTTATTCATCACGAAATACTTTGACTCAAAACTAAACTCTACATGATTCAAAAAAGTATTCAGGATAATTTGTGGAAAAAAAAGAAACACACACATATTGGTAGTTACTTAAATATTAGAATATAGTTATATATAATATTAGTTTAAGTATTGAAGATGTAGATTACCACTGCTAGGCTAGATCCAATGGAATACTTCTCAAAATGAGCACAACATGGCTAATGCCGATGAGAGATATGTAAAACATAAACAATATTTGGCTCGTCATAGGAAGAGGTTTTTGTTGTAACCATCTTTAGACCTGAGAATATAACGTTTTTATTAAAGATTAAAAACATGAACTGAAAACTCTAAGTGTGGTCAAGGAAGGTATTCTTTGAGAGAATGAATCATACCTGGTGTAGTTGTAGCTAGACGATTTTACATCCCTCATTCCTATTGGTGATCATAATTCACGCGGATTGTTTTCTCAGCCAATCACCGTGAATTAATATGTCATTTAGTGTATGTCATTTAATGCCACGTGGGCCAATCATCAGTTATCGGTGCCACGTATGTATGTCATTTTAGAGGTGAACCCATTTTGTTTTGGGTAAAACCTTCCTTCTTCGATCAATTGAGGACTTAAATCAATTAAATGTCGTTTGTGTTAACTATATTAATTTTATTTGCGACACATTAGATATTGTTTAAAGTAAGCTCAAGGTATTTGTGGAATATTTAGACTCTATAGTGTATAAAATGTGGCTTAGAGACATTTCCGTCTACTGGTTACTTGATTATGTGACGGTTGATATCGATACAAAACTCTTTGGATTCCAAGGTTAATGTCTTTTAGTACGGTAAAAGCCTAGGCTCGAGGAATAAGAATAACAAAGGCAAGGGAAAACTTCTGGTTGTGTCTTAAAGTAAAAGAATGTATTAACTAAAAAACGCTTCAACTATGATGAATCATGAAGAAAACAAGATTAGAGACATCACTATGAATGTGAAGTGAATCTTGTCATCATCTATCCAACATGTGGAGTGCATTCTTGCTAAACTAACATGGTCTTCGACTCTTCGTATATAAAAGCTTATCATGCTTAAAACACTTAATAAATAAAAGCTAAAGATACACGTATTGAACTTTGGAATAATCTACCTTATGATAAGCAACTACTCTACCGTAACACTGAACAAAGTCGATCCATGTGTAAGTATTAATCAAATCATATATTCAGCATTAAGATTTAACATCAACAATAGGAGCTGAAGTAAGTCTTAGGCTGAACTTTTAATTACTGAAGACTTATTTTCAAATATGAGATGATTAATGAGGAATGGTTGGCTTCCCTCAAAGTGAGAAAGGCCATACATTTATACAATACAAAAGTACACAAAGCATACATAAAGAATAGGATAAATACAATACAAGTCCATAAATATATAAACTTATACTAAGAGTGGCTAATATCCCCCGCAAGCTAAAGGGAGGCGGCCCGAGCCGAAGTTGTCGTCGAAACATCTTAAATTGAGGGCGAGGAAGAGCTTTGGTAAAAATATCCGCAACCTGAAGCTTGGTAGAGATGAACTTGGTGTGGAGCTTGCCAGCGAGAACCAACTCACGAATGAAGTGGTAATCTAAATCGATATGCTTCGCCCGCTTGTGTGCAACCGGATTCTGTGCGAGGAACAAAGCACTATTGTTTTCACACATAAGCATTGGGCGGCCAGTAGGGAGAACATGAAGTTCACGCAACATGTGAGTAAGTCACATAATCTCAGCAGCAACATTAGCCATTGCCAGGTACTCCGATTCACAGCTCGATCGTGACACGGTGTGGAGTTTCTTAGCACTCCAGGAGACAAGATTACCTCCCAAAATATAGAATACCCATAAGTAGAGTGTCGAGTCTCAATACAGCGGGCCCAATCAACATCAGAGTATCCAAGAATTGGGGTGTGAGGACACCTACATAAGGTGAGCCCAAAGGAGTAGGTTCATTAAATATAACGCAAAATTCTCTTGAGTTGCTGAAAGTGTGTAACGGTTGGACATTGCATGTACTGACTCACTTGATTGACAACATAGGAGATATCTGGCCGGGTAATAGCTAGATACTGGAGAGCACCAACAAGAGATCGATAAAGATGTGGATTAGAGTAGGGCTCCCCAGTAGAAGAGAAAGCCTCGTTGGTGGCTAGCGGTGTATGAACCGGTTTAGAGTCGGCCATTTGGCTCCGATCAAGAATCTCTGTGAATCCAAGGATCGTCGACAGGAATTATCAGTGAGAATTGATTTCAAGTCAACGTTAGCGGAATTAACGTTGATTTGGTTTAATTGTATTTAAACAACATTCAATGTCAATGAAATATCAAGAACACACGACACAAAACACAATTAAAGATTAATTAATGTTTTATTATAATGTATTGAAGATTACAAAAGAATGAAACAATGAATGCTATGATGTTTGTATATGTTATGATGATCGAAAGACTTTTGATGATTGCTGTAATGCTGTTACTGTTCTCAATCAATCAATCGTCTGTTTTCAATCGTCCTTGAATCGAAACCTAGGATCCATATTTATAGACAGATGTTTCAGTTATAGGAAACACCGGATCTCTTGGGATTTGATTTGTTTCTGATAAGGAATCAACGGATTTCTCGGGATTCGTATAACCGCCTTGTTGACTTGTTGACTTGTTGACATGTACCACTTGTATAACACAAGTGTTTGGTCTCCGCAGGAATATTGTCTTTAGTAGTAATTTCGTTCTTCCGTAGATATTGTTCTTCCGAAGGTAACTTGTTCTTCCGAAGGTTATGTTCTGAAATCTTGTTCTTCCGAAGGTAATGTTCTTCTGGTCTTGTTGTTCATCCGCAGATGATCTTCGGATGTATTGTTACTTGTAAGATATACATCTACGGAAGACTAATTTGTTCATCCGTAGATGTTTCTTGGTCAATTTCAAAATTGATCAAGTATTATGTTTGTACCTGCAACCATACATACATCAACACATATATAAATGGGTTAACCTATATATTTAATGCATACATAATAATGAATTACAAAGGTTCATTACAAATATTGATTCAAGTACTAAGCCTATACAAAATGACTAGATCTACAGATTCTAGACCTAACAATACTCCCCCTTAGGCTTAGCTACTTGTATTCATTCCTTCAAAACTGCAAGATCTTTGATTCTTGCAATCATCTTGTTGTAGAAGTAGGAGACAGCAGTCTTCTGATCATCATACTTATACTTGATCTTCATCTTGCTCATCATCTTCAAAGTTTCATAACTAATTCCCAGAACATCTTCTTCTGTAGTGAGTGTGTCTAACACCTTGTTGTTATTCACCACTTCTAGCTCATCTTGTTCTGTTATTCTTAGTTCTGTAACTTCTTCAAATGTTGTTCCCTTCAGCAATCCAGCATTAAATCTTCTTCTTTTATATGCTTTTGCATGAAGTTTGTCCACTACTTGAATCACATGAACATGTAGAAATAAATCATTTTGTGCTTGTTCATCAGACAGCTTTGGAAAGAATTTGTCATTTAAGTATGAAGTGTAGCTGGGATGAAGCAATTTGATTTCCACAGGATCAAAGATTCTGATCTTTTCTGCTTTCTTGTTTTCAGCATTCCTCAGTAGGACCAATTCTTTTGTCTTTTCTACATATCCCCATTCAGTGATTGGGTATGTGAATTGAGTCCCTTCAATACATTTAAGAGCTGCTTTGTTTCTGTTGTTATATCCAATCCTCTTCATGAATTCATCATCTACATGTTCTGAGGCATTGGACTTGTATCTTTTGAGCCCTTTGATTCTTTTCTGATGTTCTATGTCTTCTCTTTTAGCTTCAATCAGCACATCATCTTTAAACTTAGTCTTTAACTTTCCCACTAGAGTTGAGAAGTCTCTTCCTCTAGGGTGAATTGGATAGTTGCTGATGTTTAAGCTTTGAAGGTCTCTGATGTCATTCTCTGGCAGACTCACCACTGAGAGTACATCTAGGAAGTATTCAACTCTTCCAGATGTTCTTTTAATGACAGCACAATCCCACTCTGGATCATATTTCCATGCCATGATCTTGTTTTCTTCTGCAGAGCTGGGAGTTGTAAGGTGATCTATCAGTTGTATTAGAGTGGACTTTTGCTCAGTTATTTCTCTAACTGCAGTCCCAAGTGGCCATACCTTTCCGGGGATGACTTCCCTTGGCTCTCTAACCAATTTCTCTTTCCCTTTATGCTGATCTTTGGGTTCAACAGTTATGGGTTCAGCAGGGAGTTTGCTTTGTTGTTCATAAGATTGATGTGGAGCTTCAGTTCTGAACTTTACCCCAGTATCTAGTTCAACTTTCATTACATGCTCCATCATCCTTCTTAGTTCTCCCACTGTTCTTCCTTTAAGCTCATGAGGCTTGTAGTTGTGTCCCTGTAACCAGCAAGTCATGTTGTATTTGCTCAGCTTAGCTGTGTCACAGTGTCCCAACTCCTTCTTTATCTTTTGAATTGATTGAAAGGTATTGAATGCTTCATAGTCACAGTTTGGAATCATGAAGCTGGCAAGCTCAAACTCTTTCAACAAATTCTTCATCTCTGTCATGTTCAGTCTTTCAACCATGTCATAAGGGAAACCATGATTTATGAGTGTCATGAACATGGTTGATTCAGGCCTCTCTTCAAGTATGTCACTTGTAGTCAGAAGATCATCAGCCTTTGAGACTTCTTGCTTTGGAGGTGTGTCTTCTTTGATTAACTCTTCCCATTCTTTGTCACTTTCATCTTTCTGTTCAGTGATGGGCTCCTCAGCAGATAAGTCTATTATTGGTGTGTGTTCAGGAGAAAGCTTTTGTTTCTTTGGACTACTTTCATCAGTTGGCTTCTTCTCAGTAGTACCAAGATACTTTCTTTTCCTTGAGTACCAAATCACTTCTTTTGATGCCTTAGGACTTTGTTTTGTTTGAGTAGTTGAAGTTTTGGCATAGGATTCCAATGAGCTGATCTTCAGTTTAAGTTGCTCAATTTCTTCTTCTTTTGTCTTTATTATGTTTGACTGAGCAGTCATAGTGTCAGATGCTAGTTCAAGTTTCTTCATGATCTTTTCTTTATCTTTCTTCTCATTCTCTGCTGACTCTATAAGTTCAGCTTCTTTGTCTAGCAGAGCATCAATCACTTCTTTATCACTTTGAGCATCTTCTCTCAGTCTCTTTATCCTTTCTTGCTGATTTATCAATTCTTCATCTTTTTCTTTAATTATGCCCTTCAGCTCTTGTATTCTTGCCTTTCTTTTATTTGACTTGAGCACCAGCTTGTTGTACTCAGCCACAAGATAACTCTTGCTTACAGGAATGTCATCATCACTCAGATCATCTTCATTGTAGGCAATCACATCAACCTGATCTGCTTCTGTATCTCTTTCCTGATGCTCAGACTCAATCTCTTCTTCTTTTACCTCCTCATGATCAACACTTGCTGAACTAGACTTTGCTTCAGTGGCTTGATCTTCTGGTTCTTGAAGAGTTTGTTGTTGTTGCTGATCAATCATGGGAGAAACTTGTTCAGTTTCATTTGAGTACACAGGGGATTCAGTCTTTGATAGTGACAGTTTGACTGTACTTGCATCTGAGACTAATTCTGTCTCTCCAGTGTAGATGCTCTCAGTATCTGAGTTTTGAGGTTGTTGGTAGAGTTGCATCTGAAGCTGATTTGGTGATTGGGGTTGGATGGGAGAGATTGGTTCAGTATTTTGACTGGCAGGTGATTGAGCTTGGGGTGTTGGTTGTTGTTGTGGTGATAGATTGAGGATTGGTGAGATGGGTTCTGTAGTTTGGCTGGCTGGTGATTGTGTTTGGGGTGTTTGTTGTTGCTGTGGTGAGGCTACTGGTGATGGTGTGTCTTGAGCAGAGCTGGTAGCAGAGCTCTCTTCCTCATCTTCCCAAACTAACTCTGGAGGTATGTCTGCACTAGCATCAATCACATGTGCAAACATGTCTACATCTTCTCCTTCATATCTCCCTGAGATTTTGTTCAGCACAGATCTGCCAAGGTGTGCTTGAATGAACACACCACCCTCCACATTTGTTCCAGGCAAGTCTGCATTAATGATCAGCTGAATGAATCTTGGAAACATATACATCTTATCAGCCTTCTGTACTCTAATGTGGTCACACAAGCAGTTAAAGATGTACTTTGAGTAGTTGTATGTCCTTCCTTCAAAGATCCCAATAATACCAGATGATATGTGTCTAGAAAATCTGTCAAGCCCAGATTTTCTGTTTGACATACACTTCAGATAAGTGTGACACAAAAATCTGTATGGTTTGCAGAGTCTTCCCTTCTTGATTTCTCCCTTCTCAAAGTCTCCATCATATCCCATTAGAAGGAACACCTTTTCTATGTATTCATTATCGAATACATCAGGGTGTCCTGCTTCAACATCTCCCAGTTCTAGTACCCTTCTTATAGTTTGTTCGTCTATTCTCAGCCTTCGATTCCTTACTTCAGCAATAATTCCTTCATTATCTTCTTCTATACGCGCAGAATTCCAGAAATCACTGATGTGCGATCGATAAATCGTTGGCTCTGCAGATAATGCATAGAAAACCCTTGATCTTCTCAAATATCTCATAATTTCTTGACATCCTTCCGACACAGGATCGTCAGGGTTCAAGAAAGCACATACATTATGCTCTTTTGCAAATCGATGATCCATCTGTTCATAAGAAAAGACTTCATTAGAATCATGTTATTGATATAAGAATACGAACAGTTATGAGATAAAACAAGAATCAACTTGTTCATTCTTGATGATTACAACATGTTTTACCTTAATAGACGCTGATTAAGAACTCAGATATACGTTTGCTTAAGGTTTGATTTGATAAATTTTGAATGTTGAGAAAGTGGGAAAAATTTATTGCGAGATTTTCTAGGTCTGAAAAAGTGAGCTGAAAAAGTGCATAATGCATTGACAAGTCAAATCTCTTTATTTATACCCTCAGACATATTAATTTTCTTGGATTTATTCAGTGGGTCCCACATTGTACTCTTCCGTAGAAGTAATATCGCATTTAAGTGTAATCGACAACTTACTCTTCCGTAGTATATCTACGGATCAACGAACATTAATCTACTAATATTGATTTACACACAGTTGTATGTATGGCCCAACTCCATTGGTTGAACCAATTATTGCTATAGGACCTCGTTGGCTTTGTATACATGACAATTTAGTACAAGGAAACTTAAAATAAATTTCATGTAACCAACTGCTAATGTGATGCTCAGGTTTCAATCTCTTCAACTTGATAAAGATATAGACATTGCTGCTGCTGATATAGATGTTATTTCATGAATACTACTCCCCCTAAATTTGTGATTAATGATGAACTTAAGCATTTATCATAAATTTCTTTAAGAGGAATAACATAAACACTGAATATATGATAATGATCAGATGCACTTAAGATGGGATCATACTACATTGCTAAGCCTCTTCCTGATTAGTTATGTTGTATAGTTGATACTGGAACAAGTTCTGATTGCAAGTATATTGTCCTTATAAATCCATACAAGAGCTCATGTATCAACTAGGCTTGCTGTTTATCATGTTTTATTGATTTAGCAATAACTGTCATGGGCTTCACAGTTGATTCACAAAGGTGTTGTCCTCCCTTTGTAAGTCAAATCATCATTCTTGCACTCTTGTGACTATGTACTTTAAATTATAATAGCTATCTTGAGATGTGTTTGACATCTCATTGATGCAATGTTTATAAAGCTCAGGATAATATACAGTTGATCACTTAGGATTCTTTTGAGAGCTTTAGATATGATCATCATCAGGTCACCAGGTCTTTACTCACGTAAAACAGAGGTGCCTTTAACCCAGGTCTTTGTTCACACAAAACAGAGGGATGATGATGAACATGATCTTTTCACCTTTGATACTGAGATTCAGTATGGTGATCATACATCCAGGTCTTTGTTCACACAAAACAGAGGAAGTATGAGTTGCAAAGATAGATAGTATAAAGTCTTTTACATAGTGTGTGCAGATGAATGATTTGATCACATTAGGATAAGACTCACTTTGTTTTCTCAAAATGAAGTTTCCCACAGACAATTATGATAATATTATGTTATGCAAGCACTAAGATTTGTTTCCACTCAAGTTGAACCTACTCACATATCAAGAAACTTGTTGAGATATATTGATATTTGTTTATGCAGAAATAGGCAAAGCTATAGTTTACTATCATTTCCCATGCATAAGGCATACTGATGCATTATAGCACACAGCATGTTGTTTGTTTGAACTTTATTTAATCTAAGTTAATCATACCTAGAGACTCAATCAGAAAATTAAATCTGACTGAATCAAAGGCTTTAGTGAATAAATCAGCAAGCTGATTTGATGTATCCACTTTGACTAACTTGATCAATCCTTTTTCTGAGCAATCTCTCAGAAAATGATACCTGATCTCTATATGTTTAGTTTTACTATGTTGCACAGGATTAGCAGTTATAAACATAGCAGCTGAATTGTCTATATAGATTGAAGTTTGAAGAAAGTTGTAACCATAGTCAAGCAATTGGTTTTGTAACCAAAGCACTTGAGAACACCCGGCTGAAGCAGCAATGTACTCAGCCTCAGCTGTGGATACAGAAACATTTGTTTGTTTCTTGCACTGCCATGACACTAGCCTGGGTCCAATGAATTGACATCCACCGGTTGTTGATTTTCTATTGCTGTTACATCCACCATAATCACTGTCTGAGTATGAGTAGAGTGTAAAGTCTCCATCCTTGGGATACCATAGACCAAGTCCTGGTTTTCCCTTGAGATATCTGAAAATTCTTTTGACAGCATTGAGATGTGACTCCTTTGGATCAGATTGGTACCTAGCACAAACACACACAGCAAACATAATATCAGGTCTACTGGCAGTTAAGTACATAAGTGAACCTATCATAGATCTAAATAATTTTTGATCAATAGATTTTCCAGAGGGATCAGGTGCAATCTTATCAATTGTTGATGCTGGTGTTTTGCAAGAGGAGACTTCAGCAAAATTGTATTTCTTCAGAATTTGATGTATATATTTTTCTTGATTGATGAAAATTCCATCTGCTTTTTGATGAACTTGAAGGCCAAGGAAGAATGTTAGTTCACCCATTGAGCTCATCTGAAATTCAGATTTCATCAGCTCTTCAAAATTCACACACAATCTCTTATTAGTGGATCCAAATATAATGTCATCAACATATACTTGGACTACTAAGAGATCTTGATGTTCTTGTTTGAGAAAGAGTGTCTGGTCAATTGTTCCTCTTTTGTAGCCATGCTTGAGTAAGAATGATGATAATGTTTCATACCATTTTCTTGGTGCTTGATGAAGACCATACAAGGCTTTATCTAGTTTGTATACCCTGTGAGGATAATGAGGATCTTCAAATCCGGGGGGTTGAGACACATAAACTTCCTCATCTATTTTTCCATATAGGAAAGCACACTTGACATCCATTTGATACACAGTGAATTTCTTGTATGATGCATATGCCAAGAACACTCTTATTGCCTCAATTCTTGCAACTGGTGCAAAAACTTCATCATAATCTATGCCTTCTTCCTGAGTGTAACCTTGTGCTATTAACCTTGCTTTGTTTCGAACAATAATACCTCTATCATCCAGTTTGTTTTTGTATAGCCATCTAGTTCCAATAGGATGTTGACCTTCAGGTAAGTCAACAAGACACCATACTTTTTGCTTTCTGAACTGTTGAAGCTCTTCTTGCATAGCTTCAATCCAGCTATTGTCTTTTAAAGCAGCTGTAATGTTTGGAGGCACTACTTGAGAAAGAAAACAGTTGAATAGACAAAGGTTGGCTGTACCACTTTGGCTCCTTGTAGTTCTCTTTTCAGGATTGCCAATGATATTGTTAAGTGGATGAGACTTATGAATTCTCATTGAGGGAGTTGACTCAACTGGAATAGATGATTCCAGATTAGTCATTTCCATTGCCTCTGACTGATTCATCTCAATTTGAGAATTCAAGAAGTAATCAAATTGAGTCTCTGGTGATTGAGCTTCAGAAGTATCAGCAGTTGGAATTTGCTCTTCCGCAGGAACTTCTGCGGAAGTATTTTGTTCTTCCGTAGGAGCTGCTCCGGAAACATTTTGTTCTTCCGAAGGAAGTTCTCCGGATACATGTTGATCTTCCGAAGGAATTTCTTCTGATTCATGCTGTTCTTCCGAAGGAGCTTCTCCTGATGCATGCTGTTCTGAAGGAGCTTCTCCTGAAGCATTTTGTTCTTCCGTAGTAGCTTCTACTGATGCATTTTGTGCTTCCGTAGGAGCTTCTACTGATGCATTGTGTTCAGTTCCACATGTAGTATCTGCTTCGGTTGAATTGTTGGCACTTGTAGATGTATGTATCCTTGGGGGATCAGCAGATAAAGGTACTTCAGTCATAATTGGTGGAACAAATGGATAGCATACTTCATCAGAACCTGTATTTGTCAAATAATCATAGTTAAAAGATTTAGACAAGGCATCTATGTCAAATAACCATGATGATCCTTTAATTGACTTAACGAATACATTTTCATCAAAAGATACATTAGGTGTCTCTTCCACAATGTTATGCTGTGGAATATACACTCTATATGATTTTGATGTTGAAGAATATCCAACAAAGAAACCATCATATGCTTTTTCTGAAAATTTTCCTAATGACTCTTTGATGTTCAAAACAGTTACTTGACACCCAAATACTCTTAGATATCCTATGTAAGGTTTTCTTTTAAATAGGAGTTCATAAGGAGTTTTGTTATGTTCTTTGACAATTAATGTTCTATTTTGAACATTGCATGCAGTATTCACAGCCTCAGCCCAAAAGGTAATAGGCAGTTGTGAATCAGCTAGCATTGTTCTTGCTGCTTCAATGAGAGTTCTGTTTCTTCGTTCAGCAACTCCATTTTGTTGTGGAGTCCTTGGTGCACTGAATTGTCTTGCAATTCCTTTGCTCCTGCAAAAAGAATCAAGTTCAAAGTTAACAAATTCAGTACCATTATCACTCCTGAAAATTTTAACTTTTGTATCAAGTTGATTCTCAATCTTGATGACAAAGTCCATTAATGTTTCTGATGTTTCACTCTTTTGTTTTAAGAAAAAGACCCATGTAAATCTAGTGAAATCATCAACTATCACCAAACAATATTGCCTTTTTCCAATGCTCATTACATTGGTTGGACCAAATAGATCCATGTGAAGCAATTTGAGTGGTGTAGTATTAGTATTGATTGTTTTTGGTTTATGTGACACTCTGTGTTGTTTTCCTTTGTAACAAGAAGAGCAATGAGTTGAGCAATGGAACTCTTTATTTGGTAAGCCAATGACCAGGTCATGTTTTACCAATTTATTCATATTTTTCATGTTAGAATGAACAAGTCTTCTATGCCATAATTGTGACAAATCTTCTGAAAGTTTAGAAATAAGACAAGTTTCATGTTTTGTGAGAGAAGTGTTGTTCATATCCAACACATAAGTGTTTCCTTTTCTTGCTGCTTTGAGGAGAATCCAATCTTCTGGGACAATAAATCCTGGCTTAAGAATGTAACAGTTAGTGTCATCAAACATTGTAGTGTAATTTTGATCACAGATTTGAGATACACTTAGTAAATTATACTGTAAGTTTTTACAGTAATTTACTTTATCAAATTTAAGTACACCATTGGTTATCATTCCTTCACCAACAATTTTACCTCCCTTTTTATCCCCACCAAATGCCACATAAGAAGCATTTTTATGTTTGAAGTCATGGAGAAGAGAACAGTTTCCTGTCATATGCCTGGAACAACCACTGTCAACATACCACATGTTGTCAGCTCTCCAATATTGTTCCTGCAATCAGAAAAGAAAATCAGTTAGAAGTGACAACCCAAGCCTTAGTGATCTTGGGTTTGTCAACAGGATCTAAAACAGTTACTCTTTCAAGAATATTTTTTGAAGTTTCTGTTTCAGATTTGATTGATTCATTCTGATTTAATTTGGATGAGGATGATTCTGCTGAATGGGATGTTGATGAAGTAGATTCATGATTCATATTGTCTGCTTTACTTAGATCAACTTCATTTGTTTGATTCTTTTGTTTTGATAGTGAACCTTTAAATGTTTCACTGTCTTTTGTTTTTGAAAGAGGGATATGAATGCCTTTTTCAAATTTATCAAAGAATGAATCATCATCCTTTGATTCCTTGTCAGACAAATCCACTCTTTTGTGTGGTGTTTTTGACTGCTGAAAAGTTGATCTTTTCTTCAGTATTTAACACTTGATGCTGATTTGTCCTTTGGTTTGCCTTTGATTTTTGTTCATGCTTCTTCAGTTTTGCACCCTTTGCTGAATCTGTGGATTGGGAATCTGATTCAGATTTGTCTGATTCTTTCTTCTTTGATCCTTTTATCTTGTTCCTTTTGTTGAAATAACATTCCTGTGTGGAATGATTATTTTTGTTGCAAATAGAGCAATGTTTGTTGAAGTAACAATCAGCAGTCATATGATTGTTCATATTGCAAATAGAACAATAACTGCTGAAGTAACAATCTTCAGTGTTGTGATTTTTCATATCACACCATTTGCAATACTTTTCTTCTGATTCTTTCTCAGAATCATTCCTTTTGTTTGCTGATTTTTGTAGTTGCTCTTTCTTCTTTAGCTTTGAATGTGCTTCAGCTTTTTCATTTTTGTTCACATTTCTCTTCCGTAGATCAGCTGCTGAAGTTTTCTTGTTCAGTTGATGATCTGCTGATGCCTTGTTCCTTCCTTTGAATTTTCCTCTTTCCTCAGTGATGACAGATTCATCAGTTAATTTCTTGGAGGATTCTTGCATACTTAGTTCTTGAAGACCTTCATTCAATTGAGCTATCCTCTTGCAGATGGTCTTCAGCATGTTTCTTTGTTTAGGAGGATATGGCAACTTTGTTTCTTCAAGCACTTTTGGAATATGGCCTTTCAATTGACAATTTTTACCAGTGCTTGTTTGATCAACATCATGTTCATCAGAATCATCCAAGTCATCACATTTATCATAATCAAATTCTGAATCATTTTGATCTAATGATTCTGATTCAGATGATTCAGTTTCACTCACCTCAGCTTTATCATAAATTTTAGTTTTAGATGAATCTTTTTCAAATTTGGTGCTAGGCACAAAATGATTTGACAGAGTGTTTGTCATTGTTGTAGGTAAGGATGTGTAATTATCATTTATAGGTGGTGCAACCGCATTATAACCCAACCCAGACCTTTTCTTTGATTCAATATGAGAAGATAATAATTTCTCATATTGCTGAGATGATAATTGAAACTTCTGAAGTTTCACTTCAGTTGATGCATGATCAGCCATGGATTTTGTTAAGGAAGTGGTCAAATGCTCAACTTGGGCTTTCAGGCTATAATTTTCAGAAACAAATTTTTCTAAATCCTTTTGTAAAGAATTAATTTTTATTTGATATAGTTTATGTTCTCTAACATGAGATTCATTCAAAATCATTGTTTCTTTTACTTTATCAGCCAACTGTTGAGCATGGACTCTATATCGTTCAACTTCCTCAACACAAGTTGATGAACACAATCTTTCTTTTACCTCTTTTGCCATTGGTGGCACTGTTTGATCCATATGAGCCATCAATGCTTGATTTTCTTCCAAAACTTCCTTCTCATATAGACTCCAGTCACACGTTCCATCTTGAAGTATGATCAGCCCTGACTCCTTTGAGTTACTTGGTCCTGCTGATTCTTTGGTGGCTGGTGGGGAAGTATTCATCAGTTGAGATTGCTTGTGCAGAGGTCTTTGTGAAGATTGTTGATTTGCTTGAATCTGATGTTGTTGATGCTGCTGATGTTGTCTCATCTCTGGATAAGACTGTTGATTGCATTCTCTTGAGAAGTGTCCATAGAGATTGCATTTGTAGCACCTTACTTTTGATTTGTCAACACCAATCTTTGATGTTCTGCTTGCTGAAGCCAAGTTCTTGTTTCTCCTGAGATATTGCTTAGCTCTATAAGCAATCATGGCCATCTGCCATTGTAGATCCATCTCTTCCACTACATCTGGGGGTAGTTCTTCTAAATCTTGTTGACAGATATTGGCTGATGTTAGAGAGCTTCCCAGGTATGCTTGAAAACTTGAGCTAAAAGCTGCAAAGGCTGCTCTTTGTTCTTCAGAATCCAATATCACAGTTATTGGTTCTGACTGATTTGCTGAAAAGGAAGACTTAGTTGTTGCTGAAGATGTATCTTGTCTATCAGTAGTTCTCCCTTTATTCTTCTGCTGTTTGTCTTGAGATGATTTCCTTGGAGGTTTTGAAGCATAAAAGCTAACTTCCTCCTCATCATCACTCCTAACACAAGAGCTATCACTTTCATTATTTGAAATAAATGCACTTCCAACATTATTTGTTTCTTTGAAGTGATAGGGTGAGACATGAGTTCTCACACTCTTGTTTCTTGATTTTTCATCCATTTCAAGAGCTTCCACTTTGCAACCAGAGTGTCTAAACCAGTTGCTTTCAGATCTATAGTATTCTTGAACATGGACACAGTATGCTTCCAACTTTCTGGCAAAGTGTGGAGCATTTTCTTGTTTAATTCCTCACTAGTATACTTCAACTCTAGAATATTCATTTCAGTGACTAACTGCATGAATCTATGGAGTTGCTGAGGAATTGATTCACCCTCAATATGATGAAAGGTTTCATATTGTGATCTGAGGGTGTCTCTCCTTATGCTTCTTATCTCATCACTCCCTTCGCAGAGAGTGTGAAGAATCTTCCATAAGGAGTGAGCTGTTTTATAGTTCTCACACCTGATTAATATCTCTTCAGGTAAGGCCATACTAAGCAGACTGTATGCTTTTATATCGACTTTAACCTTTTTGACATCATCAGGTGATAGATCTTTTGTGCTGATTGGTTGATTTTTGTCATTATAATCCGGCCCAAGAGTGGGTGGAATATAAGGACCTTCAGTAATGGAAATCCACAAGTCAGAATCAGTATAGTTTACATGATTCCTGAACTTGATTTTCCATGACTTAAAATCTGCCTTTGTTTCCAACTTCGGGGGTTGGTAAGATGAACCACTGAAGTTGCTCATGATGCTTACAGGATCTACTATTCAATTGATTTGAATATAGATTGGTAAACGAAAACAAACACAATTAAACACAACTAACACTGATAGATCAATTGATCTAAATCAATGAGCACTTGGCTCTGATACCACCTGTGAATCCAAGGATCGTCGACAGGAATTATCAGTGAGAATTGATTTCAAGTCAACGTTAGCGGAATTAACGTTGATTTGGTTTAATTGTATTTAAACAACATTCAATGTCAATGAAATATCAAGAACACACGACAAAAACACAATTAAAGATTAATTAATGTTTTATTATAATGTATTGAAGATTACAAAAGAATGAAACAATGAATGCTATGATGTTTGTATATGTTATGATGATCGAAAGACTTTTGATGATTGCTGTAATGCTGTTACTGTTCTCAATCAATCAATCGTCTGTTTTCAATCGTCCTTGAATCGAAACCTAGGATCCATATTTATAGACAGATGTTTCAGTTATAGGAAACACCGGATCTCTTGGGATTTGATTTGTTTCTGATAAGGAATCAACGGATTTCTCGGGATTCGTATAACCGCCTTGTTGACTTGTTGACTTGTTGACATGTACCACTTGTATAACACAAGTGTTTGGTCTCCGCAGGAATATTGTCTTTAGTAGTAATTTCGTTCTTCCGTAGATATTGTTCTTCCGAAGGTAACTTGTTCTTCCGAAGGTTATGTTCTGAAATCTTGTTCTTCCGAAGGTAATGTTCTTCTGGTCTTGTTGTTCATCCGCAGATGATCTTCGGATGTATTGTTACTTGTAAGATATACATCTACGGAAGACTAATTTGTTCATCCGTAGATGTTTCTTGGTCAATTTCAAAATTGATCAAGTATTATGTTTGTACCTGCAACCATACATACATCAACACATATATAAATGGGTTAACCTATATATTTAATGCATACATAATAATGAATTACAAAGGTTCATTACAAATATTGATTCAAGTACTAAGCCTATACAAAATGACTAGATCTACAGATTCTAGACCTAACAATCTCCAAAGCATATTTGGATTTAGTCAAGAAAAGGCCATCGGGGGAATGAAGAACCTCAAGGCCAAGGAAGTAGCTCAGTTGGCCTAGATCCTTAATAGCAAACTCATGATGCAAGGTTTTGATAAAAGCATACATGACATCTTGTTGATTGCCCGTGAGGATTAAATCATCAACGTAAACCAAAAGATACATGATACAAGTGTCTCGTTTGAAGATAAATAACGAAGTATCAGCACGACTACAAGAGAACCCACGTTGTAATAGAAACTCACTGAGTCGATGAAACCAGGCACGTGGAGCTTGCTTGAGCCCATAGAGGGCCTTATTGAGACGACAAACATGGTTAGAAGAACGAGAGTCAACAAATCCCGGTGGTTGTTCTATGTACACTTCACTGAGATGTCCATGGAGGAACGCCATGTTTACATAAAGCTAGTGTAAGGGCAAGTTATTTATGACAGCAAGAGACAGGACAACTCGGATGGTTAAGGCTTTAACCACACGACTGAAAGTATGGGAATAATCGAGCCTGGGGATTTGGCTAAAGCCTTGGGCAATGAGACGAGCCTTGTGTTGATCAATAGTCCCATCTGTTAGGTCTAGAATCAGTAGATCTAGTCATTATGTTTAGTCTTAGTACTTGAATTAATATCTGTAATGAATTTTTGTAATTCATCATTGTGTATGCATTAAATATATAGGTTAACCCATTTATATATGTGTTGGTTTATGTATGGTTGCAGGTACAAACATTATAATTGGTCAATTTATGAAATTGACCAAGTGTAAGAAACATCTACGGATGAACATTTTGTTCTTCCGTAGATATATTTCTTACAAGTAATTCTACATTCAAAGATCTTCTGCGGATGAATAACCAGAAAAGTTTCCTTCGGAAGAACAAGTTTACTTCGGAAGAATGAGTTTCCTTCGGAAGAATAAGTTTCCTTCGGAAGAACAAGACTCCTTCAGAAGAACAAAGTCCTACTGAAGACAATGTTCCTGCGGAGTCCAAACACTTGTATTATACAAGTGGTACAAGTCAACAAGTCAACAAGGCGGTTATCCGAATCCCGAGAAATCCGATGATTCCTTAACTGAAACAAATCAAATCCCAAGAGATCCGGTGTTTCCAATAACTGAAACATCATTGTCTATATATATGGATCCTAGGTTTCGATTCAACCACGATTGAGTTAGACGATTGATTGATTGAGAACAGGAATAGCAATACGACAATCACCAAAGTCTTTCAATCAAACCCTAGCAGCCATCACATCATAGCATTCTTTAATATCATTCATTCAATACTTTTGTAATCATTAACATATTATAATGAAATACTGATTAATCATTAATTGTGTTTTGTTACGTGTGTTTTTGATCATTCATTGATATTTAAAGTTGTTTGAAGCAATTAAACCAAATCAACGTTAATTCCGCAAACATTGACTTGACATCAGTTGACACTGATAATTCCTGTTGACGATCCTTGGATTCACAGGTGGTATCAGAGCCAAGTGCTCATTGATTAAGATTGATTGATCTATCAGTGTTAGTTGTGTTTAATTGAGTTTAATTTCGTTTAACTGCAATCGTTCTAATTAACTTGTTTCTATATTCAAAACAATTGAATAGTAGATCTTGTTAATTATTTTCATCAATTAACATCATGAGCAACTTCAGTGGTTCATCTTACCAACCTCCGAAGTTGGAAACAAAAGCAGATTTCAAGTCGTGGAAAATCAAGTTCAGGAATCATGTAAACTATACTGATTCTGACTTATGGATATCCATCACTAAAGGTCCTTATATTCCACCCACTCTTGGGTCGGACTATAATGACAAAAATCAACCAATCAGTACCAAAGATCTATCACCTGATGATGTCAAAAAGGTTAAAATTGATATAAAAGCATACAGTTTGCTTAGTATGGTTTTACCTGAAGAGATATTAATCAGGTGTGAGAACTATAAAACAGCACACTCCTTGTGGAAGATACTTCACACTCTTTGCGAAGGGAGTGATGAGATAAGAAGTATAAGGAGAGACACCCTCAGATCACAATATGAGACGTTTCATCATATTGAGGGTAAATCAATTCCTCAACAACTCCATAGATTTATGCAGCTGGTCACTGAGATGAATATACTGAAGTTGAAGTATACAAGTAGGAATTAAACAAGAAAATGCTCCACACTTTGCCAGAAAGTTGGAAGCATACTGTATCCATGTTCAAGAACACTATAGATCTGAAAGCAACTGGTTTAGATACTCTGGTTGCTAAAGTGGAAGCTCTTGAAATGGACGAGAAATCAAGAAACAAGAGTGTGAGAACCCATGTCTCACCCTATCACTTCAAAGAAACAAATAATATTGGAAGTGCATTTATCTCAAACAATGAAAGTGATAACTCTTGTGCTAGGAGTGATGATAAGGAGGAAGTTAGCTTCTATGCTTCAAAACCCTCAAAGAAATCATCTCAAGACAAGCAGCAAAAGAATAAAGGAAGAACTACTGATAGACAAGATACAACTACAGCAACAGCTAAGTCTTCATTTTCAGCAAATCAGTCAGAACCAATAACTGTGATATTGGACTCTGAAGAACAAAGAGCAGCCTTTGCAGCCTTTAGTTCCAGTTTTCAAGCCTATCTGGGAAGCTCTCTAACTTCAGCAAATATTTACCAACAAGACTTAGAAGAACTGCCTCCTGATGTAGTGGAAGAAATGGATCTACAATGGCAGATGGCCATGATTGCTTATAGAGCTAAGCAATATCTCAGGAGAAATAAGAACTTGGCTTCAGCAAGCAAAACATC
Organism: Flaveria ramosissima; assembly: GCA_025215565.1. NCBI lineage: Eukaryota > Viridiplantae > Streptophyta > Magnoliopsida > Asterales > Asteraceae > Flaveria > Flaveria ramosissima. Next base: position 57,664,431 of record CM046031.1, on the reverse strand, counting down.
AAAGATTGGCGTTGACAAATCAAAAGTAAGATGCTACAAATGCAATCTCTATGGACAGTTCTCAAGAGAATGCAATCAACAGTCATATCCAGAGATGAGACAACACCAGCAGCATCAACAACATCAGATATAAGCTCATCAACAATCAACTTCTCAAAGACCTCTACACAAACAACTGATCAATGCATCCCCACCAGCCATCAAAGAATCAGCTGGACCTAGCAACTCAAAGGAGTCAGGGCTGATCATACTTCAAGATGGAACGTGTGACTGGAGTGTGTATGAAAAGGAAGTTTTGGAAGAGAATCAAGCATTGATGGCTCATATGGATCAAACAGTTCCACCAATGGCAAAAGAGGTAAAAGAAAGATTGTGTTCATCAACATGTGTTGAGGAAGTTGAACGATATAGAGTCCATGCTCAACAGTTGGCTGACAAAGTAAAAGAAACAATGATTTTGAACGAATCCCATGTTAGAGAACATAAATTGTATCAAATAAAAATTAACTCTTTGCAAAAGTATTTAGAAAAATTTGTTTCTGAAAATTATAGCCTGAAAGCCCAAGTTGAGCATCTGACCACTTCCTTAACAAAATCCATGGCTGATCATGCATCAATTGAAGTGAAACTTCAGAAGTTTCAATTATCATCTCAGCAATATGAGAAATTACTAAATTCTCATATTGAATCAAAGAAAAGGTCTGGGTTGGGTTATAATGCGGTTGCACCACCTATAAATGATAATTACACATCTTTACCTACAACAATGACCAACACTCTGTCAAATCATTTTGTGCCTAGCACTAAGTTTGAAAAAGATTCAAATCAAATTAAAATTAATGATGAAGCTGAGGTGAGTGAAACTGAATCTTCTGAATCAGAATCTTTAGATCAAAATGATTCAGAATTTGATTATGATAAGTGTGATGACTTGGATGATTCTGATGAACATGATGTTGATCGAATAATCACTGGTAAGAATGTTCATCTTAAAACACATATTCCAAAAGTGCTTGAAGAAACAAAGTTGCCATATCCTCCTAAACAAAGAAACATGCTGAAGACCATCTGCAAGAGGATAGCTCAATTGAATGAAGGTATTCAAGAACTAAGTCTGCAAGACTCCTCCAAGAAATTGAATGATGAATCTGTCATCACTGAAGAAATAAAGAGATTCAAAGAAAAAGGAAAGAAAAAGTCATCAGCAGATCATCAACTGAAAAAGAAAACTTCAGCTGCTGATCTACGGAAGAGGAATTCAGCAACAAACAATCAAAATGTGCACATAGTGGAAAAAGGAGAAGCACATCCAAAGCTGAAGAAGAAAGAACAACAACAAAATCAGCAAGCAAAAAGAATGATTCTGAGAAAGAATCAGAAGAAAAGTATTGCAAATGGTGTGACAAGAAAAATCACAATACTGAAGACTGTTACTTCAGCAGCTACTGCTCTATTTGCAATATGAACAATCATATGACTGCTGATTTCTACTTCAACAAACATTGTGCTATCTGCAACAAAAATAATCATTCCACACAGGATTGTTATTTCAACAAAAAGAACAAGACAAAAGGCTCAAAGAAGAAAGAATTAGATAAGTCTGAATCAGATTCTCAATCTACGGATTCTGCAAAGGGTTCAAAACTGAAGAAGTATGAACAAAAATCAAAGTCAAAATCGAAGGACAAAACATCATCAAGTGTTCATATACTGAAGAAAAGACCATCTTTCCAGCAGTCAAAAACACCCCACAAAAGAGTAGATTTGTCAGATAAGGAATCAAAGGATGATGATTCATTCTTTGATAAATTTGAAAAGGGCATTCATATACCTCTTTCAAAAACAAAAGATAGTGAGACATTTAAAGGTTCATTATCAAAACAAAAGACTCAAACAAATGAAGTTGATCTGAGTCAAGCAGAAAATATGAATCATGAATCTACTTCATCAACATCCCATTCAACATAATCATCCTCATCTAAATCAATTCAGAATGAATCAATCAAATCTAAAATTGAAACTTCAAAAATTGTTCATGAAAGAGTAACTGTTTTAGATCCTGTTGACAAACCCAAGATCACTAAGACTTGGATTGTCACTTCTAACTGATTTTCTTTTCTGATTGCAGGAACAATATTGGAGAGCTGACAACAAGTGGTATGTTGACAGTGGTTGTTCCAGGCATATGACAGGAAACTGTTCTCTTCTCCATGATTTCAAACATAAAAATGCTTCTTATGTGGCATTTGGTGGGGATAAAATGGGAGGTAAAATTGTTGGTGAATGAATGATAACCAATGCTGTACTCAAATTTGATAAAGTAAATTATTGTAAAAATTTACAGTATAATCTACTTAGTGTGTCTCAAATTTGTGATCAAAATTATACTACATTATTTGATGACACTAACTGTTACATTCTTAAGCCAGGATTTATTGTTCCAGAAGATTGGATTCTCCTCAAAGCAGCAAGAAAAGGAAACACTTATGTTTTGGATATGAACAACACTTCTCTCACAAAACATGAAACATGTCTTATATCTAAACTCTCAAAAGACTTGTCTCAATTATGGCATAGAAGGCTTGTCCATTCTAACATGAAGAACATGAATAAATTGGTGAAAAATGACCTGGTCATTGGATTGCCAAATAAAGAGTTTCATTGCTCAACTCACTGTACTTCTTGTTACAAAGGAAAACAACACAGAGTGTCACATAAATCCAAAACCATCAATACTAATACTACACCACTCAAATTGATTCACATGGATCTTTTGGTCCCACCAATGTAATGAGCATTGGAAAAAGGCAATATTGTTTGGTGATAGTTGATGATTTAACAAGATTTACATAGGTCCTTTTCTTAAAACAAAAGAGTGAAACATCAGAAACATTAATGGACTTTGTAATCAAGATTGAGAATCAACTTGATACAAAAGTTAAAATTTTTAGGAGTGATAATGGTACTGAATTTGTCAATTTTGAACTGGATTCCTTTTGCAGGAGCAAAGGTATTGCAAGACAATTCAGTGCACCAAGGACTCCACAACAAAATGGAGTTACTGAAACAATAAACAGAACTCTCATTGAAGCAGCAAGAACAATGCTAGCTGATTCACAACTACCTATCACCTTTTGGCCTGAGGCTGTGAATACTGCATGCAATGTTTAAAACAGAACATTAATTGTCAAAGAACATAACAAAACTCCTTATGAGCTCCTATTTAAAAGAAAACCATACATAGGATATCTAAGAGTCTTTGGATGTCAAGTAATTGTTTTTGAACATAAAAGAGTCATTAGGAAAATTTTTAGAAAAAGCATATGATGGTTTCTTTGTTGGATACTTTTCAACATCAAAATCATATAGAGTGTATATTCCACAACATAACATTGTGGAAGAGACTCCTAATGTATCTTTTGATGAAACTGTATTTACTAAGTCAGTTAAAGGTTCATCATGGTTATTTGACATAGATGCTTTATCTAAATCATTTAACTATGATCATTTGACCAATGCAGGATCTGATGAAGTATGCTATCCATTTGTTCCACCTATTATGACTGAAGTAACCTTATCTGCTGATCCTCCAAGGATACATCAATCTTCAGATGAAAACACTTCAGTAGAAGCAGTACTACCTGTGGAATTGAACAAAATGCATCCGGAGAAGTTCCTACGGAAGACCAGAATGCATCCGTAGAAGTTCATACGGAAGACCAGAATGCATCCGTAGAAGTTCCTACGGAAGACCAGAATGCATCCGGAGAAGTTCCTACGGAAGAGCAAAATGCTTCCGAAGAAGTTCATCCGGAAGACCAAAATGCATCCGGAGAAGTTGCTACGGAAGAGCAAAATGCTTCCGAAGAAGTTCCTTCTGAAGAGCAAAACACAATTGGATATACTTCTGTAGCCCAATCAATAGACTCTCATTTTGACTATTTCTTGAATTCTCAACCTGAGCTAAATCAGTCTCAGGCAATGGAAATGACTAACCTGGAATCATCTATTCCAGTTGAATAACCTCCTTCAATGAGAATTCATAAGACTCATCCACTTGACAACATCATTGGAAATCCTGAAAAGAGAACTACAAGGAGCCAAAGTAGTACAGCCAACCTTTGTCTCTTCAACTGTTTTCTTTCTCAAGTGGTGCCTCCAAACATTACAGCTGCTTTAAAAGACAATAGATGGATTGAAGCTATGCAAGAAGAGCTTCAACAGTTCAGAAAGCAAAAAGTGTGGTCTCTTGTTGATTTGCCTGAAGGTCAACATCCTATTGGAACTTGTAACACCCGGAAATTTATTATTTTGAAGCCGACGAAGAAAGAAAAGAAATAAAGTCCAAAGTCGAGGGGCCAAACTCGCCAACGAAGAAAAGTCGGGAAATGTGGTGATATGTGTAGGGAGAGGGCAGCCCACTCTCCCCACACTTCACAAAATTCAGCCACCAAAGAAGAGAGAAGAGAGAAAGAGGAGAAAAGGGAAAAAGGGTTGTCGGGTGATTCGGGTGTCCAAATTCGTCGAGTAGCAAGCCAAATCGAAGCTCTTGTCTTTGTGCTCGATTGTGTGAGTTCTAGGACCCCGCTTTTACTCGTTTTCAACTGATTTTGGGGCTGGAAAGTGTTCAAAACCCGTTTTTATGTGTGTGTGTTTGACCCATTTGGGTGTGATGTGTATGATGTGTTTAGAGTATGATTTCGGGCTTGTGTGTGCTTGTATGGTGTTAAGGTATGCATTCCTAAGGTCCAGGAGGGTTGATTTAGGCTTAGAATGGGTTTGGATGAGCTTGGAGGCCGAAAATGGCAGATTGGGTTCGGGATGAACTCCATTCTGCATCAGCTAGGGCTAGGCGACCGAATGAAGGCCATACGGCCGAATGAGGGCGATTGAAGGTCATTCGCACGATTGAAGGTCATTCGCACGACTGGGAGTCCAGTCGCATGAGGGATGTGCGACTGAGGGTTCAGTCGCATAGATGCTTAGTCGCATGAGTCCATTCGCATGAGTTTAGTCGCATAGGTGCCCATTCGCAGTAGTCCCATTCGCACAAGGTCCATACGCACGATTGGATGTTCATTCGCATAGATGACCATCCGCATGGGTCCAGTCGCATGATGTTCAGTCGCATGGAGGCCATGCGACTGAAGAGTGTCCATACGCCCGAATAGGGCTGTTGCACTCAAATGGACGTGTAGTTTGACTTTTGGCCTTCGGGGAAAGGTCTAGATGTAAGTTTGGACGTAAAGGAATCCGTAAGAGCACGTAAGAGTATGGTTATGGCCTTAGAGTGCATGTAGGGCATGACGATGATGAGGTTGCATGTTTATGCATATTATGAATGTATGATGTTGCCCTGTATGATGATGATGATGAATATGTTTGATATGTTCCTTGTTATGATGTATGATTATCTTTCTTATGGCTTTACGTATTATGACGAATGAAATAAAGTATTATGTAACGTGAAGTGGAAAGAAATGACACGTCTTGCATGCATCGGATAACGGGTCCTTCTTTGTGATTGACCATTATGTGGAACCTCTACCGCTTACCCTTAGTACTGTGGCATACGTTTAGCTGTTCATTTATTGACTTCGGCTCAGTGGCTATGACCGTCGGTTATTATTAGTACTGTGGCATACGTTTAGCTGTTCATTTATTGACTTCGGCCCAGTAGCTAAGACTGATTGGTTAACCCCAGTACCGTGGCATACGTTTAGCTGTTCATTTATTGACTTCGGCCCGGTAGCTGCGACTAATTGGGGTGTAGCATATGGTACTGGTATGGATGATGTCCGATGCGCAAGTAAGTTAAAAGGAACGAATGAACGAACGAACGAATGAATGAATGAAGAAGATAATAATGATATTATCTATGCGTACGTATGATGTGTGATCACGTTAAAGTAACGAATGGTTTTATATGAAAGAAAAGTATGTTTAATTATTAAAACTAGAACTCACTCAGCAACGCTGACTTTTATTGCATTTTCCAGTTGGCAGGTAATTGATTGCTGAGGATGGCACGGCAAGGCTACTCGGCTCTTTTGGGATGGCATCCACTTATATAGCTTTTGTGATGTAATGCAAACATGAATTTTGTAACCGGATAATGATGTATTATTTGGCAAAAGTAATTATAATGAAACGTGATGTCTTTTTTTGAATGTTTCCGCTGCAATGATTTCTTAATGTAATGAAAACTTTATATTTTATGTGCGATAAATGACCAACTGTAAGCGTCCCGGGAACGGGGCCTTACAAGTTGGTATCAGAGCCAAAGTTTAAGTGAAATGGGTAAATTTTCAAAATAAACCTTAACTTAAACTGAAAATGGGACGAATGGGGAATGGGATGCCAAACTGAGTAGCTGCGTGCCATCAGGTATTTTCTTAAAGTTAACCGGTTTATGTGCGCATGGTATATGTTATGTGTTGTATGTAGATTTGAATACTGATGTAGTCAGGACAGGTAATACTTGGGGTATGAAGAGTACAGTAAGTGGCTAATCACAACTGGCCACTGTAATTAGGGACTTACTATACTTGACATAAACTGAGTTGTTTCCTTGAATGACCGTGTTGGTGTTTGAATCTTTCAGTGTGTTAGAGAATGGCTGGTGGTAGATCTTCTAGAGCTTCTAGGGGTGGAGGCCGTGATGGCCCTGTTGCTGAACCACGCCCTAAGAGGGAAGGCCTAGAGCTGAGAAAGAGGTTCTGCAGAACCTGAGACTCCTCATCCAGAAGCGGGGATGAGAGCGCGAACTTAAGGGCCTCAGTAAAGGAGGCTGTTGTGGAGGAAGTACATCAGGTCATGCAGACGATCTTACCGTCTGTGGTGACCGAAGTCATCAAAGCTGTGAAGGAGGGAGAAAGGAAGGAGAGAAACCGGGCCTCGGGGGAGCAACCGGAGCCTGAAACGATTTTCTCCGATAATGAGGAGGAAGAGGAAGAGGAGCCTGTGCGGGAGGTGGCACGAGGCTGCAACTATGGGGTGTTTATGAGATGCAAGCCCCCTACCTTTGACGGTAATGGCAATGCTGCTGCTGCTCACCGATGGGTGAGAGAAATGGAGGCTGTTCTCGACATCAGCGAGTGCCGAGAAGATCAGAAAGTCAAGTTTGCCACCCACTCCTTCGTGGACTCGGCACTATGCTGGTGGGACAACATTGTCCAAGCAGAGGGTAATCGGGCGATCGGGCGAATGAGGTGGCCCGAACTGAAGAAGATGGTAATTGAGGAGTTCTGTCCTCACAGGGAAATGGATAAGATTGAGAGGGAGTTCCTGCAGCTGGAGGCGGGATCCATGACACACCAGCAATATACTACCAAGTTCAACGAGATGGCACGGTTGGTGCCGGATCAGGTGACGCCTTTTCTCGGAAGATCAAGAGGTACATTCAGGGTTTACCGGTGGATGTCCGCCGGCATATGATCGCCGCCCGGCCAAGTACGTTTAGGTCGGCGGTTGATTTGGCCGGAAGACTCTATGATGAGAGGGGAGTGGTGGTGGTTGAAGCGAATAGGAAGGGTGGTGGTGATCGAAGCTGGAACGGAAGAGGTTTGGTCGGGGTGAGGCCTCGACGGGTAACAAAAAGGCACGGGTGGATGACCGCCGCGTGGCCACCCGGGAGCAGGGTCGAGGAGATGTGGAAAGTGTGGAAAGGAGCATGCGGGAGAATGCAGGCTGGGTTTGAACGTGTGCTTCAAGTGTGGGAAAACTGGGCATATGGCGAAGGATTGCCTGACGGGCAAATGTTTTAACTGTGGGGAAATTGGTCATATGAGCAGGGATTGTAAGAAGCCGAGGGCTGAGAGTTCGGGGGCGAAGAGGACGGGAGGTGATGGACCGAGGGCGAGCGCCAGGGCATTCACCATGACACAGGAGGAGGCTAGGACGGACCCTGACGTTGTGTCCGGTACGTTTCTGGTGAACCAAACTTTAGCTTCTGTGTTATTTGATTCTGGTGCTAGTAAGAGTTTTATTTCTGCTGCTTTCTGTGCTAAGCTGCCTGTTAGTAGTAGATGTGTTGATGCGCCCTTCGATGTAGAAACTGCCATAGGTAAGTCTACCAGGATTTCTGAGATGATAGAGAATTGTGATGTGGAGCTCGAGGGTCATAAGTTTCCTGTTAGACCGTTTGTGATGACCTTAGGTGGTTTTGATTTGGTTCTTGGGATGGATTGGTTAGCGGACTTCGAGGCGAACATTGTGTGTCGCAAGAAGATGATTCGGTTGTCGGCGCCTGACGGTAGTTCAGTGACAGTGTATGGTGATCGGGTTACTACGATTCCGAAAGTGATCTCGATGGCGGTGGCGGGAAAGTGTATGAGGCGTGGATGTAGTGCCTACTTGGCCTATGTAAAGGATGTGGATACGCCAACACCACAACTAGCCGATGTACCAGTTGTGTGTGACTTTCCAGACGTGTTCCCGGAAGACTTATCAGGAGTGCCACCTGACAGAGAGATTGAGTTTCAGATTGATTTGATACCGGGTGCCCAACCTGTTGCCAAGGCACCGTATCGGTTGGCTCCGACCGAGATGAAAGAGTTGATGGAGCAGTTGCAAGAGTTGCTTGATAAGGGGTTCATTAGACCGAGTATCTCTCCTTGGGGTGCTCCGGTCCTGTTTGTAAAGAAGAAGGACGGTAGTATGAGGATGTGCATCGACTACCGCGAGCTGAATAAGTTGACAGTGAAGAACCGATACCCCTTACCGAGGATAGATGATTTGTTCGATCAGCTTCAGGGTGCCAGTTGGTTTTCGAGAATAGATCTTCGATCTGGTTACCATCAGTTGAAGGTGAAGGAGCAAGATATTCCTAAAACAGCTTTCCGTACGCGCTATGGTCACTACGAGTTTCTTGTCATGTCCTTTGGCTTGACCAACGCGCCAGCTGCTTTTATGGATTTGATGAACCGTGTGTGTCGGCCTATGTTGGATAAATCAGTGATTGTGTTTATTGATGATATCCTGATTTACTCGAGGAGCGAAGCAGAGCATGCCGGACACATTCGGGAGGTTCTAGAGACGTTGAGAAGGGAGAAGTTGTATGCGAAATTCTCCAAGTGCGCGTTCTGGTTGCGCGAAGTTCAGTTCTTGGGTCACGTGGTGAATCCTGACGGGATTATGGTGGACCCGGCAAAAGTGGAGGCGGTTATGCAATGGAAGTCGCCAAAGACGCCATCCGAGATTCGTAGCTTCTTGGGTTTGGCGGGTTACTATAGAAGGTTCATCCAAGACTTCTCCAAGATTGCTTCTCCACTAACCAAGTTGACCCGAAAAGATGTGAAGTTTGTATGGGGTCAAGCTCAAGAGAAGGCGTTTGAAGAATTGAAGGCGAGATTGACTCAAGCTCCTGTTCTGTCGTTACCCGATGGAAGTGAAGATTTGGTGGTTTATTCCGATGCTTCTTACTCGGGGTTGGGGTGTGTGTTAATGCAGAGAGGAAAGGTTATAGCCTATGCATCCCGACAGTTGAAGGTTCATGAGGTCAATTATCCTACTCATGACTTGGAGCTGGCAGCCGTGGTCTTTGCTTTAAAGATTTGGAGGCACTACCTCTACGGGACGAAGTGCACCATATTCACTGACCACAAGAGTCTGAAGTACTTCTTTGAGCAGAAGGATTTGAACATGAGGCAGAGGCGGTGGTTGGAACTTATAAAGGATTATGATTGTGAGATCCACTACCATCCGGGCAAGGCCAACGTGGTGGCTGATGCCCTTAGCCGAAAAGAGAGGCCCGAGCCGATTCGGGTGAAAGCGTATCAGCTGATCATGACCTCCGATGTGATGAAGCAGGTTAAAGGGTTTCAAGATGAGGCACTGAAAGAAGATCATCTTAACTCTGAAAGAATGAGAGGTCTGGTTGGAGAATTGGGTGAAAACACGCTCGGTGTTAGAACCCGATTTGATCGTGTGTGGATTCCTCATTTTGGGGATCTACGGGGGAAGATAATGGATGAAGCTCACAAGACTCGGTACTCCATTCATCCTGGTGCCACGAAGATGTACCATGATATGAAGAAAGATTATTGGTGGCCGGGTATGAAGCGCGATGTGGTGGAGTATGTGAGTAAGTGCCTTACTTGCTTACAGGTGAAGGCTGAGCATCAAAAGCCGTATGGGAAGATACAACCTTTGGATATACCGGAATGGAAGTGGGAGCACATCACCATGGATTTCATTACCAAGTTGCCGCGTACTCCGAAAGGGTACGATGCCATATGGGTGATAGTTGATCGTTTGACGAAGAGTGCTCACTTCCTACCGATCCGCGAGACATATTCATCTGAGAGGTTGGCTGATCTGTTCATCAAGGAGATTGTGACTCGTCATGGTGTGCCGGTGTCTATCGTGTCGGATCGCGACACCCGGTTTACATCTAAATTCTGGAAGAAGTTCCACGACGCTATGGGGACGAGGTTACATATCAGCATGGCTTATCATCCCCAGACTGATGGTCAGTCAGAAAGGACCATTCAGACGCTGGAAGACATGCTTCGGGCATGTGTGATTGATTTTGGTGGAAGTTGGGATGACCACCTACCGTTAGCCGAATTCTCATATAACAACAGTTATCACGCCAGCATTGGCATGCCTCCATATGAGATGCTATACGGTAGGAGATGCAGAACACCCGTTTGTTGGGGTGATATTGGTCAGAAGGAATTGGGGAGCGTCGAGGTAATCGAGGCTACGAATGAGAAGCTTGAGAAGATCAAAGCCTTCATGAAGGCAGCCAAAGACAGACAGAAGTCGTATGCTGATAAACGACGCAGACCGATTGAGTTCCAGGTGGGTGACCGGGTTATGTTGAAGGTCTCACCTTGGAAGGGTATCATTCGCTTCCGAAAGCGGGGCAAGTTGAGCCCAAGGTATATAGGCCCTTTCCGAATCATTGCTCGAGTAGGAGAGGTGGCCTATAGACTGGAGTTACCAGATGAGTTAAGTGGAATTCACCCGACATTCCATGTATCTCATCTAAGGAAGTGCTTAGCAGATGAAGATATGATTGTCCCATTGGGAGATATCGAAGTAGATGAACGGCTCAATTATGTGGAGCAACCAGTGGCAATCATCGATCGAAAGGAGAAAAGGCTAAGGAATAAAGTGGTTCCTCTTGTGCGTGTACAGTGGAAGCACAGGAAGGGATCCGAGTCGACGTGGGAGACCGAGGAAGAAATGAGACAGCATTACCCACGTTTGTTCGAGGAATAACAGGTTTCGGGGACGAAACCTATTTAAGGGGGGTGGACTTGTAACACCCGGAAATTTATTATTTTGAAGCCGACGAAGAAAGAAAAGAAATAAAGTCCAAAGTCGAGGGGCCAAACTCGCCAACGAAGAAAAGTCGGGAAATGTGGTGATATGTGTAGGGAGAGGGCAGCCCACTCTCCCCACACTTCACAAAATTCAGCCACCAAAGAAGAGAGAAGAGAGAAAGAGGAGAAAAAGGGAGAAAAGGGTTGATTCGGGTGATTCGGGTGTCCAAATTCGTCGAGTAGCAAGCCAAATCGAAGCTCTTGTCTTTGTGCTCGATTGTGTGAGTTCTAGGACCCCGCTTTTACTCGTTTTCAACTGATTTTGGGGCTGGAAAGTGTTCAAAACCCGTTTTTATGTGTGTGTGTGTTTGACCCATTTGGGTGTGATGTGTATGATGTGTTTAGAGTATGATTTCGGGCTTGTGTGTGCTTGTATGGTGTTAAGGTATGCATTCCTAAGGTCCAGGAGGGTTGATTTAGGCTTAGAATGGGTTTGGATGAGCTTGGAGGCCGAAAATGGCAGATTGGGTTCGGGATGAACTCCATTCTGCATCAGCTAGGGCTAGGCGACCGAATGAAGGCCATACGGCCGAATGAGGGCGATTGAAGGTCATTCGCACGATTGAAGGTCATTCGCACGACTGGGAGTCCAGTCGCATGAGGGATGTGCGACTGAGGGTTCAGTCGCATAGATGCTTAGTCGCATGAGTCCATTCGCATGAGTTTAGTCGCATAGGTGCCCATTCGCAGTAGTCCCATTCGCACAAGGTCCATACGCACGATTGGATGTTCATTCGCATAGATGACCATCCGCATGGGTCCAGTCGCATGATGTTCAGTCGCATGGAGGCCATGCGACTGAAGAGTGTCCATACGCCCGAATAGGGCTGTTGCACTCAAATGGACGTGTAGTTTGACTTTTGGCCTTCGGGGAAAGGTCTAGATGTAAGTTTGGACGTAAAGGAATCCGTAAGAGCACGTAAGAGTATGGTTATGGCCTTAGAGTGCATGTAGGGCATGACGATGATGAGGTTGCATGTTTATGCATATTATGAATGTATGATGTTGCCCTGTATGATGATGATGATGAATATGTTTGATATGTTCCTTGTTATGATGTATGATTATCTTTCTTATGGCTTTACGTATTATGACGAATGAAATAAAGTATTATGTAACGTGAAGTGGAAAGAAATGACACGTCTTGCATGCATCGGATAACGGGTCCTTCTTTGTGATTGACCATTATGTGGAACCTCTACCGCTTACCCTTAGTACTGTGGCATACGTTTAGCTGTTCATTTATTGACTTCGGCCCAGTGGCTATGACCGTCGGTTATTATTAGTACTGTGGCATACGTTTAGCTGTTCATTTATTGACTTCGGCCCAGTAGCTAAGACTGATTGGTTAACCCCAGTACCGTGGCATACGTTTAGCTGTTCATTTATTGACTTCGGCCCGGTAGCTGCGACTAATTGGGGTGTAGCATATGGTACTGGTATGGATGATGTCCGATGCGCAAGTAAGTTAAAAGGAACGAATGAACGAACGAACGAATGAATGAATGAAGAAGATAATAATGATATTATCTATGCGTACGTATGATGTGTGATCACGTTAAAGTAACGAATGGTTTTATATGAAAGAAAAGTATGTTTAATTATTAAAACTAGAACTCACTCAACAACGCTGACTTTTATTGCATTTTCCAGTTGGCAGGTAATTGATTGCTGAGGATGGCACGGCAAGGCTACTCGGCTCTTTTGGGATGGCATCCACTTATATAGCTTTTGTGATGTAATGCAAACATGAATTTTGTAACCGGATAATGATGTATTATTTGGCAAAAGTAATTATAATGAAACGTGATGTCTTTTTTTGAATGTTTCCGCTGCAATGATTTCTTAATGTAATGAAAACTTTATATTTTATGTGCGATAAATGACCAACTGTAAGCGTCCCGGGAACGGGGCCTTACAGAACTAGATGGCTATACAAAAACAAACTGGATGATAGAGGGATTATTGTTCGAAACAAAGCAAGGTTGATTGCACAAGGATACACTCAAGAAGAAGGAATAGACTATGATGAAGTTTTTGCACCAGTTGCAAGAATTGAGGCAATAAGAGTGTTTTTGGCCTATGCCTCATATAAGAAGTTTACTGTGTATCAGATGGATGTCAAGTGTGCATTCTTAAATGGGAAAATTGATGAGGAAGTTTATGTGTCACAACCCCTCGGATTTGAAGATCCTCATTATCCTCACAGGGTATACAAACTAGATAAAGCCTTGTATGGTCTTCATCAAGCACCAAGAAAATGGTATGAAACACTATCATCTTTCTTACTCAAGCATGGCTACAAAAGAGGAACTATTGATCAGACACTTTTTCTCAAACAAGAACATCAAGATCTCTTAGTAGTTCAAGTATATGTTGATGACATTATATTTGGATCAACTAATAAGAGATTGTGTGTGAATTTTGAAGAGCTGATGAAATCTGAATTTCAGATGAGCTCAATGGGTGAATTAACCTTCTTCCTTGGCCTTCAAGTTCATCAAAAAGCAGATGGAATATTCATCAATCAAGAAAAATTCATACATCAAATTCTGAAGAAATACAATCTTGTTGAAGTATCCTCATGCAAAACACCAGCATCAACAATTGATAAGATTGCTCCTGATCCCTCTGGAAAATCTATTGATCAAAAATTATATAGGTCTATGATAGGTTCACTTATGTATTTAACTGCCAGTAGACCTGATATTATGTTTGTTGTATGTGTATGTGCTAGGTACCAATCTGATCCCAAGGAATCACATCTCAATGCTGTTAAAAGAATTTTCAGATACCTCAAGGGAAAACCAGGACTTGGTCTTTGGTATCCCAAGGATGGAGACTTTACACTCCACTCATACTCAAACAGTGACTATGGTGGATGTAATAGTAACAGGAAATCAACAACCGGTGGATGTCAATTCATTGGACCAAGGCTAGTATCATGGAAGTGCAAGAAACAAACCAATGTTTCTGTATCCACAGCTGAGGCTGAGTACATTGCTGCTTCAGATGGTTGCTCTCAAGTTCTTTGGTTGCAAAACCAATTGCTTGACTATGGTTACAATTTTCTTCAAACTTCTATCTATATAGACAATTCTGCTGTCACACCCCAACCTTGACGGCGGAAACGTCGAGGAGTGAGAGTTAAGATCGTTCACAGCCACATAACGCTATTAATAACTCAAATATAAATTAATCATAAGTTTCAATTGTAACATTACAAGCATAAGTCTCAAAGAAATTAAAAGCATAACATAGAATGTAACAAGTCATTCTTATTTCATTTATTTATCTAGGTCCATTCCTAGATGTGCAAGCTTCAAAGAGTAGATCACATACTTGAGGTATTTCTGAAACATGTTAAAAATAAAAGGGTCAACAATAATGTTGGTGAGCATTCCATAGTTTTCATTACATAAGTATATAAAAGATGGCAATTCAAGTCATAAGTTAGTGAATAAAGTGATTAGGGATGTTATGAACAATGCAACAATCAAACCTCGACAAAGTTTTACAAGTCTCAAACGTTTAAAAGTATATACGATCAGCTAAGTGTACTTGGATCAACCAAAGCAGGCTTGTCTTGCCCATAGATCTATGACTTCGCTGGGCTAGCAATAGTTAATGATTGTACATATAACGCCATAAGATGTTAACCACAAAAGTTCAACTAACCACAACTTTGCATGATGAATTGCCATAAAGATTACAAGTCTCAAATAAGTTTACAAGTGCAATGATAATAAGTTAATATGTTTCACCCCAAAGTGTGAAAATAAGCAAAAAGGGGTATGGAAATACTCAAATTGATATAAGCATTACAAGATGATAAATAAAGATTTAAGGATGATCCAAAGTAATCCAAAGTATTCATTACAAGGCACCTAAATATGTATTACAAGATGAAGATTAATAATATGATTAATGTTCAAATAATGATTAGGGTTTCAATAGTTTTAAGGGGTTTTGATAAGTAACAATTTACAAAGTAATTATTTACATTTTTAATTCATTAGAAGAATTATATATGTATATATTTTAGAAATAAATTTAAACATAACAAAGTTGGAGTTCAATATGTAATTAATTCTTTATAGTTTTCTAAGAATAATATATCATTATCACAATTATAAAAGTAAACCTTTAAAGAATAAAAATACTATTGTGCCCATTTGTATCTTAAATGATTTTTAAATTATTGTATCAAGTCCATATTTATGTAAATAATTATTCAACTATTTTAAAAGAAGCCATTTAAATATATAAAGGTTAAATGATCATAGAAAAATAATTAAGCTCTTTTTTATTTAAAGAAAAGCATTTGGATCAATGTTTTATTATTTAAAATAAACTAAAACCAAAAAAATATCCAATTGTATGTTTGAACATGTAATGATTTTACAAGATAAACAATATTTTAATTCTATTTAACAAGATATTTAACTAATTATATTCTTTGTTTTAACAAGATAAAATAACATATTAGGTTATTATATAAAAATAAATTTCCAGAAAATAATTGGTTAGCCTTTAAAATAACTAGAATTTATAAAATAGATTTTTAGAATTTTTAGAAATTTTTTTATATAATTTGTATAGGCTGAAAAGCCTTAAAAAAATTAATGGAGGTAACCGGGTTCGAACCCGGGACCTCAGGCGTAGTATGCGCGCGTGCTACCAGTGGACTAGGGGCCTTGGCCGTGCTAAGACCCAGTCCTAAACTTTTATAAACACAATCACATGAAAACCCCCCCAAATCCAAGAACCCTAATTTTTTCCCGATTCAAATCGATCATCAATTCGATGTTGTTAACCGAATCAACCATGGGGCTTTTGTTCCCCATGCCTAGACGAACATAATCATGTATTTTACTTACTTGATTACAGTAGATTTGAAGTTTTTGTGCTCGGGTTGTGTCTCGGTTCGCTCGCGAAGAACAGGGTACTTGAAATCGATATTTGAGTGACGATTTAGAGAAATTGAGGTTTCAGAGAGTTGAAAGGGGTCAAGGGGAACAATTGCCCTCTGTTATATAGTCCCAATTCGATGTGATTCTCATTCTTCGGTTTCAGTTGGGCTACGAATATAAAGTGTTCAATTTGATCTTTAATTCACAGTTAAACTTGAAATTAAGATCATTAATGGGTATGAATTGATGCGTCGATCATGTATACCTGATTAATTGAGTCTTTATTGATTCATTATTGATGAACGGTTCTCGGTTGATGACATTCGGTTACCCGAACTCACATGCTTCCATTACCGACTTATATTCGAATTAATGTGCAGCTACTAGTTTGAAACGGTTCCATGACACGACCTAAAAGATTTGGGTTAGTGTTTCGAAGGTTTTGGCCGGTTATGAGCTCGCCGGAGCGAAGGCCGGAGGTTGGCCGGAAAGAAGGCGGCCGACGAGGGGGAAAGGGGGGTTGGTTTGGGAAATTTCACATTTGGTCCCTGTAGTTTATGTTTTGTTATGTTGATTTCAAAGTTTAATTTTTAGTTTAAACCAATTTACAGTTTGGCCCCTGAAGTTTAAAGTGTTATTATTTCATGCATAACTTATTAATTTCAAGTTTTAAGATAATAGAAACTTGTATTATTTTTATTTATTTCAAAGATTAACACTTATTATGATTATTATTATTAATCTTGTTGTTATGATTATCATTGTTATTAATAATATTATCACTAATATTATTATTATTAGTGTCCTTATTATAATAATAATAATAGTGATTATTTTATTTAAGATTATCAACACTTTAAATTTTATATTAATAAGCAAACATTATAACACTTATAATGTTATTATTATTATATTAATTTGTTAATCACCAAATTAATTATTAAGTATAACAAACCCCAAAGTTTCAATATGGCATAAAAGACCCTTTTAAGATTTAACAAAGTTAACTTCTAAGTTAATAAAATTTACGAGATGTCACAGTCTCTCCAACTTAAAAGAATTTCGTCCCGAAATTAAGATGAAATTAGAAGAACAAAGGAATTATAATGAAAGGTAAGTGTTCAACGAACAGTGTTTGACGTTTGGTTACAGATGGAACGCTTCCCTTTATAGAATCTTACAAGATTCTTAACATAATAAACGCGAGACGTTTTGAGATAAAACGTTGAAAAACGATAACGAGCTACCGTGGTACCTTAGATTCATAAGTCACAACTTCTAGAATGTAATTGATGTCTAGAAATCAATAAAGGACCACAATCGTAAGAAAGGTTAACCGTCAGGATTTAAGAATCCCAAACGTCACTATATGAAACGATCTTAACGCATATCTTGTGAATATGTATCTCTCCTTTGACCAATCATCGGTCTAAGAATAATACGATATGCGAAGATTTTGGAATAAGTTCACGACGACGGTTAGGAACATTATTAAAAGCAAAAAAAATGAATTAATCATCCAAATTAATGATCGATGTTTAACAACATACCACGGTATACGACTACTTGAGATAGATACAAGCCCATTTCTCGAACCGTTAACCCACATGAGTCAATATTGAATTAGTTAATCGGTCTATAATGCGCCATTTGTCATCATGGCATCTAAGATAAGAGACACTTAGTGATGAAAAGTTAAACAGGAGATTCATAGGAACACGAATGTTAGGCTTTGTCATATATGAAGGTAAGACACTTGGACACATACCAAGTTATGTCTTTTCTTTTATGCCAAACCCATGACTACAAGTTACGAAGGTTTATGAACCTCCACGTCACAATGTAAGTAATAACGAGTCTCGTTAGTCGAAACCAAGATAGAGTTTTAAAGATTTCCAAGGTTAAGGGTTCAAAAGTGATTCAAGAAGTAACGCAAACAATAAGACATGCATTTGTAACCATGTTTTGCAAGGTAACAAATTTCCAAATATAGATTGCATACGTAATTCATCAAACCCATAAGTACAGTCGAGAACATTCGTATGACTAGAAAGACATAACCACAAGTTGATAATGTCTTTATTTAGTAGAAAGATTGTTTAAGAAGACTACCTTCACACAATCATGTGTTGATGATATCTCAAAATGAAAGTTGATAAGTAGGGAATAAATGGTTCGATATAGCTAGATAAAATCAAAACATAAGGATAAAGGGAAAGAAATCAATTTAAGAATTTAAATGCTCCAAGCTCGGAATCAAAATCAACCTAGAGTGATCGGGTCTCCTTTCAAGTTCAGAAATCATGCTTTGGCTTGATAGGTCCAAACACTGACATTGGTTCACCCTTCAAGTTACTACATGTTTCTTGTCATTTGATTAAAACCTTGGTAAGTTGGAGATCAAGAAATGAGAATAGTCATCAAGGTGTGGTTTTCACTCCTAACTTGATGGTGTATTCCCAAGGTGTGACCGCTAACTTACCAATTAAAAAGTTTGATCCCAACTCCTTGTTGAGGATCCACAGAAATAAGACGAGGTAACTCACCATTAAGGTAAGGGAAATCACTCCTATCTTAACGGTGAAGTTTTACAAAAACAAAATATAACAAGATGAACTTCTTCATCAAAATCCAGAATTCACTCCTACTTTGATGAAGTCGTCTCATTTGAACAAATACAATTCATAAAGATGATATTATCATCAAGGTATGGAATTCACGCCTATCTTGATGATTGAATTTCATAATAACAAGAAAACAATCGAAGATTGACATTTGTCACCAAAGTACGGGTTTCAATCCTATTTTGGTGAGATCATGTCATTTGTGAAATGCCATTCCAAAGAAAATAATTGAAGTCAATCCTCGGGATAAGGAAATCACCCCGCTCCAGAGGATGAAATTTTATAAATCACAATTGGAAACCATTTATCGAAACGAATAGAGAATCATCAAAGTAAAGGAGTCACTCCTGTTTTGATGAGTTAGAATCATTTAGGAGATACGGGTGTTCTTAGTCATAGGTTGACTTGCAAACACTTGCATCTCTCACGGTGCAGACGGTACGGAGTTTGACTTAAAGATGAAAGGAAAATAATATCAATTAGAAATTCGGAAAATTTCAAGTTACATCATTGTAACAAAAGGAAAAATCATGCTTACAAGCTTAAGATCAAAGTTCGAGATAACAGAATTTGTTGTGGTGTTCAAATCTTGGATGGTTTCAATCGGGAAGACGAAATCAAGGGCAGGAATTTATTCAACACCACAATGAGATGTGAACATTCGATTCACAATCGAAAGGAATACATGGACTTCTCAAGATATGAGGTCAACCATAGCCTTATTGAAGACACGCGTACTTATAAGTGATCACTCATCTCAAGGGTTTCGAGTCAAGTAAATGGATTCAATGATCGAGTCAAATCACCATTTACACTTTGCCTAGACAAAGTATCTCGAGATGTAGGAATTCCACCTATAGCATTGCATGTTCTTAGTTATGGGACACATCCTTAAGAAGATTTGAGAACCATAAGTAACGGTTTAAAGTTTTTGAGGACCATTCGGTTTAGATTCCCAATATCTTTGGGTATATTAAGATCCATGTTCATGTTGGTCAAGATATAGAAATAGTTACATGAAACGCTCAATGTATAACGGTGTTTAAACGTAAGAGTTGAAATGTAGGTTAGGTTCAATATTAACAGGAACATTATGTGTGATAAGAATGAAGAGATACCAGTTCAAGGAATCAAATATTTTTAAGATACAAAGAGGATGGTTCCATTTGGTAACGCATTACCATTTGGAATCGTTGACACGTCAAGGTAAATTGACCCATTTGCCATAGAGACTTGTGTATGTTGACCATAGTTTATCACTCATCCCAGAAATCCCCAAGTAAGCATAACTGGTCTCACAATGAGATTTATACGATATGCTTGCCTTAGCCCGAAGGCCTTTTGCCAGGAAATCCAGAATACAGGTGTCTATGTGTCACACAAATTTCTTTGGTTTATGAAATCAAAACCTTAATGAGATTTTCATAGATTAGACATAGAGTCTAAGGAATTAAACCCAGATGATAAGTGCAGATTCCACATGTCGCTGAGAATAAGTTTAAGAAGTTCATTTGTCGGGGGGAGTCAAAGAGTCAAAGTTAAGTTTAGGGAGACAAGTAACTAAGTTTAAGCATACATAAGGCAATCCTATGCTAAGGCATCAAGTTGCACAAAAGGCATAGCATTATGTAGCATGCAAACAACATGTAAGCACAAAGGTATAAGGATCTTTCTTTGAGGTTCATGCAACTATAGTCTAGGTCACCATTTTTAATAACCTAAATCCCTATAGTTATGGGCTCTGATACCAATCTGTCACACCCCAACCTTGACGGCGGAAACGTCGAGGAGTGAGAGTTAAGATCGTTCACAGCCACATAACGCTATTAATAACTCAAATATAAATTAATCATAAGTTTCAATTGTAACATTACAAGCATAAGTCTCAAAGAAATTAAAAGCATAACATAGAATGTAACAAGTCATTCTTATTTCATTTATTTATCTAGGTCCATTCCTAGATGTGCAAGCTTCAAAGAGTAGATCACATACTTGAGGTATTCCTGAAACATGTTAAAAATAAAAGGGTCAACATTAATGTTGGTGAGCATTCCATAGTTTTCATTACATAAGTATATAAAAGATGACAATTCAAGTCATAAGTTAGTGAATAAAGTGATTAGGGATGTTATGAACAATGCAACAATCAAACCTCGACAAAGTTTTACAAGTCTCAAACGTTTAAAAGTATATACGATCAGCTAAGTGTACTTGGAACAACCAAAGCAGGCTTGTCTTGCCCATAGATCTATGACTTCGCTGGGCTAGCAATAGTTAATGATTGTACATATAACGCCATAACATGGTAACCACAAAAGTTCAACTAACCACAACTTTGCATGATGAATTGCCATAAAGATTACAAGTCTCAAATAAGTTTACAAGTGCAATGATAATAAGTTAACATGTTTCACCCCAAAGTGTGAAAATAAGCAAAAAAGGGTATGGAAATACTCACATTGATATAAGCATTACAAGATGATAAATAAAGATTTAAGGATGATCCAAAGTAATCCAAAGTATTCGTTACAAGGCACCTAAATATGTATTACAAGATGAAGATTAATAATATGATTAATGTTCAAATAATGATTAGGGTTTCAATAGTTTTGAGGGGTTTTTGATAAGTAACAATTTACAAAGTAATTATTTACATTTTTAATTCATTAGAAGAATTATATATGTATATATTTTAGAAATAAATTTAAACATAACAAAGTTGGAGTTCAATATGTAATTAATTCTTTATAGTTTTCTAAGAATAATATATCATTATCACAATTATAAAAGTAAACCTTTAAAGAATAAAAATACTATTGTGCCCATTTGTATCTTAAATGATTTTTAAATTATTGTATCAAGTCCATATTTATGTAAATAATTATTCAACTATTTTAAAAGAAGCCATTTAAATATATAAAGGTTAAATGATCATAGAAAAATAATTAAGCTCTTTTTTATTTAAAGAAAAGCATTTGGATCAATGTTTTATTATTTAAAATAAACTAAAACCAAAAAAATATCCAATTGTATGTTTGAACATGTAATGATTTTACAAGATAAACAATATTTTAATTCTATTTAACAAGATATTTAACTAATTATATTCTTTGTTTTAACAAGATAAAATAACATATTAGGTTATTATATAAAAATAAATTTCCAGAAAATAATTGGTTAGCCTTTAAAATAACTAGAATTTATAAAATAGATTTTTAGAATTTTTAGAAATTTTTTTATATAATTTGTATAGGCTGAAAAGCCTTAAAAAAATTAATGGAGGTAACCGGGTTCGAACCCGGGACCTCAGGCGTAGTATGCGCGCGTGCTACCAATGGACTAGGGGCCTTGGCCGTGCTAAGACCCAGTCCTAAACTTTTATAAACACAATCACATGAAAACCCCCCCAAATCCAAGAACCCTAATTTGTTCCCGATTCAAATCGATAATCAATTCGATGTTGTTAACCGAATCAACCATGGGGCTTTTGTTCCCCATGCCTAGACGAACATAATCATGTATTTTACTTACTTGATTACAGTAGATTTGAAGTTTTTGTGCTCGGGTTGTGTCTCGGTTCGCTCGCGAAGAACAGGGTACTTGAAATCGATGTTTGAGTGACGATTTAGAGAAATTGAGGTTTCAGAGAGTTGAAAGGGGTCAAGGGGAACAATTGCCCTCTGTTATATAGTCCCAATTCGATGTGATTCTCATTCTTCGGTTTCAGTTGGGCTACGAATATAAAGTGTTCAATTTGATCTTTAATTCACAGTTAAACTTGAAATTAAGATCATTAACGGGTATGAATTGATGCGTCGATCATGTATACCTGATTAATTGAGTCTTTATTGATTCATTATTGATGAACAGTTCTCGGTTGATGACATTCGGTTACCCGAACTCACATGCTTCCATTACCGACTTTATATTCGAATTAATGTGCAGCTACTAGTTCGAAACGGTTCCATGACACGATCTAAAAGATTTGGGTTAGTGTTTCGAAGGTTTTGGCCGGTTATGAGCTCGCCGGAGCGAAGGCCGGAGGTTGGCCGGAAAGAAGGCGGCCGACGAGGGGGAAAGGGGGGTTGGTTTGGGAAATTTCACATTTGGTCCCTGTAGTTTATGTTTTGTTATGTTGATTTCAAAGTTTAATTTTTAGTTTAAACCAATTTACAGTTTGGCCCCTGAAGTTTAAAGTGTTATTATTTCATGCATAACTTATTAATTTCAAGTTTTAAGATAATAGAAACTTGTATTATTTTTATTTATTTCAAAGATTAACACTCATTATGATTATTATTATTAATCTTGTTGTTATGATTATCATTGTTATTAATAATATTATCACTAATATTATTATTATTAGTGTCCTTATTATAATAATAATAATAGTGATTATTTTATTTAAGATTACCAACACTTTAAATTTTATATTAATAAGCAAACATTATAACACTTATAATGTTATTATTATTATATTAATTTGTTAATCACCAAATTAATTATTAAGTATAACAAACCCCAAAGTTTCAATATGGCATAAAAGACCCTTTTAAGATTTAACAAAGTTAACTTCTAAGTTAATAAAATTTACGAGATGTCACATCTGCTACTATGTTTATCACTTCTAATCCTGTGCAACATAGTAAAACAAAACATATTGAGATAAGATATCATTTTCTGAGAGATTGCTCAGAAAAGGGGTTGATTAAGTTAGTCAAAGTGGATACATCAAATCAGCTTGCTGATTTATTCACTAAAGCCTTTAATTCAGTAAGATTTAATTTTCTGATTGAGTCTTTAGGCATGATTAACTTAGATTAATCAAATTTAAACAAACAAAATGATGTGTGTAATGATGCATCAGCATGACATATGTATGGGAAATGATAGTACACTATAGCTTTGCCTATTCCTGAATAAATAAATAACAATAAATCTCAGCAAGTTTCTTGATATGTGAGTAGATTCATCTTGAGTGGAAACTAATCTGAGTGCATGCCAAACATAATACTAAAATGATTGTTTGTGGGAAACTTCATTTTGAGAATACAAAGTGAGTCTTATCCTAATGTGATCAAATCACTCATCTAAACACACTATGTAAAACACTTTATAATATCCATCTTTGCAAATCATACTCCCTATGTTTTGTGTGAACAAAGACCTGGGTGTATGATCACCATACTGAATATCAGTTGAAAAAGGTGAAAAGATCATGATCCTCATCATCCCTCTGTTTTGTGTGAACAAAGACCTGGTTTAAAGGCACCTCTGTTTTACGTGAGTAAAGACCTGGTGACCTGATGATGGTCATATCTAAAGCTCTCAAAAGAATCCTTTGTGATCAACTGTATATTATCTTGAGCTCTTAAATCAATGCATCAATGAGATGCCAAATACATCTCAAGATAGATATTATAACTTAAAGTACATAGTCTTAAGTGTCAAAAATGATGATTTGACTTGCAAAGGGAGGAAAAAACCTATGTGAACTGAATGTGAAGCCCATAACAGTTATTTTGAAATCAATATGAAAACATGATAAACAACATGCCTAGTTGATACATGAGCTCTTGTATGGATTTATGTGGACAATATACTTGCAATCAGAACTTGTTCAGGTATTATAGTATGATCCCATCATATGTGTATATGTATCTGATTATTATCATACAGTTAAAATTCATGTTATTCCTCTTAAAGAAATTTATGATAAATACTTAAGTTCACCATTAATCACAAATTTAGGGGGAGTAGAATACATGAAAAATTATCTCAATCAGCATCAGCAATGTCTATATCATTATTAATTTGAAGGAATTGGAATCTGAGCATCATCTTAGCTTCTGGATACATGAAAATTTTAGTAAAAATCATAATTTTAAACTTACTTGTACTAAATTGCCATGTATACAAAACCAACAAGGTCCTAAAGCAATAAATGGTTCTAACCAATGGAGTTGGGCCATACATACAACAATATTTCTTTGCATTGTGCTACTTTAAGCATCAGCAGATTGGTAAACTACGGATGAATAAAGATCAACAAGTAATTTAATATTACAATTTCACATCATCAGCAGATGTTGTTGATCCGTAGATGTTCTACGGAAGAGCACATTGAGGATCCCACTTAATTAATGAGAAATTACTTCTACGGAAGAATACATTGAGGGTTCCACTTAATAAATGAGATAAACTTAATGTGTCTGAGGGTATAAATAATATGGTTTGACTTGTCAAATTCATTATTCGCTTTTTCAGCTCACTTTTTCAGACCTAGAAAATCTCAATCAACAAAATTTTTCCCACTTCCTCAGCATTCAAAAGTTACCAAATCAAAATTGTCAGGATCAGTGATCACAAGTTTGATAGTTTTGAGTGTAACGTAGCGGAATAAGATCAAGAATTAGACAAATTGTAGCAAGAATTTGATATTCGTATGCATTAAAAACAAATACGAGAGAATATATTCTGTGACAAGGAATGTTTCAATTATAACAAATATTTTTGCTCAATCATTCACATATTACAATAAGGTTGACACTCCTTATATAGAGTGCAATCACTGCTGTCATCACGGGATAGTGACAACTGGCAGATCTATTACAAAAATAACTAACACTTAACAAACTACTGAAATGTTCACAACTACTGAGAACATATCAGAGTGCTAAGTACAAAATATAAAACTACTAAAACTAAACTACTGAAACTACAACGACTGAAGAACAAGCTCTTCAGTCGTTTTACAAAACTACTGAAAAACATAAAACTACTGAAAGTAAACCGTCACAACTACTGAAGAAGTCCTCTTCAGCTGTTATGACAACGTCTGATACTTGGTCTTCAGCACTTGTGTCTTCAGACTTTGTCTTCAGCACTTGTGTCTTCAGACTTTGTCTTCAGCACTTGTCTTCAGACTTTGTGTTCAGCACTTGTCTTCAGACTTTGTCTTCAGCACTTGTGTCTTCAGACTTTGTCTTCAGCACTTGTCTTCAGACTTTGTAATCAGTTGTTGTCTTCAGCTGTTGTGGACTTCAGCGGTTGTGGTGACGTCTGTGGGACTTAAAGGTTTTTCTGATCCGGCTCATTGGTTCTTTTGGTCCAACAAACTCCCCCTGAACCAATGCAGCCAAAACCTTTAACTTCATTGAGGTCCCACTTATTGTTGGCAGAATGGTTGGTCTTTTTCCTTCTTGATCAGTTGAGAAGATGACCCATTATAAGCACTGGCCTGGGAATGAGTCTCTGATGATTTGGTTGGCAATGTATGGATGGGAGCTCTGTATTGGGGAATTGGACACTGAGCTGTTCCCCCATCCATGAGACTCACTTCCCATGTATAAGCCTGTAGGATTCTCTGGTGTATGCTCTGAGAAACATAATTTGTTCTTCCATGGTAAGATTTTCAGCTTCACCATCAAAAATCCTTCACGCCCATACAGCTCTGAAATGTACTTAGCCTGCTTGCCGTTTTTGAGCTCAACTGTTGTAATCTGTCTGTATGCAAACTCATCTGGGTGAGTACCTTCAAGTAACAGACTGAGCTCATTTTGTTTGAAGTTCTCAAGCCTCTTGTAGACTAACCCCTTTTTAATTACTCTGTTCTCTAACATCTTTTGGGGTGGCTGTTTAGTCTCATAGGCCTTCTTGAAATCTTCTACAATTTCCCAGGGTGATACTACCAGGACCACTGTGATCTCTTCATCTACGATCCTTTTTACTTGACCCTTGTATCTCGCAGGAATGTCTTTCTTCACAATTCTGTGAGCCACCCTAGGATCAGGCCATATTCTCACCTTTTCCTTTTGATATTGAAATGTGTTAGCAAGGGTGTACAATCTCAGAGCTTCTTTCTTCATACTAATTATTGATGAAGAAGCAACATAAGTTTTGTCTATGCTTTTTAGCATCTCATCATCATGAAGCCTTTGCTGCTGTTCTTCTTCTATCTTTACTCTCACAGTTTCCATCTGTGAGGTGGGAGTGATGGGCATAGGTTTGGCTTTAGGCAAAGTTAGGACTGCGGAAAGAGGCAGCCTATCTTCTTCCTCATCATCCTCTTCTTCTTCTTCTTCTTCTAGCCT
Source organism: Flaveria ramosissima (assembly GCA_025215565.1). Classification (NCBI taxonomy): domain Eukaryota; kingdom Viridiplantae; phylum Streptophyta; class Magnoliopsida; order Asterales; family Asteraceae; genus Flaveria; species Flaveria ramosissima. The sequence goes on along the minus strand of CM046031.1, from coordinate 57,637,468 downwards.
CAACATCCTTCTCTTCTTCTTGGGTGCATCATCAGCTGTTGGTTTTGAGGGTAAAGGAGTTGGTTTAGTGGTTTGTGGTAGTGGTGATTTTGAAGTGGGAAGTTTTGCAGGTTGTTCTAGCATTCTTGTAGTGAGTGAGGCTTTTGAGTGTTTTGCTAGTTCCTTTCTATTCCCAGCACCTGCCTCATTTAGTGCTTCAATCACCAATCCCTTAGTGTATGCTTCAGACGAACAGATCTTGGTGGTTATTACCAAGATACTGTCCCTGGTCCATGACTTAATCTCGATCAATGATCTCCCAAGGTGCTTTGCAATGAATCTGATCATGATCTCTAGTATTTCTCTTTCTAATGCATCATAACTTGCCCATCTTGAGTTAATTTCTTCAACTTCAAGTCTCCTAATCTCTGAGTCAAGCTGTGCAGTATCGAACCCTTGTCTATACAGTTGATCAATAATGGAGTCCATTGATTTACTATGTGTAGCATCCGCCATTTTGATCATCTCATCGAGTTGGAGTTCTTTTTCTTTTCCTTCAACCTTCCTCTTCTTATATGTGATATGAAAGTCTTTGTGACTTTCACCCACTTGATCAATGTCGGCTCCCTTCACAAACTCCTCTTCCTTCTCAGTCTCCTTCACAAACTCCTCTTCCTTCTCAGTCTCCTTTTCTTTCAGTATGCTCTTCCTCTTTGCTTTCACTGACTGACTCTCCCCCTTTTTGGTTGCATTGGTTGCAAGGGTTTGAGTAGCAGAAAGCCTTGTGCTCACAGTCTCTTCCACCAGAGGTTGTATGATTGAGGGAAGCCTCTCATCCATGGTTTTGATCACAATGTCTGTGATCATTGGGGTGATGAGAGGTAGGGATTGCTGAAAGATAGAAGCTGTTTGCTCAGAGGGGTTCTGTCCCTGAGAAGCAGTGCCAAAAATATAGGCTGGTGGGTTGGAAGTTTTGAGTAGCTGAGTGTGTGGGAGACCTTCAGGTGAAGATGCCATCTGTGGGTTTATGTTGGTGGCAGATGGACTTGCTTCTTGAGAGAATTGGTCAAGTAGTCTTTGTAGTCTACGGACTTCTTCCTCAAGAATTGTGTTCTGGGCCAGAACATCATAAAAGAAGCCCAGGTCATCATCAGCAGATGCTGAATCACCTGACCTCCTGCTTGTAGCAGGATGTACATGCACTAGGTGTAGACCAGTTTTTGCATGTGCCCCTTTTTCTTGGAACTGGGGACTTCCAGCCTCAGGACGATGTCCTTCATCAGCTGTTGCCTCTGATGAGGTCTTAGCAATGTTACCAGCCTCAGTCTGATCATGTGCTGATTCAGAAGAGGTGGCAGCCTCACCAGATATTCTGATCTCCATATCCACACCAGGAGACAGAACATTTAAACCCCGGTGCTGTGGGTTGTCAGAAGCATGTTGATCCTCTTCCTCAATGGCTGTGGTTGTCCCCTTTGTTGGTGTTTGGTGGGGAGGAGGAGAGGCATGCAGCTGAGTCAGCACGTTTGCAATTATAATGGTTGGACTTTGGGGGGCATTTGCATGGGGAGATGGGGTAAAAGCATTATGCACCTGGGGAGAATGGTGCTCTTCAATGGCAATCTCCTCAAATGAAGAAGATTCCAGATTAGTGGGTACCCCTTCTTTGGTTGCTGCAGGCTCCTTTTGAGAGGAATCCTGAGCGGCTTTGGCTGGTAGAGTCTCTGATACTTCTGGGGGGTTTAAACCAGCAAGTATATCCTGCCTTGGTGGTACAGGAGCATCTTCAGGGGACTCATCTCCCTGAATAGCTGTTTTGGGGCGTTTGGTTTTTGGTTTGGTGGGGACTCTGGATCTGGTGGTGGTGGCTGTGGGTTCCAGCTGCGTGGGTTTGCGCAGCTTGGCAGCCATTTTTAGTGATTGGTCAGAGTTGTGCCGGGAGTATACTTCAGGCAATACAGCCATAGCAGGGACTCCCAGGCCAATAAGTCCCTCAGCTTGAAGCTGGTTTTCAATTATGGCCATTATGAACCGAGGATATAATATCCAACGGTTAGCAAGTTGTTTTTGGGCCATATCCTTGAGCTCTAAAATAGTATTTCAGAAAAATTTAAAGGTTGTTGCTCAAGGATGGAGTACATTACCTGTTGCCACCTTGTGGACATTTGATCCCATGATGAAGTCTTGGGGGCAAGGCAGACATTTACCATATGAAAGATGAGACGTTCGGCATCCTGGAAATGTTTCTTCAATATGGTAGATGCACTCAGGTTACCTTGGTATCCATGGTGTGCAAATGATAGATCTGTTGTGCCCTTTGGATAACCAGTTGGGAAAGTGGCATCATCCAGATTGAGGGTTTGGCGAAGAGTGTCTGGAGTAATGACCACTTTTTGACGATGGACAAACGATTGAAGAGACTCATTGTCATTCTCCTCAGAGACAAGAGTGACGTTTGTCCAGAATTGGTTAAGAGATTCGGCATATATGGTGGGATTTAACAGAAAAGCCGTTTGGTAAGGTGACTGAACCATTAAATCAATGGCGTTGTGAAACTTGGTCCAGTATGGCGATTTTGTGAGATGTGCGACACAGTTGTGTCGTGGTTTTAGTTGCATGGTCGCCATTGATGAAGAGAGGTTACAGAGTTTTTGAACGTTAGGTTTGAGAAGAGAGGAGAGAAAAACTCTGAAGGTGGGATAATGTATTTAAAGGGTAGGGTTAGAAAACGACTGAAGGTTTTGGTGTTAGTCATCAGTTGTTGAAACTACTGATGACGTGGTATTAACTTTCAGAGGTTTGAAATGACTGACCGTATTGGTGTGATCAGCAGTTATTATAAAACAACTGAAGACTTGGTTTTAACCGTAGTTGTAGCTACATCAGCTGTTGTGATTTCATCAGCTGTTGTAACTACATCAGTTGTTTTAACAAATAAAGTACTTCAGTACTTGTGAGGCATGTAGCCTTCAGTAGTTATAAAAACTACTGAGGGTTAGTAAAAATGTGACATGGTTACCAATGATCATCAGTACTTATTACTGAGATCATCAGTAGTTGTCACTTATTCTAGCTGCAGCATACCAAGCCTTAACACCAGGTTGTGGAAAGTTGAACTATCCAAAGGCTTAGTAAAAATGTCTGCAAGCTCATCAGCACTAGGAACAAATTTTGGATCAATCAGACCTTTTTCAAAACAATCTCTAATAAAATGGTGTCTGATTTCAATATGTTTAGTCCTAGAGTGCTGGACAGGATTCTTGACAATACAAAGAGCTGAAGAGCTGTCCATTAACAATGGAGTCTTAGTCTCTATTATGCCATAATCCAATAATTGGTTTTGAAGCCAGAGTACCTGAGATGTACAGCTTGTAGCAGCAATGTATTCGGCTTCAGCAGTTGATGTAGCAACAGATGTTTGTTTCTTACTCTGCCAAGAAATCAAACAGTTGCCTAGGAATTGACATCCACCAGAAGTTGATTTCCTGGTCAACTTACACCCTGCATAGTCACTGTCAGAAAAGACAACTAATTTACCAGAATGTCTAGTAGAATACCATAATCCTAGAGATGGAGTGCCTTGCAGATATCTAAAGATCCTCTTGACTGCAATCAAATGAGACTCCTTAGGTGCAGCCTGAAATCTAGCACAAACACATGTAGCAAACATAATATCTGGTCTAGAAGCTGTTAAATACATCAAGGACCCAATCATACATCTGTAAAGTGTTTCATCAACCACTTTACCTTTCTGATCTGTATCCAGTTGTGTGGTGTTGCACATGGGAGTAGAACAGGGCTTACAAATTTGTAAATCAAACTTTTCCAAAAGATCTTTTGTGTATTTGGACTGATGAATGAAAATTCCATCAGCCTTTTGTTTGATTTGCAAACCCAGAAAGAACTGTAATTCTCCCATGGCACTCATTTCAAACTTCTGTTGCATCAACTTTGTAAAGGCATCACACAATTGTGGATCAGAGGATGCAAAAATAATATCATCTACATAAATTTGAACAAGTAGATTATGCTGCCCAGCTTTCTTAATGAATAAAGTCTTATCTATGGAGCCTCTAGTGAAATTATTTTCCAGAAGAAAGTTTGATAATGTCTCATACCAGGCTCTAGGAGCTTGTTTCAACCCATAAAGAGCCTTATCAAGCTTATACACCCAATTAGGATGTTTATTGTCCTCAAAACCTGGTGGTTGACATACATAAACCTCTTCTTTAATTTTCCCATACAAAAATGCACTTTTGACATCCATTTGATAAAACATAAGCTAAAAACAATCGAATTGCTTCCAGTCTGGCTACAGGGGCAAAGGTTTCATCATAATCAATACCTTCTTCTTGTGCAAACCCCTGAACAACCAGTCTGGCCTTGTTCTTAACAATAAGCCCATTTTCATCAGTTTTGTTCCTAAACACCCATTTAGTGCCTATTGCACACTTACCTAGAGGTAGAGGAACCAGTTCCCACACTTGCTGTTTCTTGAACTGAAGAAGCTCAAGCTGCATGGCATCAACCCATCCATTGTCCTTTAAAGCAATGTGATAATTCTTTGGCTCTTGCTGACTGATGAAGAGAGCATAGAAGCAGAAATTTGACAATTGACTTCTTGTTGATACGCCAGCAGTGATATCACCAATGATTTGAGACATAGGGTGATTCTTCAGATCTTGGTACACAATGAGATCAGTGCAAGTGTTTGTAGCAGGCTCAGCAGCAACAGATGGTGATGGTGAAGCATTTCCTTACCAATCAGTAGATGGTAATTCAAAGGAAGTTGAAGTTGTAGAAATCTCATCAGCATTTGTTGTGGATTGTGCTACTGGAGCTACAGGAACATCAGGTCTAGCTGAATCAGGCAGTTGATCACTAAACTTGAAGAAGTGAGTACTGCTATCATCATCATCATCAGCACCAGCAGTACCACCAGGTGGTGAACTGTTGACAGGAGCAACAGCATGAGTTTGATAAGGAACATATTGCAGTATGTTCAAATCAAATATCTCCACAGGGTTTTGTGGAATCTTTTGGAGATTCATTAAACTTAACATGTAGAGTCTCTTCAACCATCTTTGTTCTACAGTTGAAGACTCTGTATGCTTTGCAAGTTGATGAATAACCAACAAAGTACCCTGCATCCACCTTAGGATCAAATTTTTGGAGTTGATTCCGTGTGTTGAGAATGAAACAAGGACATCCAAAAGCTCTGAAGAATGAAATTAGAGGGGCCAAATGATGAAGAACTTCATATGGAGTCTTCATCAACCTCTGATTTACTAGAGCTCTATTATGTACATAGCAAGCTGTATTGACAGCTTCAGCCCACAAAGTCATTGGCAGTCCAGAATCAGCCAACATGGACCTTGCAGCTTCAATAAGGGTCCTTCTTTCTCTCCACTACTTCATTTTGTTCAGGAGTTCTTGGAATGCTAAACTGCCTCTTGATTCCCTTTGAGAGGTAGAACTCATCAAGTGTATTGTTTCTAAATTCTGTTCCATTATCACTTCTAATACACTTGACTGAGAGGGAATACTGCTTCTCAACATACAACACAAAGTTGATAATCTTCTGAGCTGCCTCATCCTTTGAATGCAAGAAGAAAGTCCATACAAATCTGGAGTAATCATCCACAATTACCAGACAGTATTTCTTCTTAGCCATGCTCATCACTCTCACAGGACCAAAGAGATCCATGTGAAGAAGCTGTAAGCAGGCAGTGGACTTAGGTTCTTCTATGGAGGGAAATGAAGCTTTGTGTTGTTTTCCTTTTAAACAAGCAGTGCAGTTATCTTCACATTTGAACTCCTTCATAGGCAATCCCCTTACTAAACCATGGTTTATCAGCTGATTTATGTTTTTGAGATTAACATGACCCAGCCTTCTATGCCATAGAGTAGATTCTTGAGGGGAAGCCTTGGAAAATAGGCAAGGATGGCCTTTGAGATCTATTTTCTTGGAAAAATCTAAGGCATACACTCTTCCTGTCCTGTTGGCCTTTAGGAGAGTGTATTCATCCAACACCTTATCAATCAAACTTAGAACTTTGGATGACAGAATCCGACAGTTCTGACTGGTGAAAAGAGCAACATGGCCTTTGTCACACATTTGACTGACACTCAAGAGGTTGTACTTGAGATTTTCCACATGGTTAACATCATCAAACTTTATTTCCCCATTGGAAACAAAGCCTTTGCCGATGATGTAACCCTTTGCATCATTGCCAAAAGACACAAACCCCTTCCTTCCTTGAGAGTAGTCATTAAGAAGTGATCTGTTTCCTGTCATATGCATGGATCCTCCACTGTCTACATACCAGATGCCTCTGTGGCATGTTGAAGAACCCTGCAAAACAAAACAAATTAGTTAGATTTTGAGACCCAAACCTTTTTGGTTTTGGGCCTGTTCACATCAACAGATGGTAAACTAACAGGTTTGTTGGAAACAACAGCCTGAGAGGAAGAAGATGGTGAAGAAGAGGAATCCTTTGGCTTGGACCTCCTTTTCTGTGGTTTCAACATAGGAACATCTAATTGGTTAACTCTTCCCAATATATGTTGAACCATCATAACCAGCTGTGTCTGATTTTGTGATAAAGCTTTCAGCTCTTCAGACACATTGGCATTGGAGTTTGATAAGTTCCTATGTTGCACCTTCTTCTTTTGAGCAATCTCAGCTGTTACCTGTTTAACTCCTTCCTTTTTGGATTTCTTTTTGGACTTAAGGGTTACAGGATTTGATGTTGCTGGTACAAATGTGGCTTCAAACTCAGTTTTCATTTTAACCATTTTCTCTTTAATTTCCTCTTTATGTTTGAGTTTGGATCCTCTTTTGTACCAACAATCATCTGTAAGATGATTAATCAAACCACATACTTCACATGGTTTCTTCTTCATCTTATGTTGATCATCAACTAAAGAGAATGAAACTACTAAAGACTTGCTCTTCAGTACTTTGGAAGCATTATTTGCTTTCTTGACTTCCTCTTTAGTAGTTTTCAAACTCTTTCTACTGACAGTTTTCTTCTCTTCAGTGCTGACAGTAGTTGGAGTTTGAACTTCAGGTGTTAAATCTTGCTCTCCAGTCCTTTCAGGACTTCCAGAAATAACTCCTGAGTTGATCAACTCTTTGATCATGTGAGTGTCAGCAATGGAACCATCAACATCAGCTGATTGGTTCTAAGAGGGCTTAGTGCTGACTTCTACTTTTGATGATGTTCTATCAAAAAGTGAATCACATGATGAGGTGGATTGGTTATTACTTTCTCCATCAGATTTCACTTCTGCTCTTGAAGAAAAATCGGTAGGAGGAGCAGTGTGATTATAACCAATGCCAAACTTCACATTGGAAGCAGGTTGCTTACTAAGAAGCATTTCAAAACCTTTGCATGATTGTACCCATCGATCACACTCTACTTGGGTGACTGCAAGGGTTTCTTTGAGACTTCTCTGGTTTCCAGAATAACCTCTAGCTTGGCCTTTTCATCATTTAATTGGCATTTAAGCTTATAAATCTCATCACTTTACTATTAAGAGCAGACTCATACTCAGCTTTTCTTTTGGAAATGGTTTTCTCAAACTCAAGTTTTTGATTTATTAATGCTACATTTGCCTCTCTAATAGAGACAAAGGCAGCTATGCATGATTCAGAACATAACTTGGCTTTAGCCTCTGAAGATACCTGAGTTACCTGTGAAGATGATGCATTTGAGCAGGAACCCTCAGTAGACTCCAGAGCCATAAGTGCCAGATTCCCAAAAGGACTGTCACCACCATGTTGATCAGCACCTGTGAACAGTTGTTCATGACCAGACATGTCATCTGGCAAACTGCTCCAGTCAACAACTCCAGGGGTGAAGAAGCTGTGTTGTTGAGGTTGAGGATGTTGATGAGATAGTTGAGGTTCTGGTAGTGCATGAGGTTGTGGTACCATAGGAGCTTGAACTTGACTGGTTTGTGGCATGTAATAACAAGAGTAAGGATATGGCGTTTGACCCTGAGGAACAAAATATACAGGAGATTGTGGTTGAGAATGATGACTAGAATTGACAGGATGTTGCCCTCTGTTTTGTTGACTATTGCCAGGGAAAGTCACAAAAGGTGCAGAGGAATTAGATCCAGATGATCTACATTCTCTAGCAAAGTGTCCAAGCCTGTGGCATTTGTGACACCTCAACTTACTCTTGTCAAAATCAACTTTGGTTTTGCCAGAGAGTCCTGGGAACTTTCTTCCAGTTCTTTTGTAGAACTTCTGAGATCTGATATTTATCAAGGCCATTTGGCTCAAAATATCCATCTCTTCTAAGTCATCATCAGCAATCCCCTTGAGATCATCCATGATGAAGCATAGATTGTCATTATTACACCCAGTAAACTAACTATCAACACTCACAAATGCAGAATCAGAAATGTTTGAAGAGAAATCAATATGCTCATCATACTGGCTTTCAGATGAAGCATATTCTGACTCATGACTAATCAAGGCAGTGTTGCCTGTACAAAGTCTTCAGTGAGCTTACCAGATGAAGACAGTTTTCGTTTCTGCTCTATCTCTCTCTCAAATGTGAGCAATTTCCCATGGAGTTGGGTGAGAGATAGTTTGTCCAAATTTGCACTGGAGCGTAGGACAATAGTATATGTGTCCCATCTCTCAGGCAGTGATCTGAGAAATCTGTTATTCATCTGGATATTGGTGTACTCATGTTTAACCATTTTTAATTCAGAGATCAAACAAGAGAACCGCTCAAACTGTTGAGTCAATGTCTCACCCTTCCTATGAGAGAATGTCTCATATTGTTGGGCAAGGATCTCTCTATTATTTGCCAAGACCTCATCTGTTCCTCCAAATTGTTCTTTCAAGGCATTCCAGAGGTCATGGGCAGATTCATAATGCATTAGCCCAGAATAGATTTCATTGGGCAGTGCCATGGCCAGAATTCCATGGGCTTTTGCATCAATCTCAAACAATTTCTTATCCTCATCTGAGTATTGATCCCTCCTCTTCGGAACCATTTGATTGGTTTCCGGGTTATTCACCATAGGCTTGTGTGGACCATGTACCACTGATGTCCAACAACCTGAGCTGTTAACAGACAGGTGATGGAGCATACGTCGTTGCCATATGTTATACTCATTCCTAACCAGCATTGGAGGCTTGGTTGAGGAACCAGTATTGTGAGGATCATTGGAAGGAGTAGTCATTTTAGGTCCAAAAACAATTTAATTCAAGCTTTTAAAAGATTTTACACAGACCACAACAGACTCAATGAAAACCAAGAATAAATCTCAGGATGAATGACCAAAAACACAGAAAATTCAATCTCTATAACCGTTTCTTGCAAAAATGCTAATTCAATCAAACTTGGATCTTGAATAGCAGTTTTAATGATCAATTATTAGATCGATCAATGATTAACCGGCTCTGATACCATTTGTCAGGATCAGTGATCACAAGTTTGATAGTTTTGAGTGTAACGCAGCGGAATAAGATCAAGAATTAGACAAATTGTAGCAAGAATTTGATATTCGTATGCATTAAAAACAAATACGAGAGAATATATTTCTGTGACAAGGAATGTTTCAATTATAACAAATATTTCTGCTCAATCATTCACATATTACAATAAGGTTGACACTCCTTATATAGAGTGCAATCACTGCTGTTATCACGGGATAGTGACAACTGGCAGATCTATTACAAAAATAACTAACACTTAACAAACTACTGAAATGTTCACAACTACTGAGAACATATCAGAGTGCTAAGTACAAAATATAAAACTACTGAAACTAAACTACTGAAACTACAACGACTGAAGAACAAGCTCTTCAGTCGTTTTACAAAACTACTGAAAAACATAAAACTACTGAAAGTAAACCGTCACAACTACTGAAGAAGTCCTCTTCAGCTGTTATGACAACGTCTGATACTTGGTCTTCAGCACTTGTGTCTTCAGACTTTGTCTTCAGCACTTGTGTCTTCAGACTTTGTCTTCAGCACTTGTCTTCAGACTTTGTCTTCAGCACTTGTCTTCAGACTTTGTCTTCAGCACTTGTGTCTTCAGACTTTGTCTTCAGCACTTGTCTTCAGACTTTGTAATCAGTTGTTGTCTTCAGCTGTTGTGGACTTCAGCGGTTGTTGTGACGTCTGTGGGACTTAAAGGTTTTTCTGATCCGGCTCATTGGTTCTTTTGGTCCAACAAAAATCTTAAGCAAACATATATTTGTGTTCTTAATCAGCGTTTATTAAGGTAAAACATGTCGTAATATTCAAGAATGAACCATTCGATTCTTGTTTTATCTCACAACTGTTCGTATTCTCATATCAATAATGTGATTTTAACGAAGTCTTTTCTTATGAACAGATGGATAATCGATTCGCAAAAGAACACAATGTGTGTGCCTTCTTAAACCCTAACGATCCTGTGTCAGAAGGATGTCAAGACATTATGAGATATTTGAGAAGATCGAGGATATTCTATGCCTTATCAGCAGAGCCGGTGATTTATCGATCTCATATCACTGATTTCTGGAATTCTGCATATGTAGAAGAAGATGGTGAAGGCATTATTGCTGAAATTAAGAATCGAAGGCTGAGAATTGATGAACAAACAATAAGAAGGGTTCTTGAACTAGGAGATGTTGAAGCTGGACACCCTGATGTATTTGAAAATGAATACATAGAAAAGGTTTTTCTCTTAATGGGGTATGATGGAGACTTTGAAAAGGGAGAAATTAAGAAGGGAAGACTCTGTAAGCCATACAGATTTTTGTGTCACACTTATCTGAAGTGCATCTCAAATAGAAAATCTGGGCTTGACAGATTTTCAAGGCATATATCATCTGGTATCATTGGTATCTTTGAGGGAAGAACATACAATTACTCAAAGTACATCTTCAATTATCTGTGTGATCATATTAGAGTAAAGAAGGCTGATAAGATGTACATGTTTCCAAGGTTCATTCAACTTATCATTAATGCGGATTTGCCTGGAACTTCTGTGGAGGGTGGTGTGTTTATTCAAGCACACCTTGGCAGATCTGTGCTGAACAAAATTTCTGGGAAATATGAAGGAGGTGACATAGACATGTTTGCACATGTGATTGATGCTAATGCAGACATTCCTCAAGAGCTAGTGTGGGAAAGTGAACAAGAGAACTCTGCAACCAACTCTACTCAAGACACTCACTCACCGGATACATCACCCATACATCAGCAATCTCCAGCTAGCCAAAATACAGAACCAATCTCACCAATCCTCCAACAATCACCACAACAACAACAAACACCCCAACCACAATCTCCAGCCAGTCAAAACACAGAACCAATCTCACCTATCCTTCATCAATCACCAAATCAACAACAAACACCCCAACCACAATCACCAGCCAGCCAAAATACTGAACCAATCTCTCCCATTCAACCCCAATCACCAAATCAGCTTCAGATGCAAATTTACCAACAACCTCCAAATCCTGAAAATTCAGCTACTGAGAGTATCTACACTAGGGAGACAGAATTAGTCTCACAAGCAAGTACAGTCAAAGTGTCATTATCCAAAACTGAATTCCCTGTGCTTTCAAATGAAACTGAACAAGTATCTCCAGTGACTGATCATCAACAACAACAAACTCATCAAGAACCTGTAGATCAAGCCACTGAACCCAGGTCAAGCTCAGCAAGTGTTGATCCGGAAGAAGTTAAAGACGATGAGGTTGATTCTCAGCATCAGGAAGTAGATGCAGAAGCAGACTATGTTGATGTTATTGCTTACAATGAAGATGATCTAAGTGATAATGATATCCCTGTCAGCAAGAGCTATCTGGTTGCTGAGTACAACAAGCTGGTGCTTAAATCAAACAAAAGAAAGGAAAGAATACAAGAACTGAAGGGAATGATCAAAGAAAAGGATGAAGAGTTGATGAGACAACAAGCAAGAATAAAAAGACTGAGAGAAGATGCTCAAAGTGATAAAGAAGTCATTGATGCTAAACTGGATAAGGAAGCTGAGCTTAAAGAGTCAGCAGCATCTAAAAAGAAAGAAAAGGAAAAGATAATGATGAAGTTTGAACAAGCAAATAGCACTATGACTGCTCAGTCACATGTGATAAAGAGAAAAGAAGAAGAGATTGAGCAGCTGAAAATGAAGATCAGTACATTAGAATCTAATGCTAATGCTTCAACTGCTCAAACAAAACAATCCAGTGAGACATCAAAAGAGATGATTCTATACTCAAGAAAAAAAAAGTATCTTGGTACTGCAGAGAAGAAGATAATTGTTGATGAAAGTGCCTCCAAGAAACAAAAGCTGACCTCTCCTGAACACACACCTTCAGTAGATTTATCTACTGTGAAGCCTATCTCTCAGCAGGAGAATGAAAGTGATGAAGAGTGGGAAGAGCTAATCAAAGAAGACTCTCCACCAGAACAAGAAGTCTCAAAGGCTGATGATCTTCTGACTACAAGAGACATATTAGAAGAGAGGCCTGAATCAACCATGTTCATGACACTTATAAACCATGGTTTCTCTTATGACATGGTTGAGAGACTAAACATGACTGAGATGAAGAATCTGTTGAAAGAATTTGAGCTTGCATGCTTTATGATTCCAAATTGTGATTATGAAGCCTTCAGCACCTTTCAATCCATTCAGAAAGCAAAGAAGGAGTTGGGACATTGTGACACAGCCAAGCTGAGCAAATACAACATGACTTGCTGGTTACAAGGCCATATTTACAAACCTCATGAGCTTAAAGGAAGATCAGTAGGGGAACTCAGAAGGATGATGGAGCATGTGATGAAAGTTGAGCTGGAATTTGGTGTAAGATTCAGAACTGAAGCTCCACTCCATCTTATGAGGAACAAAGCAAATTTCCTGCTGAACCTATAACAGTTGAACCTAAAGATCAGCATAAAGGAAAGGAGAAATTGATCAGAGAGTCAAGAGAAGTAATACCTGGCAAAGTATGGCCACTTGGGACTACAGTGAGAGAAATAACTGAGCAGAAGTCCACTCTGATTCAACTGAGAGACCACCTCACAACTCCCAGTTCTATGGAAGAAAACAGGATCATGGCCTGGAATGATCCAGACTGGGATTGTGCCATTATTAAAAGAACATCTGGAAGAGTTGAATACTTCCATGATGTACTCTCAGTGGTGAGTCTGCCAGAGAATGACATCAAAGATCTTTAAAGTCTAATCATCAGCAATTATCCAATTCACCCTAGAGGAAGAGATTTTTCAACTCTAGTGGGAAAGTTGAAGACAAAATTTAAAGATGATGTGCTGATAGAAGCTAAAAGAGAAGATATAGAACATCAGAAGAGAATCAAAGGGCTCAAAAGATACAAGTCCAATGCCTCAGAACATGTAGATGATGAATTCTTAAAGAGGGTTGGCTACAACAACAGAAACAAAGCAGCAATCAAATGCATTGAAGGGACTCAATTCACATACCCAATCAGTGAATGGGGTTATGTTGAGAAGACAAAGGAGTTGGTCCTGCTGAGAAATGCTGAGAACAAGAAAGCTGACAAGATCAGGATCTTTGATCCTGTGGAAATCAAACTACTCCATCCCAGCTACACTTCTTATCTAAATGACAAATTCTTTCCCAAGCTGACTGATGAAAAAGCACAAAATGATCTGTTCCTGCATGTTCATGTGATCCAAGTAATTGACAAACTACATGTCAAAGCATACAAAAGAAGAAGATTCAATGCTGGACTGCTGAAGGGAACAACTTTTGATGAAGTAACAGAACTCAGAATCTCAGAGCAAGATGAGCTAGAAGTGGTGAATAACAACAATGTGTTAGACACACTCACTACAGAGGAAGATGTTCTGGGAATCAGTTTTGAGACTCTGAAGAAGTTCAGCAAGATGAAGATCAACTACAAGTATGATGATCAGAAGACTGTTGTGTCTTACTTCTACAACAAAATCATTGCCAGAGTCAAGGAACTTTCAGTTTTGAAGAACTGATTGCAAGTATCTAAGCCTAAGGGGGAGTATTGTTAGGTCTAGAATCAGTAGATCTAGTCATTATGTATAGGCTTAGTACTTGAATTAATATCTGTAATGAATTTTTGTAATTCATCATTGTGTATGCATTAAATATATAGGTTAACCCATTTATATATGTGTTGGTTTATGTATGGTTGCAGGTACAAACATTATAATTGGTCAATTTCTGAAATTGACCAAGTGTAAGAAACATCTACGGATGAACATTTTGTTCTTCCGTAGATATATTTCTTACAAGTAATTCTACATCCAAAGATCTTCTGCAGATGAACAACCAGATTGAGAGAAGTCAGTCCGGTGCTTAGGTTTAAAGGTGCCGACCTTCGACCGAGTAACCATAGGATGGGTGGAGGTAGTAGAAGGTAGGGATGAGGGAGGCGGAGCAGTGGGGAAATCAGGAGAGGGTCGGCCGAGGTGATAAAGGGCGGTTGAATGGAGGTGACAGCAGGGGTAGTCGGTTGAGGATGAGGTTCAACGGGTGGAGGGGCAGCAGTGGAGATGGGGTTGATAGGTGGTGTATTATGAGGAATGGGTGTAGGCAGGAAAGGGGGTTGGAAGGGATGGTCAAGGAGTGTGATGGGCTGCACAAGTTGGGCTAGTGCTGGGTCCAGATTGAATTTCAAGGGTAGCACAAGAAGGTCCACATGAGGGGGCTGAAATGGTAGAAGTGGTTGATTTTTGAACAAGAACTGGGTAATGATTGTTGTCCAAGAAATGATATAGGGGAAGATTGTGCACGACAACCGGAGGGGTATTGTCTTTGAACGGAAACTGAAAATCATCAAAACGAGCATGGCGGGTGATGTATGTTCGAGACATGGAGGGATCAAAACACTTGAACCCCTTTATTGGGAGTTGTAACCCATGAAGATACACGGTATACTGCCCGGTGCAAGTTTGTACGAGGAGTAATTCCGTGTGTACGGGTAGACACGATAGGCAAAGGGGTGGAAATTAGTGTAAAAGGGTTTAATGGAAAACAAGAGTTCATATAGGGAAGTCCAGTGTAAAAGTTTGGAATGTAGAAGGTTGATTGTGTAAACGGCGGTAATAAATGCTTCCACCCAATAGGTGGATGGAACATGGGCATTGAACATCATGGCAAGCCCTGTCTCAATAATATGGCGATGCTTGCGTTCGGCACGACTATTTTGTTGAGGGATGTATGGACAAAATATACGATGAAACGTGTTGTTTGAAATGAAGATATTTCTAACCGTATGATTAAGGAATTCAGTGCCCCCATCAGTTTGAAAGTTCTTGATTTTAGTGTCAAATAGAGTTTGAACAAAGTTTATGAAAATGGATAAAATATGATAGAAGTCAGTTTTGCGTTGTAACGGATAAAACCATGTGAAACGCGAATAATCATCCACAAATAAAACATAATAGTGGTAGTTGTCATTGGAGACAACGGGCGATGGTCCCCATAAATCACAATGAACTAAGTCTAACGGTTTGACAGCACATTTTTCATTTGGAGCAAAAGGTAACTTATGACATTTAGATAAAGCACAAGAGGAACAAACATCGAGTTTAGGTAACAATGACGTAACAGATAAGCAACCCAATTTAATGAATTTAGACAAAACATCTATTCAAGCATGACCCAAACGGAGATGCCACAACTCAAAAGAAGCTTTCGGTGGGGAACTTGAGATAGCCGACAATGCAGTAGGACCCGAATGGAGGACATAAAGTCCTTGTTCACACCGACCATGAGCGAGTACTTGTCTCGTGTTTCGATCCTGAATGAAAACATGCGAAAGGAAAACAAGACATCCAAATCATTGTCAGCAGTTAGTTTACTAATGGATAGGAGATTATGTTACAAGTGAGGAACAGTTAACACATTTTTAGACGGATATTAGTATTAATAGTTGTATGACCAATATGTGAAATAAGAAGGGAGTTACCATTGCCAAAAGTGACCTGATTAGATCCCGCATACGGAGTGGCTTTATCAAGAGAAGCAGGGGAAGTGACCAAGTGATCGGATGCGCTGGAGTCCACAAACCAATCTGGGGATGAACTGGACAAATGGCACTGAGCATGAAAAGCTTTCACCAAATCTTGATCAGGGGAGGCTGGATGTGAAGTGTAAAAGGAAATGTTTGGACACATGTTGGCGAACTGGTCTTCACGATGACACAGTTGGCAGTGGGGAGGGCGTCGGCCACGACCCCGACCTCCTTGGAGACCATCACGTTGAAAGCGTCCCCCACCACCGCGGGCCAAGCCAGCAGCTTTGGATTGTTGAGCCGAGAAAGCAACAGTGGGGGCCAGAGGTCCATGAACGGATCAAAGAAAAAGTTCGTGACTTTCCGCTTGGACGAGAAGATCCCGAAAGGCAGGAACCTGTTTGGAGTCCCTTATGATAGTAGAGAAGGTCTCGAATGTAGCCCCTAGGCCACAGAGAAACCAATGGACTTTGTCCGCGTCATCAACCGGATGACCAACGACGGAAAGTTGATCGCAGAGAGCTTTGAACTTGCGACCAAAATCAGGTGGAAGAGCCTTTGGAAAGTTGACGAAGTTGATCACAGAGATGATGGATCCGTTCGATAGAAGTGTTGGTATAGGCGTTTTCTAAAGCAACCCAGATGTCACGAGCCGATGAAAGGCCAAGAATTTCCGTCATGACTTCCTCAAAGAGAGAAGCATTAAGGATAATAGTGGCCCATTGATCGTTGGCAAGCCATTGAGAGTGGAGAGGGTTGGGGACAGGTTTGTCATCGATAGAGATGATGGAAGGTGGCATGGTGGTAGTACCGAGAACATGAGGAAGCAAGTGTTAGAGAGATAGAAGGGGGTCATTTGGTTTTTCCAAACAAGATAGTTGGAGGACATGAGTTTAATTGGGATCATGTGGAGAAGAGTGTTAAGAGGGATGGACCCATCAGCAGTGGAAGAAGATGCAGCCATGGAGAAGAAGGATGAAGAAGCCGAAAAGGGGAGAAAAGGAGGAGATGGGGAAGGAGAAGGGTAAGGATCAAAGGCTACAATGATACCATATGAGATGAGTAATGAGAAGTGGTTGGCTTCCCTCAAAGTGAGGGAAGACCATATATTTATACAATACAAAAGTACACAAAGCATACATAAAGAATAAGATAAATACAATACAAGTCCATAAATATATAAACTTATACTAAGAGTGGCTAATATCAACCTTTATTTAATGTAACTTAGAGAGTGAGAGAATTAAACTTGATAACTTTATTTATCGTTGAACATTAAATAGTTATAACCAGATACGCTCAAGTTGATCATACATCAAGCTAAAGACATCATTCAAGTTGCAACATGCACTTAGAAAGATCTAACCTAAGATGGAGTAACATAGATTGGAGTAACAGATATGTTTCAAAACTAAAACATAATTCTTGAAACATTATACGTACAACTAATAATGTTGAAAATAATTGATCCTCTAATTTTTATAATATTAAACATGTTCCTAAATATGTGATATATGTTCCTAAACAAGTCATTTCGTGTAACCTGCTTGTTAACAGGTTCGTGTTTGTATTTGAAAAAAATGACACAATAAGTTATCGTGTCGTGTTCGTGTCTAGCATGTCAGGTCATCTGTCTTATCGTATCATGTCTTATCATGTCATTTTTGACCTGTTATGTCAACCCTTAACTCATGATCCCAAAATATATTTAAAAAAAAGACAATATCTTAGCTCTCTAAGACTGCTAGAATGGGTTTTAATTACGGTTAAACTGTTTAATTTTGATATGAAAAACAAGGAATGGGAAGGTATTTAATCGGGTGAGCATTTGTCTCACAAAAATTGACGAAAACATCAAGTTTCTTATAAATTAAGAATATGTCTCCCTTTGATAATATTTAATGGAAAGATTGATGTAATTTCTCCTTTAAACATGTATATCTTGTAATGTTATTTTGTTGTATGGTTCGGGCCTCTCTCTAGAGCATGCTAGATGGCCATTTGTGCCGAGTGAAAATTACAGTTCAAAGAAACTATTTTTAATATGAAATTAACCTATTTAATTTTTTTTATAAACGGCAACAAAGTTTTCCATTAATATATACCGCAAGCAAAATGCTAGGGCAACCAAGTACAATAGAAACAAAATATTACACAACATTACTATGAAATGCTTCAATTCACGACAAATGCTTTAAATATGGACTCAAAAGTTCCAATCGATGATGAACAAATCTTCACAAAAACATTGAGTATGTTTGGTCATACTTTGGGCAAACATATAGTTCAAATTCTTTGTTTCTCTCGACATAAAAAAACGTTCAAATTCGATGAAGACGAAGGACCATTCAGTGTCGTTCCAGGTTCCCTCATGATTGAATTCAATTTCCCACTGTAATTTGCTAAGGACGAAATCAATGATTATTCAGGGTGTTGTAGTTTCGGGTTGCATTAGGGTTGAATTCCTTGGTGTTTTTTTCTCGTGCTATTGTTGTTCTTTGGTGTTATTATTTTCGGTTAATCTAACATCTTGCTGGCTTTTTCTTGTTGAAATGAAAAGTTTTCTTTTGCCGTTAGAAAATTAGTAATAACTCTAAAACTCGTTTTAGAATTTGAATTTCTTTTGAAAACAATTTAAACATTATAAAGGATTATTGGATTATAATAATCCGAACTTTTATTTATTCATACGGATTAATCTCAACTCTGAAAATATTTATGGACACTCTCAAGCTTGAGTTTATTTTCATGTAATGATCTTTACTAACTAAAAGACAACCCAATTAGTTTTTCTGATGACGTGGACTGCATCCTGAAACCCGTCGATCTCCATCTACTGATTTGAATCACTTGACTCGTTGGAGATGTATTTTAAGTAACGATGGAGGCTAGACACCGAAAAACAGATCTGATGAAGGTTGGGTGGCGGTGGAGTTGAAAATAAGCTCAAAGTTGGTCACATGTTATCAAAAAAAACTAATGGGTGTTAACACTTAGTAACGGATTGTTGAAAGAAAATAAGCTTAAAGTTGGAAGTGTCTGTAAATAGTTCTTGAGTTGGGATTAATTTCGACCCATAAATAAAAGTTGAGATTATTATAAACCAATTAAATAAAACAATATAAAATTCTCGCATAAAAGTTTTATTCTTCGCCCCAGAGCCCAAACTAGCACTTCAGTATTCATCATACACGACTTTGTCGTCGGTTATTCCAGGTATCAATACACCTTCTACCTCGTCCTCGTATATCTTGGCTTCGTATTCTAATTCACCTTTGAGTGAAGTTTTATCTTGAATTCTTTTGCCAGCATCCAAAAAATCTTTCAAGCAAATGAACATCTCGACCGCATGATGAGTGAGTCTTGTTCCGTACAGATATAACCTTGCCACTAATAGAAAAAACAGATTCTGAAGCTACCGTAGAAGTTTGTACGACTAGTAAATATTCGGTCATGGCAGCTAGGATCAGAAATTGTTGTTCCTTACTTTTCAACCAAGCCAACACATCAAAATCCTTAAAATTTTATGCACTAAAACCAAATAAAAAGTTTATATCTCCATACCTCCCGAGTTCGCTACTCGGAGCGTTACCCCGTTGTCGTTTAGTATTTTCATTGGTAAAGTATTATACAAAACATACATTAGATCACTTAAACTCCCGTAAGTACCAGCAGAAAGAATGTCACGACACGTTAAAATATCATATTACTTTCAATAAAGTAACATATTAGATAAATCTAAATCATAATTACTTTTTTCCAATAAAGTTTCAACCCTCCTTTGTTTAAGCAAGGGTTTAACGCGGCGGAACATGTAATAACCACGGACATTTTTTTAAAATATTTTCTAAACTTTTCTTTCCTTGGCGGTACCATATAAAAATTGATGGTCTTATAAACGATATTTGTTTAGTTTCATAGTCATCAAGTATATTTGGTTAAGTAAGTACTCGTGGGATAATAAACTTTTGATAAGTAAGTTGTTGCGCCTTTAAAAATATGTAACATTTTAGTTATTTCCTCAATAGTAGCCCAACCCCATAGAGGAAATGATGTAGTCGAACCACGGTTCACAAAAATATTATAAAATGCTATTAGGCTATCTTTTTATTTGATAATCTTTTCAAACATGTTACAAGTTGAATTCTATTTTGTAGCTACGTCTCAATTCAACCTAAACATTTAGAATTCGCCTCTTTTTATAATTTTCGATACCAAGAATATCTTTTGTTGGAGCTAAAAATATCACGTAACATTTGTTTTTAAGCGTCTTTGTCACACCCCCAACCACGGCGGTTTCCCGCGGGGCGTGAACATCATGGAAACCATAGTCATTGATCGACCACTACATGGTTTAGTAAACATACGTTGCAAATAAGTTTAAAATACATAATTGTTTTCAGAGTTGATTTGCGGAAGTAGTAGAGCTAGAGTAGTTGTTTTCAAAACATGACAAATAGGAATATAAATGTCCCAAACAGCATGAATGGTCCTAAATGCGACGTGGACCAAGCTAGCTTAACTTGATGCAAGGGTCAAGTACCTGAGAAAACATGCATGAAAATATGTCAACATAAAGTTGGTGAGTTCACAGGTTTTAAAGTAATAGTAAACAGTGTAATGGACCACAAGTCTTTTCATGATTTGATTGTCGATCATACAATACTACAATATTATATAAGCACCGCAACCGAAGCTAGACTGTAACTGTAACACATTGCCCCTACCCATGCCTACCGTAAGCATGAGTGTGAACAGGCTAATAATGCACCCGTTTAGACCTCCAGTCAAGATTAGGGTAATTAATCCGGGTGGGGGTAGTCAAACCCAATAGTACTATCCATGATTACCTCGCTTTGGGAAATAAACTAACGGTTCGATATCTGGGGACTTTATACGGTAAGTAAACAACTTATATAACATGTGAAATCATTAACAAGTAATGTGTCCAGGAAAATAGTAATTTGCATGTAATCTCCCCCAAAAGGAAAATAAGTAAAATAGGGCCGTGAAACTCACCTGTAATGCACGCGTGAATACTAGGAATAGTCTGTACGTATGATTGGTCTAGGAATCTCCTAAACAAAATCACAATATATTCATGAGGTCATGATTACTAACCCTAGATGGTCATGCATAACTCATCCACAAAGTTAGTTTTGAAAATGTCACTTGACTAGTTAGACACGTTGAGCCGTTAATGTTTTTATTTAGATTCTTGTCTTCATCTTTATTTTCCTAAAGATACATAATGTATTGAAAGTGTTTTATATTAAGTAAATGGTATTATACTTTCCATGTGTATGGGTTTCCCTTTTTACCAAATATCTCTAAAAGTTTACTTTTATCTAAGTATAGGTATTTGACAGCATTAAGGGAATTTTTGGGTCTGGTTGTCATCCCCTTTTCATGGTACAAAGAATTTTTATAAAATCTGATACTTTTATCATATTTAGTTCTATGTCTTAGGATTCCAAAAAGGTATAGCTTGTATCCTACAAATAAATTTAAGTGCCACTAAATGGTTCATGAAGCAACAGATGTCAGTGCAGCACTTTTCTGTATATGTCTATGGAATTTACCTTTTTGAGAGGTCAAAACTTACATTCACAAATAGAGCCTATATTACTTTTAAACCTAACACCTTGAGCTAAGTTACCAAAGAAAGAAAATCTTCATTTTATTACTTTAAACATAACTTATGCCTCATTCTTTCTGCCCTATTTATTCTGTCAAAAATTCAGGTTCAGCACTTTAATTTGTTTGTACGTTTTGGAAGGGTTATACTCATCTATAAATTTCAAGGTTGGGTGGGTTAGAAACTAGACATCCTAAAGTTAATGTTAGGCTCAAGAATCGGTTCATTTGACCATGTTTAGGTCGAGTTATGGTCTTGAAAACACAGAACATGAATCTGCCAGAAAGTGTTTTACATGTTTTGTTACTTTTTAAACTTTGTTAGAGCACTTTTGGGATGAGGTAGTGAACATGAACACATCATGGTGATGTATGGAAGATTAAAACAAGGTGCTAACCTTAAACAAGCAAGGAGAAGAGATGGTAGTCTTGAAATGCAAGGAAAGAAGGTTTGATCCTTTGAACTAAGAAACCCAACAAGAAAAGGTGAAGAAGATGTGTGTAGGATGTTTGGGAGCTTCAAAACTCACTTGATCTTCAATATGGCACTTGACTCACCCAATTTGTGGAAAATGAGTTGAAATAAAAATGAAATGGTGGATGTGGTGTCTTGGCCGAATTTGGAGAGAAGAAAGAAGGAGAAGAGTGTGTTGGTGATTTGTGTGGATGAAGTGTGTGAATGTTGCTTATATTTGTAAGCTCTACAACTCCTAACTTTGTCTCTTGGTCAACCATAGGGAAAGGAGCTTCATACATATGGAAAGGAATCATGTAGCTTTGTTCATAACCTTTTCCTTAACACTAAAATGGCAAATCTTGAGCTTCACAAAAGACAACTTGTCTTGTAAGGATTTGACAAGGGAAGAAGACTAAAATAAAAGTGAGGGGAGGGGGTAAGGGGACGGTTATGGGGGGTGGGAAATGGGTTGATTTTTCAATTTTATGTAGTATTGGGTATTTGGGTGGTATTTGTTGCATTATAGTAATTTATATATATATATATATATGTTCAATATTTTTACTCCTTACTTTTTAAAATACATTAGAATTGTATAAGTATTTGTATAATATCTATATATATAATATTGATGGTATGCTAATGATGCATCATGTAGTTAGTAGATCCGTTAAAAGGATTCGTTCCGGGTAAATATTAATTTACGCGATTAGGTGTATTTATAAAGTCAAGCTTTTCCATGCATTTGTTTGGAATCTAAAATACTTTGAACTATCTAAATGAATTTATTAGTACATGTATATGAATTATGACCAATGTTCATGTGTGCCGGTTGTATTGCGTGTAAAAATGGTAATTACGTCGAATCACCGATGCATGAAATGTAATGCGTGAAATTTTGCAATGCATAAAACGGTTTCAATAATTGGAATTCAATTGAAAATCAAGTATTATAGGGGTAATTATAACCAAGTCAAGGTCGGGTATTGACCTGAAATTGCCGGTTGTCACATACTCCCCATGTTAGAAAGAATTTCGTCCCGAAATTCAGTTAGGGTTGTCTGCAGATGCCAGAGTTTCAAACAAGTAGGGATAGTTGAGCTTCATTTGATCTTCGCGTTCCCAAGTAAATTCAGGTCCTCTTCTTGAATTCCACCGGACCTTCACTATGGGAATACGGATTCGTTTCATCTTCTTTACTTCTCTATCTAGAATTTCCGTAGGCTTTTCAATAAAATGAAGTTGTTCATCAATCTGGACCTCATCGAGTGGTATAACCAGAGTTTCATCTGACAAGCACTTCTTCAGATTCGACACATGGAAAGTGTCATGAACACTACTAAGTTCTTGAGAAAGTTTTAGCTTGTAAGCTACAGGACCAATCCTGGCTAGGATTTCAAATGGTCCAATGTATCTAGGGTTTAGCTTGCCACGTTTGCCAAAACGAATGAACTCTCCTTTCCATGGTGAGACTTTAAGTAGAACCTTGTCTCCCACTTGAAATTCCAACGGTTTACGCCTCACGTCAGCATAGCTTTTCTGACGGTCACGCGCGGCTTTGAGTCGGTTCTGAATTTGAGCGATCTTTCCGTGGTCTCGCGTATGATCTCGGGACCAGTGAGTTGACTATCGCCAACCTCTGTCCAACACAGTGGTGACCGACACTTCCTTCCGTATAATGCTTCAAACGGTGCGGCTTTGATACTGGTGTGATAACTATTATTGTAAGAAAACTCAGCCAGGGTAGATGAGTATCCCAACGGTTTCCAAAGTCTATCACACAAGCTCTAAGCATGTCTTCTAACGTCTGAATGGTTCGTTCGCTCTGACCATCTGTTTGAGGATGGTATGCGGTACTCATATCCAATCGTGTACCCAAGGCCTTTTGTAATGATTGCCAAAATCTCGAGGTAAATCGACTGTATCGATCGGAGATAATGGAGATCGGTACTCCATGTCTCGAAACAACCTCCTTGAGATAAACTCTTGTCAACCTTTCCATCTTATCAGTCTCCTTAATTGGTAGGAAGTGAGCAGACTTTGTCAGTCGATCCACAATTACCCAAATCGTATCACAACTGGTGGATGTCTTGGGTTTTTTGTGACGAAATCCATGGAAATCTGCTCCCATTTCCATTGTGGAATCTCTGGTTGGTGCAGTAATCCGGATGGCTTCTGATACTCTGCCTTAACCTTTGAACACGTGAGGCACCTGCTAACATAGGCGGCAATGTCTGCCTTCATGTTAGGCCACCAGTATAACTCCTTCAGGTCTTGATACATCTTATCGGAACCCGGGTGAATGGAGTATCTGGATTTGTGTGCCTCATTCATCACAAGATCCCTCAAGTTTCCAAATTTGGCACCCAAATTCGATTCATGAAGTAGCGAGCTCCATCGGACTTGGTCTCAATTGTTTATCCATGCCGCGAAGGAATTCTTCTTCAAATTCAGTTCCTTAGTGCCTCAGACTGAGCATCACGAATTTGAGTAGTTAGACTCGTATGAATCGGTCATTCCCAACGCTCGCACTCGTAAAGTTTTGGTTCGTTCTTTCTGCTCAGAGCGTCTGCTACCGCAACATTCGCTTTTCCAGGGTGATAACGAATCTCACAGTCATAATCGTTTAGTAACTCAACCCACCTGCGTTGCCTCATGTTTAGTTCCTTCTGATTGAAGATGTGCTGGAGGCTTTTGTGATCGGTGAATATAGTACATTTAGTACCATACAGGTAGTGTCGCCAAATCTTTAGTGCAAAAACAACAGCTCCTAATTCGAGGTCGTGGGTGGTGTAGTTTTTCTCATGCACTTTCAATTGTCGTGACGCGTAAGCAATGACTTTGTCGCGTTGCATTAAGACACAGCCAAGTCCTTGTCGTGATGCGTCGCAGTACACCACAAAACCATCATTTCCCTCTGGTAGAGACAGAATCGGCGCACAACACAATTTCTGCTTCAACAACTGAAACGCTGCTTCCTGCTTATCACTCCAATCAAACTTCTTGTCTTTCTGAGTCAGGGTTGTCAGTGGTTGGGCTATTTTGGAGAAATTTTCGATAAAGCGTCGGTAATAGCCTGCCAAACCTAGGAATTGTCGCACTTCAGTCGGGGTCTTAGGTGCTTCCCAGTTTTTAATGGCCTCTATCTTGGATGGGTCAACATGTATTCCCTTCTCGTTGACCACATGCCCGAGAAATTGCACTTCTCGGATCCAGAAGTCGCATTTTGAGAATTTTGCGTATAATTTCTCGTTCTTGAGTAGCTCCAAGATTAACCTTAAATGTTGTTCGTGCTCATCCTTGGTTCGTGAATATATCAAGATGTCATCGATGAAGACGATCACGAATTTATCCAAGTAGGGTTTGCACACTCTATTCATGAGGTCCATGAATACAGCTGGTGCATTGGTTAACCCAAATGGCATAACCATGAACTCGTAGTGACCATAACGAGTTCGAAATGCGGTCTTGGGAATGTCTTCCTCTTGAATTCGTAATTGGTGATATCCAGAACGTAAGTCAATCTTCGAGTAGTAACTAGATCCTTGAAGTTGGTCAAATAAGTCGTCAATTCGAGGGAGGGGTACCGGTTCTTAATGGTGAGTTTGTTTAACTCCCGGTAATCGATGCACATTCGAAAAGATCCATCTTTCTTCTTAACAAATAAAACTGGGGCTCCCCAGGGTGAGAAACTTGGTCTTATGAATCCTTTATCTAACAACTCTTGTAATTGATTAGACAACTCTTGCATCTCCGATGGTGCTAGTCGGTATGGGGATCGTGCTACTGGAGCAGCTCCAGGTACCAGATCAATTCGAAATTCGACCTGTCTTTGCGGTGGAAGTCCCGGTAAGTCCTCGGGAAAAACTTCCGGATAGTCTCGCACGATGGGTATATCCTCGATTCTTTTCTCTTCGGTTCGCTTCTCCACTACGTGCGCCAAGATTGCATGATAGCCCTTTCGTAAGTACTTCCGAGCCTTCATACATGAAATGATCCGTAACACCGTACCATATTTTTCTCCTTGAATTGATATGGTCTCCCCACTCGGAAGTGGAATGCGAACGATCTTCTCACGACAAACGATTTCCGCTCGGTTTTCCGATAACCAATCCATGCCAATAACGATGTCGAAACTCCCTAGGGTTACAGGTAGCAAATCTATATTGAACGTGTGATCCGCCAAACTGAGAGTGCATCCTTTTATGATTTTGTCGGTTTCGATCAACTTACCATCAGCTAACTCTATTGTATATTTAGAAGTCAAATGGGTAGGAGTAATTTCGAGCAATGGACTAAATTCGCTAGACACAAAACTCCTATCGGCACCCGTATCGAATAGGATTGATGCATAGAGATTATTTACAAGAAACGTACCCGTAACAATGTTCGGGTCCTGTCGAGCTTCTCCAGCTCCAATCACAAAAGCTCGACCACGTGCGTTGTTTCCGCCGGTTTGCTTCAAGTTTGGACAGTCCTTGCGAAAATGTCCAGCAACGCCACATTCAAAGCATGCACGATTGTTCCCTGTTTTAAGAGTAGGGTTGGGCTTTCGACAGTCCTTAGTCGCATGGCCAAAACGTTTGCATTTCTGGCACATGGAATCTCCACATGCACCTAGGTGATGAAAGTTACACTTGTTACACTTAGGTAGGTTTCCAGCATACCCACCTTTTGTCTTCTTCTCAGATGGGCCAGCAGTGAAAGCCCTAACAACCTCTTGTCTGTTTTGGTTTTGGTGCGAAACATTTCGACCATGATTGTCGTCCCACTTTCTCTTATTGTCATAGTTCTTTTCCACTACCGTCTTCTTCACAAACGCTCCCTGACGTACAGCTTGGTCAGTCAGGTCATGAGCAATCCTGACAGCCTCTTGGATGGTGGCTGGCTTAGATGAGGTCACCATGCTCTGAATTTGGGGTGCAAGGCCCCAAATGTACCTTTCCACACGTTTGAACTCCGGGTTAACCATATGAGGGCATAGACGAGCAAGATCATGGAATCGGGTGGTGTAGCTTGTAATTTCTGCACCCTTCATGGTGTGGTTCCAGAATTCAACCTCAAGTTTTTGCAATTCATTCCGAGGGCAGTATTCGTCAGTCAACATTTTTTTCAATTCATCCCAAGTGATTTGGTAGGCAACGTCAATACCCAAAGTCTGGGCATGGGCATTCCACCAAGTGAGTGCTTGACCTTCAAAGGTACAGGTGGCAAATTTCGTCTTATTCTCCTCAGCACAGTTACTGATTCGCTGAACAGATTCCATCTTTTCTATCCAGCGGATCAAACCAACAGCTCCTTCATTACCGCGAAAGTTAAACGGTTTACAGTTCAGAAACGTCTTGTAGGAGCAACTTTGTTATGGACATCAGATCCTCCTGCGCCACTGACATTGCCTCCATTCACTTCAGATCCTCCTGCACTACGATTCGCCTCGTGATGTGCGATTGCATCCGCCACTCGTTGCGCCACAAGCTGTTCGATGGCCTCTGCGGTCATGGGAGTACCGCTTCCCATATTGGTTCTGACGTTTCTCCTTCGCGGTGGCATGTTCTCTTCAAATCATAATGATAAACAAGATAAGACAATATGTAATAATGTCAAACACATGTCACCAAAAGTAAACAATCATAACAACCAAGCAACCACGCAATAAAAGATAACATAACTTGATAATAAATTGTACGAATTACAAAATATTTCCAGAGTACATACTCCTATAACAAGTTAATATCCAATATTATGTGAGCACAGCCCGCTCACGATAGGCAATCAACGGGATAAATAAGTGAATGCGCCTGTCTGCACTGCTGCCATGGCCATGAGCATACACACCGCTGCCATTGCAGTAGATGACTCCAAGCGCTCTTCCGTCACTCTCACTCTTTCTTCGGCCACAGTCGCCCGCTGCTCTGCCCGGGTAGCTCTCTCCTCTGCCACCTCCACTCTCCGCGCCATGGATGACATGTCCTCCTCTATCCTGATAAGTCGATCATGCATTGTGTGTAATGCCTGATCATCGAGGTATCTACCCTCCTCGATCGCTAGTAACCGACAGTCCATGTCCTCCCTATCAAAAGTCTCTTGAACTTCTGTGAGTTCAGTACGTAGTTCGTGAAGCTGCTGATCGTGCCGCGCAGATCGTGCCACGAGGAGTGGCACGGTGAGCTCCACAGGCTCCTGTGTAAGGGGAATCGGATTGGAGGCACGTGAAGACTCACCTACCTCGAATGTGGAGGGAATACCCTCGGTGTCTCTCCACTCGTCCAGTCGGCTGGGCATCCACTCCCACCGACGAACATCGATTCTGCGCCTTTTGGGCACAGGCTCGGGCTCAGCGGTACAATCTCGGATGGGTGTGGCAGGACGGATCGGAATATGAACCCGCTTCCTAGGAGTGTGTGCAAGAAGCGCACCTCCAGGGTGAGTCCGATAGCAACGGTAAGAGGGCGGTGGTACACCCGGACCAAGGATACGGTGGGTGTTTGTAGTCACCGGCTCGGGGCCAGCAGCTACCGGGGAGGGGTCAGTAGGCTCAGGGGCGAGGTGGAGGGGATCGGGGTCTGCTAGCGGAGTCGGATCAGAGGGCTGAGGAACCGGGTCAATGGGCTGGGTAACTGGATCAGCAGGGTGAGAGGTGGGGTATCTGGGCGAGGGAATGGCCTCGGAGGAGTCTAGGTAGATCGGGTCGATGTCGCCCGATTCGGAGTCGGCCGGGTCGGAGTCGGCCGGGTCGGAGTCGGCCGGGTCGGAGTCGGCCGGGTCGGAGTCGGCCGGGTCGGAGTCGGCCGGGTCGGAGTCGGCCGGGTCGGAGTCGGCCGGGTCGGAGTCGGCCGGGTCGGAGTCGGCCGTGTCGGAGTCGACCGGGTCGGAGTCGGCCGGGTCCGTATCGGCTGGCTGGGAGGCTGAGTCAGTGGACTCCGAGTCTAGGTCAACTACCTCGGTGTCAGCGGGCTGGGGGGTGGGATCTGTGGTCTCGGGAGTGGGGTCGGCTGGTCGGGGATCAGCAGTCACAGGGGCAGACCCCCGGGATGGCTCAACAAAGATATGGGACATGGTCAGTGGAACGGCCATCGGGAGTTGCGGCCCGATGATACGCACGACTCCCGGGACGAGCTCCTCTGGGAGGTCGGCATAAATCTCTGGTGTACACGCCCACCAATACGTACCGGGAGGAGGAGGAGGTAGTCCGGAGAACCGAGTCGAGGGTAATGCCTCCGGCGCGTCAGGTGCGGGGTCGGGAGTAGGTTCGGTGACAGGGATAGCAGGTGGTGTAGGAGTCTCGGTCTCAATAGCACCAGTAGGCTGGAGCACGGCATCGGACGTAGGGATCAGGATGGCTGATGTAGATCCTGCGGATGAGGTCGGAGATGTCGGCTCATACTCCTCATCTGAGTCAAAAATGTATATCGGCATCGATGCAGACGACATCTCTAAGACAAGGCAACACACAAGTACAATTTATACAAGTTAGGTTAATATATAAAGCGATAAAGATATGTAATGAACTACAGTTATAGTCTAGGTCCACTAAATGCAACCTAATTCCCTATAACCAATGGCTCTGATACCAATCTGTCACACCCCCAACCACGGCGGTTTCCCGCGGGGCGTGAACATCATGGAAACCATAGTCATTGATCGACCACTACATGGTTTAGTAAACATACGTTGCAAATAAGTTTAAAAATACATAATTGTTTTCAGAGTTGATTTGCGGAAGTAGTAGAGCTAGAGTAGTTGTTTTCAAAACATGACAAATAGGAATATAAATGTCCCAAACAGCATGAATGGTCCTAAATGCGACGTGGACCAAGCTAGCTTAACTTGATGCAAGGGTCAAGTACCTGAGAAAACATGCATGAAAATATGTCAACATAAAGTTGGTGAGTTCACAGGTTTTAAAGTAATAGTAAACAGTGTAATGGACCACAAGTCTTTTCATGATTTGATTGTCGATCATACAATACTACAATATTATATAAGCACCGCAACCGAAGCTAGACTGTAACTGTAACACATTGCCCCTACCCATGCCTACCGTAAGCATGAGTGTGAACAGGCTAATAATGCACCCGTTTAGACCTCCAGTCAAGATTAGGGTAATTAATCCGGGTGGGGGTAGTCAAACCCAATAGTACTATCCATGATTACCTCGCTTTGGGAAATAAACTAACGGTTCGATATCTGGGGACTTTATACGGTAAGTAAACAACTTATATAACATGTGAAATCATTAACAAGTAAATGTGTCCAGGAAAATAGTAATTTGCATGTAATCTCCCCCAAAAGGAAAATAAGTAAAATAGGGCCGTGAAACTCACCTGTAATGCACGCGTGAATACTAGGAATAGTCTGTACGTATGATTGGTCTAGGAATCTCCTAAACAAAATCACAATATATTCATGAGGTCATGATTACTAACCCTAGATGGTCATGCATAACTCATCCACAAAGTTAGTTTTGAAAATGTCACTTGACTAGTTAGACACGTTGAGCCGTTAATGTTTTATTTAGATTCTTGTCTTCATCTTTATTTTCCTAAAGATACATAATGTATTGAAAGTGTTTTATATTAAGTATAATGGTATTATACTTTCCATGTGTATGGGTTTCCCTTTTTACCAAATATCTCTAAAAGTTTACTTTTATCTAAGTATAGGTATTTGACAGCATTAAGGGAATTTTTGGGTCTGGTTGTCATCCCCTTTTCATGGTACAAAGAATTTTTATAAAATCTGATACTTTTATCATATTTAGTTCTATGTCTTAGGATTCCAAAAAGGTATAGCTTGTATCCTACAAATAAATTTAAGTGCCACTAAATGGTTCATGAAGCAACAGATGTCAGTGCAGCACTTTTCTGTATATGTCTATGGAATTTACCTTTTTGAGAGGTCAAAACTTACATTCACAAATAGAGCCTATATTACTTTTAAACCTAACACCTTAAGCTAAGTTACCAAAGAAAGAAAATCTTCATTTTATTACTTTAAACATAACTTATGCCTCATTCTTTCTGCCCTATTTATTCTGTCAAAAATTCAGGTTCAGCACTTTAATTTGTTTGTACGTTTTGGAAGGGTTATACTCATCTATAAATTTCAAGGTTGGGTGGGTTAGAAACTAGACATCCTAAAGTTAATGTTAGGCTCAAGAATCGGTTCATTTGACCATGTTTAGGTCGAGTTATGGTCTTGAAAACACAGAACATGAATCTGCCAGAAAGTGTTTTACATGTTTTGTTACTTTTTAAACTTTGTTAGAGCACTTTTGGGATGAGGTAGTGAACATGAACACATCATGGTGATGTATGGAAGATTAAAAACAAGGTGCTAACCTTAAACAAGCAAGGAGAAGAGATGGTAGTCTTGAAATGCAAGGAAAAGAAGGTTTGATCCTTTGAACTAAGAAAACCCAACAAGAAAAGGTGAAGAAGATGTTGTAGGATGTTTGGGAGCTTCAAAACTCACTTGATCTTCAATAATGGCACTTGACTCACCCAATATTTGTGGAAAATGAGTTGAAAATAAAATGAAATGGTGGATGTGGTGTCTTGGCCGAATTTGGAGAGAAAGAAAGAAGGAGAAGAGTGTGTTGGTGATTTGTGTGGATGAAGTGTGTGAATGTTGCTTATATTTGTAAGCTCTACAACTCCTAACTTTGTCTCTTGGTCAACCATAGGGAAAGGAGCTTCATACATATGGAAAGGAATCATGTAGCTTTGTTCATAACCTTTTCCTTAACACTAAAATGGCAAATCTTGAGCTTCACAAAAGACAACTTGTCTTGTAAGGATTTGACAAGGGAAGAAGACTAAAATAAAAGTGAGGGGAGGGGGTAAGGGGACGGTTATGGGGGGTGGGAAATGGGTTGATTTTTCAATTTTATGTAGTATTGGGTATTTGGGTGGTATTTGTTGCATTATAGTAATTTATATATATATATATATGTTCAATATTTTTACTCCTTACTTTTTAAAATACATTAGAATTGTATAAGTATTTGTATAATATCATATATATATAAATATTGATGGTATGCTAATGATGCATCATGTAGTTAGTAGATCCGTTAAAAGGATTCGTTCCGGGTAAAATATTAATTTACGCGATTAGGTGTATTTATAAAGTCAAGCTTTTCCAATGCATTTGGTTTGGAATCTAAAATACTTTGAACCATCTAAATGAATTTATTAGTACATGTATATGAATTATGACCAATGTTCATGTGTGCCGGTTGTATTGCGTGTAAAAATGGTAATTACGTCGAATCACCGATGCATGAAATGTAATGCGTGAAAT
The DNA here is from genome assembly GCA_025215565.1 of Flaveria ramosissima. NCBI lineage: Eukaryota > Viridiplantae > Streptophyta > Magnoliopsida > Asterales > Asteraceae > Flaveria > Flaveria ramosissima. The sequence goes on along the minus strand of CM046031.1, from coordinate 57,605,091 downwards.
TTTGCAATGCATAAAACGGTTTCAATAATTGGAATTCAATTGAAAATCAAGTATTATAGGGGTAATTATAACCAAGTCAAGGTCGGGTATTGACCTGAAATTGCCGGTTGTCACAGTCTTTTATTGGTTCAATCATTTTCAAACAGTCTTGAATGGTTAAATTTACTAATGTGTGCAGCATGGCTACTATGAGTAGTAAAGATGTAGGTTTTTTAAAAATATTATCACAATAATTCTTTTTTCTCCAAACTAATAAAAACCCTACTTTATTAAAAAAATATTTGAAACTAATCACAACACTCTCTCTTTGTTTTTTTCTCCAAATTGATAACTACTCATCATTTTTAAAATTTTATATTTAGGTCTTCGAGTTATGCCAAATTTACATTAATCACCTGAACTTTTTTAAATTTTATATTTAAGCCTTCGATTTATATCAAATTTATATTTAATCACCTGAACTTTTTTTAAGTTTTATACTTAAACTTTTGTGCTATGTCAAATTTTCTTTTAATCAATTTACAATAGAGCTCGTTAATTATACTAATGTCACCATTTACGCATTCGCTGTTTTTCTTCTCTTTTTGAGGTATTTATTTTTATAGTATTTTTTCTATCACACTTTTTATCAGTGTTTTGCACGTAATCTTTTTTTCGGGTGGTTAGTACTAACGTATGAATTATCAGAATTAATCTTTCAACTTTTATAACCCCTGCTGCATAGCGCGGATCACACCAGTTATAATGGTTTAAAACTTTTTACAATTATGTTTTGTATATGGAGAGATAAATTTAATTATCGGTTACTGTTATTTTGAAATGACATTTTAAATGAGATGTAATTTTATTGTTTATATTTATACAGAAGACTCGAACTTGAGAAAATATATATATCTGATAGTCTTTGGAAGTTAAATGTGTAAATATATTTTAGTAAAAATACAAGTAAAATAAACATTCAATAAAAAGTTTAATTAAATGGATAAATATGTAATATGTTTTAGAAAAGAGAAATACGTAATTGCTTTTTTGACTTCGATAAATAGGTAATTCATGACCTTAGAAAGAGGAAACATGTAAATAACTAAATACCTCTCATGTGATTTTCCTATTTATTTAAATGTAAATTCCGTTTTTTTTGCTTTATATTTCTGTATGAAAGTTATACTGTAAAATTAAGTATTTTTATCTTTAACTTGGTTATTTTCTTGTCATATTAATTATAAAATTATTTCCCTATTCTTCTCTTTGGTTCGATAAATAAGCCAATCCTGATTAGTTCAGTTAATTAGTTCAACGTTTTTAAGGATCCTTTTTTTAGTTTAACTGTAACATTTGTTATGTCGTATATATTTTCTATACTAAATAAAAAATATTACATACACATCTACCTACTATAATAAAAAGGTATATTATGATGACACGTATCAATACTACAATCATCATCATCAAAATTTTCTCGTCTCTCTCTTATTAAATAATTATCTTAATAACTAATTATATTCTTTAACACTTTTTTAGATTTAACAAATTAAGAAAGAAATCTGTTATTTTTAAATAAATATTTTTTTATAAAATAATAATTTTTAAGCATAGATCTTTTTTTAAAAATATAAGATATTTTAAAATTGGTATTTTTTAAAAAGTCATTTTATACGGTTTGTTTTAAAACAAAATGTTTATTGTTTTGAAAAAAAAGTTTAAAAACAAAATTTTAAAAGTTGATATCACTATTTTATTATTTATAGTATTTTCTCATACGTAATTTTAGTCATATCATATATTAGAATATATCATTTTGTAATTAATAAATTTTATTATATTTATATTTTATTTATTCAAGCTATGTAATACACGGGTTTACTAAAGCTAGTATATATATATATATATATATATATATATATATATATATATATATATATATATATATATATATATATATATATAGGGGAGGGATCAAATGAGAACTCCCTTTTTTTGTGAGAACTCTAGGAACCAATGTGAACCACTAGTTTTCAATGGCAAAATTGTAATTAACAACAACATAATCAAAAAAATCATAAAATAAAAAATAATAAAAAAATAAAAAAAGTAAAAACAGAGAAGTGTTTCTCTCGTTTCCCTCTACCATTAAAAAAATAAAAAAAATTATAAAAATAAAAAAAAATCTCGTTTTTTTTACAAACGTCATTTTACACATATGTAATTCTTGGAATTACACATGTGTAAAACAGAATTTACACATATGTAATTACTAATTTACACATGTGTAAATAACAGGTGGACGAAATTTTTTAAAAAAATATATCAATATGGTAGGCGTTGGAAAGATAAAAAAATAATGAAATTAATGGTGAAATTTTTATGAAAAAATAATATCATGAAAAAAAGTTATGAACGTTTTAAAAAAATGGTGGAAGTGGCATGTGACTTGCATGTGATTAAAATGTGTGGTTGATATTGGTTCCTAGAGTTCTCACTAAAAAGGGTGGTTCTCAAGATAACCCTACCCTATATATATATATATATATATATATATATATAGATATATATATATATATATATATATATATATATATATATATATATATATATATATATATATATATATATATATATATATATATATAACGCATTTAGAAGAGGTTTAATTTTAGTCTTGTTAATTAAATAAGGTTCAACTTTGGCTCAAAAGCTTTACATGTTAATCTCAATTGATTTATGATCAAAAGTTACTTACATTTGAAGAAAAGGTGGAACTAATTTACATGTGTCGCCTTCTGATTGGCTGAATCTAAGTGATGCGTAAATGGGTGTAGGTACACGCCCTATGACACATTCATACTACGTCATCTTCAGGCTTTATGTCCCGAGATCCATCCTCCATGATAATGTTGCCAAGCCTCTAACGACTATATTGTCGTATGAAACCCAACTTACACGTAATGGATTCCCAAGAGGAGGGTAAGTAGCTTAATGATAAGCATAAGGAAAACATAGAAAAGGCCTAGGAAAGGGGCCAATGTAAGAGTATATAGATAATCTCTCAACACGATGTGCGACAAAACTTAGGCTTAAAGAAACTAAGGTACTCACATGGATCAAAGCCACACACGAAGATGTCAACCGACGACCAAATCAATGAAATGATCTAAGGATTAAAGCCTGTAATCGAAGACTAGGAAGATACATTAGGCTTGTAGGTGGTATCACTAGATGATTACAAGTGTATGCTCAGAATGGATTTCTTCTTAAAGGTAGAAGACCTTCCCATGTTTTTGAATTCTTTGTGCGTCATGGATGTTGAACGAGTTTGTATAGTGAAAATGGAACGAGACGTCAAAGAACATGTAAAAATGATGTTCGCCGTTTGACACAAGTTTGGTTTCAACATGTAAACCACAAAAAAGGTTGTCTCATGGTGCTGAATTCATCCTTAAAAGAGGCATGGGTGCAAAACCCGCTACTCTTTAGAGTGAACGAGACATGCTCGTTGAGTACATGATAACCCCATGACCACAGATGCTAAACATGACCTGAATTGGGCAAGTTGCATTCTATCAATATAAGGTCTTCAAAGCAATAACTTGTGGTTCAGAACTCCCTCGTTAAAATCTCGGTTAAATTCGGCTCAAGTTGATTGACCTGTATAACTTTCTAAGCCGCGTAACCAGAGCTACCTCAAGTTGAATACGTGACCCTATTGCTTGGATTGGATGTTACGAACAGATCAAGTACGACTGGGGTATTGACTGCACACAGATTCCAACTTACAACAAAATTAGACAAATTATGATCTAATCCTACATAGACAACATAATTGTATTCCACCAAGAACAAATGACAAATGTGCATTCACAATTTCACATACATCACAAACTTAAACCTCCAAATAAAACCATTAAATCAGTTTCTAACAAAGTTGCATATTATAAGTTATACATTGAAACTTCTGTGAACATTCAAACGATCTCACTTTTCATCATCTTCGTCGTTGTCATCGTCGTCATCTTCAGGAGCACCCAAGTCATCACCTATGCCTTCAAGCAAAGCGTCTACATCTTCTCCCAACTCCATTAACCGTGCGCTCAACTTCTCAACCTTACTCTGTTCTTGCCCAAGACAAACAAGCAGATCACCGAGTTCTGCTTCACTCTCTTTCTGAGCTTCTTCCTTTGCTTCTGCTTTTATAGCCTCAATATCCAAACTTGGTGTTGACCCGCCACTTTTCAATGCTTTGACTTCGTTTTCTAAATGGTAGTTTGACTGTTCTAGACTGTTGTAAGCATCCGACAAGCTCTTAAGATCGTTCTCGGTTTTTGCAGATAATGCTTTGTAAGTAGAGACCTCATTTTCAAGCTTCGAATTCTCCTTTTTGAGCATATCAACCCGTTGAGATGCTTCTTGAAGCTCTCGTTTTAGTTTTTCTATTTGGACCCTCTCAGACCCGCTAGTAGGTCTAGGCTCGGTTTGAGATGAAACACCTCCACCTGTATTAGCTAGGTCCTCTGCTAATATTGTATTTCTATTTAGAAGATCCTGATTAAACAGTAAACAACAAAAGAAGATATAAGATGGTAATTTCAACCCATTTACTTATGAATGGGCCAATTCGAATTATGTTTTGTCTCAAACATGTCAAATAGAAAAACTAATATAAAGGGGGAACGGGTCAAATAATTTGAAAGATGCCCCAAATTTACCTGTATCTCGGAGCATTGTTTCTCCAAAAAGGATTTGAGCCGCTTGATATACTCCACATCAGCTTCATCTTTTCTCTGTTCCAACTCTGCAGGAATGACAGATACGTTGCTCTTCGGGTGGCTGTAAAGTTCTACAACCCCGTCTCTAATACTAACTTCCAAATTCTTGATGAAGCTGACAAACTGAGAGTCACACATTTCAGCAAACATAGGGTGGTCCTCGCTCTTATCATCACTTGTCAAATCATCCTCGGTATCCTCAATATCTCCCATGCTATTATCGTTTGTTTTAGTCAACGGTTTGTGGTATTGAGCTGGTTTTGCAGATGAAAACACAAAGCTTTTCTGCATCTCCTCTAGCCTTTGAAAGTATGACGTGAGTCCAATTTTTTGGCTTATGGCATCAACTATGCTCAGTGCGTCTTTTCCCGACTCAATTGACTTGTTAAATATAACACACTCCCCTAAAAGCACAGCTGCTAATCCTCTTACACATACTGTCGTGTCATTATTCGATATTAATTCGACAAGATATGTTAAATGTGGACGTGAAGCAAGGAATGAGTGCACAGCATTTGGGCAATCACAGAGCCACGTAACAAGCAGTTTTAATATTATTGGTTGGACATACGAATTTGTTAATTTTCCATCTTTGCCCTTCTTAGAAAAGGCAAGAGCCAAGTACTTAACCATACGGTGCAACAGGGGTTCAGGGGATCCCAATGAAGGCATTGGTGACTCGATTTCAATCTGTAAAACCTGCATAAATTTGGACAAATGGTAAAAATTAACTATATGATATTTTGCTGGTTTAAATTTTTTAGCATTCGGTATGAGATTGCCTACCTTTTCCTTGCACTGAATATTATCCTTTAGTATATAAGAAAGAACACTGGCAGCTCTGCAGCTAATCTGCATATAACACATCATCAGTAGAGGTTTGCATATTTGAGAAAACAAGAAACACCGTTCACTGGAAACAGTTGAAATGATTTAAAATAAAGCAAATATTAAGGCATATTCTTAGTTTGAAGGTTTACAGCACCTCAAGGTCACCATCATGTTCACTCAAGGCAAGACCATGTAAAAGCATGCTGCAAAAGAGAGTGAACAAAAGAGAATATGCATCAAGCAAGAGTAGACGTGGCTGATTTACTCCATTAACTTATGAGCAGCCATTCTTGTTGTGTCCTATCTCAAACAGGTCGAATGTGTTGAACATGTAAAACAGGTTGAAGTCACCCAAAGTCAATTTCTAATGCATACAATGCAACCTCATTAATTGTTTAATACAAAAGGTTAGACCAAGGTAATAATAATGTTCATGTACTCATGATTAACTTAATCATTACAAGAAAAAATATGAATGAACAAAAAGTGTATATAAATTGACCAACAACGACATGACCCGATCTGTAACTGTTTTGACCCGTTACCCAATCTGCTTGACCTGCCATCTTGCCACCTATAAGCAAGAGGCTTCTCTGAAGCTAATAAAGAAAATCTTAGCATGACATAAGAAACCATACCTCCCAAAGGACATATTCACATCCTCCTCAAATGGAGCATGGGTCAATGACAAAGGTTGAGGAATTAAGGTGGATGCTAGCAATTTTTGACCATCCGGATTTCCCTGTTCAAGAAAAGTAAGTATATGAATTCATTTTGGAACCCTGTAAAACAAAAAATAGCAAATATAATTGTCTACTGATGATGTTTGAATTAAGAACCTCACAAAAGCTCTTGAAAACGTAGTCAGCTGCGATAAATTCTTGCATGCTAGAAGTCCGTAAGATAATTCGCAGAATAGAATTCAAAGCTGGCTCAACTTGTGGCTCATCACCAAGAAATTTGCTTGCAAGTGTGTCAAGATACGGGCGATGCCCAAATATTAAATCACCAATGCATCTAAAAGCCTGAAAACATGATACATGTCAAAATTAATATTGTTTTCCATTAAAAAAGCATAAAATATGTAAGTTCATTATCTTACTGCACAACGGACAGTAACAGGAGCCCATTGGCTTTCAACTCCAAGCATTAGCAGATGGTCTAAAACATTTCTCTGTGATATAGATGGGAGGGAATAAGTAATATTATGCAAAAAAATAGTTCAGTTAGTAACTAACAGAAGTGAGGTTTCTGAAATAACCTGAGCCAGAACTGTTTTGTTAGTCGATTTATTAGTTTCTTTTGCTAAATCAGCTTCAGAACCTCCATTCAGCAGTAACCTGATTGTTTCTAAAACACACAGTAGATTTATTGTCTACTGGCATCAATTAAATTTCAAGAACAATAAGTAATCAAACAGCCAACTGTATAAATCACCCACAGAAAGATTTGTTAGAAAAATGATTTAACATTTAAAGCCTAACCTTTTGTTGAGAAAAGCTGTACGTGCTTCCCCTCAGCTTCAAAATCAATATTAGCGAGTCAAAGCCAATAGTCTCCCTCAGCAACACCTATAGCATGGTTACAGCAGCATGATAATAATATATACAAAGCTTCAACCCAATAAACTTTTATAGACAAAAAAGACAAAACCTGATTGGATGCATTGCTGCGAATGAGATTGTTCAACAATTCAAGACAATCCTGTGAGGTAAGAATGTATAGTGGATCTAGATTTATAAACAGTTTTATTTCCAAATAAAAGATAGAATAAATATGAAAGAATAAACATGATCACCTGCACAACAACACCACCATCCGAACCTCCCTCTTCCTTAATAATACTGAAAATCTTCTCAAAAGCACCTTCAAACACCAATATCTTTTGAATTTCCTCAGCTTCACGGGTCAAGTAAGTTAGAAGTAATAGTGCCTCGTTTCTTATGACCTACAGAGAAAGCGGTACTATTTTTAAAGACAGTATCATATAACTACTTTATGCCCTCTACAGTTAATGGGTTCATACCTCTCGATCCATAAGCATATCCACAAGCCGCGTTATACCACGAGGGATTGTAAGAATCGCTTCCTGTAACCTGAAGAAAACCTCAGTACATATATTTCTAACAAAATGAAAAGGAAAGTACAATGAGAAAATACCTAACATGGGAGTTTGTTAATAATGCAGTCAAAACTTGAAGTGTATAATATCGTACATAGAAGTCATCTTCTGACTGCCAAAAAACTATAGTTACCAATTGTAGAACAAAGCAAATGTATATAAATTTTTTTACGGTATAATTGGAGCAAGATATAGGAGCCTTACCAACAGGTTTAGAAGAAGAGAGATGTTTTGGTCGTCCCTTGATAAAAGATCTGCATTCATCACAGCTGGTTGAACCTCATTTTTGTGTGGCTTTCCTTGTCTAATTGGCGTTAATGCACTCACAAGAGTTTCAACAGCCCCACGCACCTTCAATAATCCATGAAAATAAAGCACTATTAAATATTAACTGAAAGAGATATACAAAGATAAAAAATTTCAGTCTAAAAAAATTTAAACTAGTCTATTAAGGCCTATGAGTGCTTAATTAATAAAACCCATTGGAACTCAAACCTAAAGAAAGCAATATAATTTAGTCTTGAAAAAATAAAAGCAGCATGAAGACTATCACATAACTATATATCTATAAAAGATGAAAAATTCTGTTGAAAGAAGCCTTCAAACCATTTCAACATCATCACGTTCCTTGAGAACTCCAAAAAGTACAGGAAATCCTGCAATAGAAGGAACATATTATGTAGTGCACAAAACATGAAATAAACACCATCTAACCAATTAGTACGCACCCATTGTCCCAAAAGCCAGCTGTGCAGAATGACTTTCTGCAACGATGGCCTGAAGTTCTGCCATTGCATTTCTCCTATCGTCTGCCAGCTTACCATTTTTTATACAATCTAGCAAGCGCTCAACATAGCTACCATGCAAAAATTGAAGCACATCAGTCTCACAAGAGAAGAATTATTCAGTTAGAGCCTCATTATTAGTAACTTAAGCAGATATCCCCTAAAGGAAGTAAGCAACATGTCTCTTGTTTATGAGCCAAAAATTTCTCATTATTTACTATGTTTTGCTAAAAGAAAAGAAGCAAGATGCTCGTTCTGCCAGAGACACCCCGTCCCATATTAGTAACCTCACATATTAAAAGATAGCTTGGAGAAGATGAATAAATAAATACTAGAAACCGGAAATATTCGACTTCTACAAGTCAAAACATAACAATGGTGACACCTAAGGGTTAGAACAATCATCCAAACAAAAAATCACAGAACCCCTACAGCAAATAATCCAACAACTTTTACTTCAAATTTTTGAGAAAGTGAGCGATAAACGATCCAATGAACGTTATATTAAACAATCAGCAAGGTATGGAACAATCAGGGCTACACCATCACATTTGCAGGTTATAATCATATATAACAAAAATCATGAACTGCTAAAAACAAATGACAAAAAAGAACACCAACCAACCTATCTTCATTGGAGCTTGAATCTTCATTCCCAAATACAAGTCCAACAACTCCCTGCACATGAAGAACAAACTCAATCACCAATGACAATAACAGTAACATTAAACCAACAAAAAATCAAATGATCATCCATTAGCACATTACAACCCAACAATTACCTTATAACCAGAAACCAAATCCATCTTCTTCATCTAAAACGGTAGAAGTTTAAAGTTCGATTGAAAGTTTCAAACAAATCAGGAATCTGCAAAATCAATCACAAACAGTAACACAACATGATTGAGACAAAGGCGCAAACTCAATCGGAAGTAGAAATTAAACTTCTGTACAGAAAGTATGAAGAAGAAGAAGCGGAAGAAGAAATTCAAGTGTAGATCAATCAATAAACCAATGCATGCTAAATTTCCAAAATGGCAAACTGATGATTGATTGATTGATCATACTAGATGTATTTCAGTAGACATAATCAAGTATGTAATTGAATTTAGGATCAATCAACAGATTGAAAAAGCCCTAATTGACCAAAAATCTATACGTACCTTTGGGGGGGAGAGAGAGAGTAGTCGAATACGTTTTGTTGTTCGATCAAAGAACCGAAAGATGTACTTGGCCCGGGTTTAAATTCTATTCGGGTCAGGATCCATATTAGATTATTCAAATCGAAATGATAAGATTAGATATATTTATACGAGTGTGTTATTTATATTTTAGGAAATGATTATAAGTAACTGTTAATAAATGAGAAAGAAAATAATACTATTTATCTGTATATTTAAGAAATTAATGTTCAATCTCTATTAATTTTTTAATATTTTCGAATGTTGTTGTGAGTGAAGTGGAGAAAGAAAATGTAATGATAATATATAAATGATTATTATTTAATTAAAATTAAAAAAAGAGATAAAATGTAATGATTTTTTGTGTAATTATAAAATTAAAAATAGAAAACCTGATATGAATGATCTTATAGGTTTACTATTCTTATTATTATAATTATACTAAAATTTATTATTTTTTCTATTCTCGATAACAAAGCAGACACCATTAATGTGTATGTATTAACTCATTTCATTGTTTTATTAATGTTATCTCTTCGATCCAAAAAACTTTACAAATTTGATTTTTCTGAAGTTGAAGAGGACCTAGACCCTTTACTTTTGATATATTAAGATACTTAACATCAATATTTTTTTTATCATAATGTTAGAAGATTCATGCTTTAATATTGGAACAAAAGTCTTCTACTCTGGTCTTTATTTTCTAAACTGAATGAACCTCACATTTAAAAAGTTGTAACTGAATGTATCTGACAGGATGTAAAGAAACTAGAATAACCGAACCATAACCAAAATGACCGACGAAACCGAATCTAAAAAAACCGAAACCTTTAACGTACCGACGGTTTGGTTTAATGGTTTTTCAAAAACCGATTTTTTTGGTTTGGTTCCGCTTTTGCTTGTAACAAAAACCGATCCAAAACCACGCAAGCCGAACTTTTAAATTTAGAGTTGTGCTCGTACACTTATAAACATGATTAGTTTATTACTTACTTAATTAACTTATGTTATCCAAAAATATTTTGAATATTCAGGTTTCAAGAATAATCTTTTAACTTCTTTTTGAATTGGTAGAATCAAATGTTTTATTAATTTTTTTGTTATTGTACTTTATGGATTGTAATTATTTATGTCAAATAATTTACAAAAATATGTAGATTATATTTGAGTATATCAACAAAATAATGTGAGCCTAAAGTTTTTAGTTTAATTTCAATACTTTGGACCAATTTTTACTTTAAGAACTTAAAGCCTGAATGGTAAAACCGAAATAAACCAAAACCAAATTGAAAACAAAAAAAATAAATCCGAACATTTTAAAAACCCTAAAAACCAAAATGTTGGTTTTAAGTTTCTGTTTTAAGCTAAAACCGAAACAAACCGACTCATGCACACCCCTACTATCTGAAATGTTATGTTTGTAGGGATCAAGTTTACTGAACAAAGTTTATAGATATCCAAAGTAATTTGGCAAGCAATTTTGGCTAATTGTTTAGATGTTTGTTTTTGAACTGAGGTTGTATCAGGGGTGTAATGCTACTATGAAACATTGAACAACAAAATAGGTTGTGTAATGGTACTCGATTAGAGGTTATATCACTTAGTAAACATGGTCTAGAAGTCAAGATATTAATATCTGAAAGTAATATTGGCACTTGAATGTTTATTTTAAGAATTAATCTTGTATTGTCATATAAAAAGACCCCTTTATTATGAATTATTACCATGGCAAGTGGATGAACTCTTTGTCAAACTTGTAGATAAGTTTACTATGCTACTTATCTACCAAAATAGTTTACCTTGTCTACCAAATTGATTGATCTTTGTAGTATAAATACCACCTCAATGTAGAGGGGAAAATGCACCTCTTGTATACACTTTTATAAGTTATACATTTCTCTTCTTCTTGCTCTTGCAATTCTCTTTAAAGTTCTTAAGGTTATAACACTAATCTTGTGTTAATTATTGTGATATTATAACACGTTATCAGCACGAGAGCTCTTAACTCTAATCAAGAAGACTAATTGAGCACAAAGTCATCTACTAATCAAGGTAAGACCTTCATTAAGTAATAATATATAATATCTTATATTGAGAAGATAACTAATATAAATTAAATAAGCATAAAGGAGATCTTATTATGGACATTTTGATAACCATGGGACTACCAACAAACTAACTTTTATTTATGTATCTAACTTTTTGATTATGCAACTAACATTTTATATTATATCAACTAACATTTACTTATGCATCTAACCTTTACTTAATCTTTATTTATACAACTAACATTTCCTTTTATGCCAACTAACATTTTGATTATATTGCTAACATTTATTCGTACTAACGTCTTATTCTTATCCTAATTTGTCGTTCTTATTCTATTTTGTTTTTATAAACTAAATTCATGTTTTTATAACATAATCTTATACTTATTTAAAAATTATTGTTGGATATATACATAGACGACGGTTATATAGCCGTTATGAACGGTTATATAGCCGTTGTAAACAATCACATAACCGTTACAAACGGTTATAATTTTAAACTATAAATTGACCACTATCAATTTATTTTCGTTTACAATAAACAGATCATCTCTCAAGTTTATCCAAGAAATCTTTCAAAGATGATACACCCGGTTTTAATACTGGCAACCATAATGCTTATTTTAATTCTTATCCCCATTGCTGAACTACCACCCGAAGAATTTAAACTTTTCTTATTTCTGTATTTGTTCATAGCTCTACCGCTTTATTGTATCGCAATGTTTATTGATATATATGGATTCTAATCATCTTACTATTTGCTTAATTCTTGTTTAGAAATCAGAATATCGAATATTGCAAAAATTGAATTCCCGGCTCTTAGTATTAATGGAGAAAACTATATGCCTTGGACGGCCCATGTGAGAAGACATCTTAAATCAATGGGTGTCTTAGAAACAATACAAGAGGGGAATTTTTGTTCGGAGCAAGACAAGGCGAAAGCCGATGTCTTTTTACATAAACATATCGATGAAATGTTACAATTTGAATATTCAAATTGTGAGGATCCGTATGTTTTATGGAAAGACTTACAAAGCAGATTTGATCATCAAAGGGAAGTTTTACTTCCTACTGCTAGAGATGAATGGAACAATCTCAGGTTCCAAGATTTTAAAAAAGTAAACGAGTACACATCTGCTTTGTTCAGAATATGCTCGACCCTCAGATTTTGTGGGCAAACTGTAACCGAGGAAGATATGTTGGAGAAAACTTTCTCCACATTTCATGCATCAAACATAAACTTGCAACAACAATATAGGTTGCAAAAATTTAAAAGATATTCTGATTTGAATTCATTTCTCCTCGTAGCAGAAAAAAAACAATGAGCTCTTGATGAAAAATCATCAAGCTCGCCCCACAGGATCATTAGCAATTCCAGAGATAAATGTTGCCACTAAAAACTCTGGAAGAAAGTGGGGACGAGGTCGTGGCCGAGGTTCCTTTGATAAAAGTTACCTTAATAACCGAAACCATTCTTTTAAAGGTAATAATAGTTACCGAGGTAACTTTTATAACCGTGGACGTGGTCGTGGCCGTGGATATGGCCGTGGTAGAAATCAAAGAACAGTTAATTACCACGCGCCACAAAACAATTCCAACCAGTACAAGGGGAATGAAGCTGGTAGGTCCGAAAACAATGGCACTTCCTGTTTTAGATGTGATAGCACAAACCACTGGTCGAAAGCTTGTCGCACAGCTCCACATTTGTGTGAACTATACCAAGCCTCTCTTAAAAGAAAAGAGAAGGAAGTGAACCATATTGATAATTTTAATGATCTCAATGTTGAGTTGAACACTGCAGACTTTGACATAGACCTTTGAGACACATGTTGCTTTACCACAATAGTCATATGCAACAATTTAGTGTTTTCTATCTTTAATCATGTATTTTTCTTCATGTAATGTTTTCTTTTCGATTAAATAAAGTTTTGTTAAAATATAACAATTTCGTTGTTATTCACTTATTATTTTTCTTTATACTTTCAAGATTAAAATGAACATCACTGGAGCACAAGATCAAACAAATGAAGCAGATATATGTATAGCAGATAGTGGAGCCACACACACTATACTTAGATCTAAAAAATATTTTTATGAGCTTAAACCAACAAAAGGAATCGTTAATACAATATCAGGCCCTACAGACCTGATAGAAGGAGTGGGAAAAGCTAATTTAGCATTACCAAATGGTACAAAGCTGATAATAGAAAATGCTTTATTTTCCCCAAAATCAACAAGAAATCTGTTGAGTTTCAAAAACATATATCATAACGGATATGATACTCAGTCAAGGACTGTTGATAATGAAAAATATTTGCATATCATAAGCAAAGATCAGATATTAGAAAAGTTGCCAATGCTTCAGTCTGGTTTACATTATACACATATTAGTATGCCTCAAGCATATATGGCAGTTAAAGAAAAATTTTGTGATCCTGAAACACTTAACTTATGGCATGACAGATTAGGTCATCCAGGATCTACAATGATGAAAAGAATTATTGAAAACACTCATGGGCATCCATTGAAATATCAAAAGATCCCACAATCGAATAAAATTCCTTTGTGTACATCTTGTTCTCTTGGGAAATTAATCATAAGGCCTTCGCCTGTGAAAATTGAAAAGGAATCACCTTTGTTTCTTGAAAGAATTCAAGGAGACATATGTGGGCCAATTCACCCACCATGTGGACCATTTAGATACTTTATGGTTTTGATAGACGCATCAAGTAGATGGTCACATGTCTCTTTGTTATCAACTCGTAATGTAGCATTTGCAAAATTTCTTGCACAAATTATCAAATTACGAGCACATTTCCCTGATTATACTATTAAAAGGGTGAGACTTGATAATGCTGGTGAATTCATATCACATGCTTTTAATGATTATTGCATGTCTGTGGGAATTATTGTTGAACACCCTGTTGCTCATGTACACACACAAAATGGCTTAGCTGAGTCGTTAATCAAACGTCTACAACTAATAGCTAGACCATTAATAATGAGGACAAAACTCCCTGTGTCTATTTGGGGTCATGCAATTCTTCATGCTGGATCACTAATTCGTATGAGACCAAGTGCAAATCTTAAATACTCTCCGTTACAACTTGTTACTGGTAATGAGCCAAACATTTCCCACCTTAGAATTTTTGGGTGTGCTGTGTATGTTCCTATTGCACCACCACAACGCACAAAAATGGGTCCTCAAAGAAGGTTGGGAATATATGTTGGATATGAATCAGCTTCCATCATAAGATATCTTGAACCTTTAACTGGAGATGTATTTACAGCACGTTTTGCTGATTGTCACTTTAACGAGTCAGTTTTCCCGGCATTAGGGGGAGAAAAGAAAAAACAAGAAAATGATGTCTCATGGTATGTTCCTTCCTTATTGCATCTTGATCCAGTAACTAAACAACGTGAGACAGAAGTTCAAAAGATAATACACCTGCAAGAAATTGCTAATCAATTACCTGATTCATTTACCGATACAAACAGAGTTACTAAATCTCATATACTAGCTGCTAATGCTCCAGCTCGAGTTGAGATTCCAAATGAGCAAATAGATAACACAATGGCTCATAATCTCAAAAACGTTTGAAACAAGGAAGACCAATCGGTTCCAAGGATAAAAATCCTCGAAAAAGAAAAACTCATGAAAAGGAAGTTGACAATAAAGTGAATGATCTTGATGAAACGCTACATACCAAAATCTCTCATGGGGAGGATTTGGATGAAAATAACAAAGAAATGTCAATTAACTATGATCACACAGATATCTTATGGAATCAAGATGAAATGGAAAGTATTGATGAAATATTTTCTTATTCTGTAGCAAGTAACATCATGAGTGGAGATGATGATCCTGAACCACAGTCAGTTAGTGACTGTAAAAATAGACATGATTGGGATAAATGGAAAGGAGCTATGCAAGCTGAATTAGATTCACTTAACAAACGAAAGGTCTTTGGGCCTATTGTTATTACTCCGATGGCCGTAAAGCCTGTAGGGTATAAATGGGTTTTTGTACGAAAACGAAATGAGAAAAATGAAGTTACAAGGTATAAAGCTAGACTTGTAGCTCAGGGTTTTTCACAAAGACCAGGGATTGATTATGAGGAAACATACTCCCCTGTTATGGATGCAATAACCTTTAGATACTTAATCAGTTTAGCAGTCTCTAAAAATTTAGAGATGCGTCTTATGGATGTTGTCACAGCTTACTTGTATGGATCACTAGATAGTGACATTTATATGAAAATTCCTGAAGGTTTTAAATTCCCCGAAACATTAAGCTCAAAGCCTAAGGAAATGTATTCCATCAAATTACAAAGATCCTTGTATGGACTCAAACAATCTGGAAGGATGTGGTATAATCGTTTGAGTGATTATTTGACAAGTAAAGGATACACAAGTAATGTTATTTGTCCATGCCTTTTCATTAAGAAAACAACATCAGGATATGTGATCATAGCTGTGTATGTTGATGATCTAAATATAATTGGGACGCAAAAGAAATAAATAAAGCAATTGCTCTTTTAAAGAAAGAATTTGAAATGAAAGACCTTGGAAAAACCAAATATTGTCTTGGTTTGCAGATTGAGCATATGCATAATGGAATACTTGTACATCAGTCAACTTATACTGAGAAACTCTTAAAGCGTTTCAATATGGACAAAGCAAATCCTTTAAGCACACCGATGGTTGTTAGATCACTCAATGTTGATAATGATCCATTCCGTCCTTGTGAAGATAATGAAGAGGTCCTTGGTCCAGAGATACCATATCTCAGTGCAATTGGAGCTCTTATGTATCTTACTAACTATACGAGACCTGACATTTCTTTTGCAGTTAATTTGTTAGCAAGATTTAGTTCAGCTCCTACTAAACGGCACTGGAACGGGATTAAACATGTTTTTCGATATCTTCGAGGTACTATTGATTTAGGCTTGTTTTATCCTAATAATTCAAAAGAAGGGTTGGTTGGTTATGCAGATGCAGGTTATTTATCTGATCCCCATAAAGCAAAATCTCAAACTGGATACGTATTTAAGAATGGAGAAACTGCGATTTCATGGCGTTCTCAGAAACAAACACTCGTTGCGACATCCTCAAATTATGCTGAAGTCATTGCACTACATGAAGCTTCAAGAGAATGTGTATGGTTAAGATCTATGACACAACTTATATCAACTTCTTGTGGATTGGAGAAAGATGAAAATGCAACACCAATCTATGAAGATAATGCAGCTTGTGTCTCACAAATGAAAGAAGGGTATATCAAAAGTGACAGAACAAAACATATACCACCAAGATTCTTTTCATACACTCAAGATCTTATTAAAGATAAAAAGGTTGAAATGAGATACGTTCAATCTAGCAACAATTCAGCTGATCTTTTCACAAAGGCACTTCCTAAAACAACTTTCAGAAAACATGTTTATGATATTGGCATGCGCCACGTACACGCAATGTAATGATCTACAAAAGACAATTTGAGGGGGAGTTATAAGCTGCACTCTTTTTTCCTTAGCTAAGGTTTTTTCCCACTGGGTTTTTCTTTAGCAAGGTTTTTAACGAGGCAGTACTTAAACTCTTGAAGTTTGAAAAGTGTCATCCAAGGGGGAGTATTATGAATTATTACCATGGCAAGTGGATGAACTCTTTGTCAAACTTGTAGATAAGTTTACTATGCTACTTATCTACCAAAATAGTTTACCTTGTCTACCAAGTTGATTGATCTTTGTAGTATAAATACCACCTCAATGTAGAGGGGAAAATGCACCTCTTGTATACACTTTCATAAGTTATACATTTCTCTTCTTCTTGCTCTTGCAATTCTCTTTAAAGTTCTTAAGGTTATAACACTAATCTTGTGTTAATTATTGTGATATTATAACACCCTTGAAGTTATGGAGAATATTATTTCCACTATCCGTATGCTTTTGCAATAATAATTAATAAAGGCGAACGACAACCATTGTCTCGAGTTGGTTTTAATTTAAAAGAATCGGCTTTCACCCATGTACAATCGTACGTATCATTATCTATACTATATATAAAACATATGAGAAGGTTATTTTAAGATACCATTAAATTAAGAACACTTACATCACTCAATACATAATACAACAATTTTTAAGGGTATAATAATATTTTTAACATTATTTACAAATTACACATTACAATTAGTTACATAATAACCTTATAATTACTATAAATTACATAAAATTTTACATTATCTACCCATAAACAAAAAAAACTTAATTTGTTTTAAGATTTCTGTTATATCAATCTATCATGTTTAAAAACTTTTTGATACTACAATCGTAAATGTGTAATTTTTAAACGTTTTTGTGTAAATTTTGCTAACTGAAATGTATTTTGTAAAGTACAATAAGTTAATGCATAAATGTACAAGTTGTCATGCAAAATCCATTTATTTGGTGTTTTAAATTTTAGCTTAGAAAAAATATAATAAACTTTTGTAAAATTACTATAAGATTAACAAAAATTAGAAACTCGTATCGGATGTAAAATGTTGTCCCGCATTGCGCGGGCACCCTTCTAGTCAAGACTAAAGAGTAGAGATAAAGCCTAATTACTAATATTTGATAGGGATGGTAATGTTACTACTAATCAAACAACAAAGGTTGTATATAAAAAATATTTAAATATTTAGGAAAACTATTTATTTTTGTCAATGTAATTTTTCTTTTATTGTTTTGCTTTATAAAATAACATTTACTTAAACATTCGGTATTAAATTGTTTTACAAACTTATTAACGACATTCTTTTGTTTTCGTTTTCATTAATTGTATACTACAAGGGTGCTAACGTAGTCAAAAATATTTTAAGGAATTCTTTAGTAATATATCAAATGAAGATACTCATCGCGAACACGTTGGCATCAATGTCACAATGATTAAAACTTCTTAAAAATTGTTGATTAGGTGTATTTGCATATAAATACATTTATATCTATACTATATAATAAAAAATAATTAGAGAGGACACATGACGATTTTTTGTTAACTCTAAATTTGAGTTTCTCGCATCTCTCATTAAATGATAGTATATAATGTTAATAAAGCAATGTGAATGAACAGTAGTTCACTGGTTTCCTTGCATGGTGTACAACCATGCATTGCACCACTGCCTTTATCCGATGCCTTAAATGTGGTCATGTGCCATTTGCATCTTTGCAGGGAGGGGCTGCTATCGAGGCGGCGAGTGCTCTGCCATGGTCACAGGCGGTTGCTCACACCGGCCTCCCATTGTTCACTACCTGGTGCACCGCCACTTTTTTGACCATTGCATTGTTTGTGTTTCTTTGTTATGTACTTTAGTGAGAGAGCTCCGACAAGGTCACCTGCGGTGGCTCGCCCGACCTCCCCGTCATTGTTTATGGTTGCAAAGCTAACGACAGTGGTCACTGTTGGGTCGCTTGCACTAATTCTTCATCGATTGTGACTATGGCGATGGCGGTTAAGCCTACTGCTGCTCTGCCTCCCTTTTGTGGTTGAGGTGGAACATGTAGCGCCGTTGTGATTCTCTAGTCGTTAACGGTGTTCATGGTGGTTGTATGACCACCTTTGTTGCTCCCTTATTTTTGTGTCTCTCTGATACCCTTTTAGGAATTTCAGATTGGGGCTATTCACTATTGGTATTAATGATTGGGGTTGTTTGCATGGCTGACTGATGCGATTCGTTGTTGAACCCCAGTCATCGTTGGCCCGGGTTGCCACATTTGAGACTTCCTTCATGTTTGGGTTTGTTCATTGATGTTGTTGTTGGGTTACCCAAAGTTTGCTTTATGTTTGTTAACTGATTCATTTCTTTGAAAGTTTGTTGTATCGATGATGATGAGGGTTACCATATCTGAGACTTTGTTGGTTTTGATGATGTTGTGGTTGATTGAATTTGTGTATCTACTGGTGATGTCGATAATGTTTTGGTTGGGGAATTTGTGGGAAAGAAGCTAGGTGACAACCTTACTAATAGAAAGGGTCAAAATGCGCCCAAGCAACCTATGCTTTGTGTACAAGTCATTACTGCAGGTTCTTTTTCATAAGCGCCTTTGATTCTAATCGGTTTTTTATTCAAGCTCTCTTTGCCCTTCATTGATCATCGATATTATCAAGTATCCCTTCCAAATTCGTAATTGCGGGTGGTGGTTCCCAAAATCGAACGTTGACCGCTTGTTGATCCCCTTTCCGGAGCCTGAGGTCGCGGTGGCGTGGTGGTCGACATGGTATGTTAGACGAGAATGGTGGTGGTTGATTGTTGCTAAGAAGAATAAGCACATGCAGTCAATCGATCATCCCCGCCAGGTTAGTAATTAGGGATGATATCAAACAATTTTTGTCGATTGTGTGTTTGATAAGTTTTGATTGCGTTATTGCAGCTTTAGGTTGAAAGCAAGTTTATGTATTCTCTTATGTTAGGGCTCCACCATTTCCTACAGGAAACTATATGTGATTAATATTTGGTGTAAATTTTTTTGTCTGAAATTGATGTGGGTAAAAAGGTTAGATTGTGTGGGTAGGTGGCACTTCATCGGGGCCGTGGCGAGGTCACTTTTGTTAATCTCAGAGACCATTCTTAAATCTTTCATGTTCGTCTTTCTATTCAACTTATTGATTTTAACAACAAGATTCTTGATTTGGAGCCATGAACCGGTTTCATTATTTTGGTGTTGGTTTTAAAAGATTCTATTTTGTTTTGATTTTATTCTTACATTTGGAATACTATTGATTTTTGTAATGATCAAGGGTGGGGTAAACTGGCATTAACTAAGTTGGTTGATTCAAAGAAGAAATTAAATGGAATGAGTTGCAAATTTTGAATCATTAGATTTGAATACATAATAAAAATAAAAAGTTATGCAACTGTAATAAATTTTGTAAAGTTTTGAATTTGCTAAACATAAAACTCACAGGTGTCAAGAAAGAAGTTACCTTCATAAACTTTTGAATCATTAAAAAATGGTTGTTGGTTAATTGTTGAAGATCCATTGATATTGTTGTAGAAAAACCAGAGATCTGTTGCACCTAACTATTTCAGTCGCCACCCACCCTGAAGCAAATCCACAAAGATTTTTTTCTACCATAACCATGGTTTTTTTACCATTTGAAAGTCAAAGTATGCTCTTTTTACGTTAGTCAAGGAATTTAAATTTAAGAGTAATCAACACTTTTGGAGCTATATGAACTTTAGTTCTAACTCAATCCACATAAACACTAATGAAAAGAAAATCACATCCGTTGGGTGACACTGTTATTTGCAATTGTGATGATAACTCAAAATTGGTTTCGGCTGCTCTGGCTTGACAACAGTTTTTGGTGTGCAGCCACCATCGGAATCGGTACTGAGCCGTGTTTTGACAATTACATTGCCTCCTGTCTTAGAAGGTCGATTACTGGTGTGATGTTGTTCGGTGTAATTGTTAAGTTGTGGCTAACGATTGAAACACAATATTCAAAATATGTATGTTTGTCTAAGCCTTGGTTTCCCCGTCTTTAAGGCGCGCAAAGAGCGCCCGGGTACAAACTCTAGTTGATTTTAAATAAGTAAACTAATCAATAAATATCTAAGATATAATTTTTTAGAGTAAATTACGTAAACCATCCTTTACATATATACGAACTTGCATGTTTCATCTTTTATCTTCAATAATTACGTTAAATGTCTTTTTATGTAATGAATTTGTAACAGTTTACATCCTTTACACTAATTATATTTAAATTTTTCTGTTAACTTTATTTAAGTGATCATTTTATCCTCATAATTAAAAAAAGATTATAAAAAATGAAACCACAACTTTGTTTCTTCCCCAACCCAACACATCCTCCCCACCGAGTTGAATTAAAAGAATGTTTGATTAGAGATTGTGTTGTGTGGTTTCAGAAGAGTAAAACATATATTGGTGCTATGATACATTAAATTTTAGTTCTTTTCTATTCATATCCCAAATTAAGAACGATGGTCGAAATGAAAAGTCATAACCAAATTAATATTCGCAAACCATGTTCACGGACACGAGACTTTGTGCATGGAAACAAATTGTGTATAAACTTATCGAAGGTGACGGGTAACTGAATGACTTGTCAGTGTTCTTGATGGCTTCCTGACGCCAGGAGGTTATGTTATGGTAGCAATTTTCAGAAGCGATCAGTGGTGGAGCTTGATAGTTATATAAAGGGGCTGAAAGTCTTGAGACTTAAATTAGAGGTGGTCAGACTTAATACGTATAAAAAATTCGAACTGAATACACATAAATTTATACTTCTGGGTGAAAAAATAAGGGGGGTCGGGCCCCTGGACCCCTAGTAAACTTCGCCTCTGGAAGCAATGTAGCTTGAACAATTTAAGAACAAAGTCATGAATCGTAGGTGGGTCGATTTCTTGGTCTATGGGAAGGCATAAATCGACTGATCCAAACATGGTTGATAAATGATTAGCATCTCGATTCCCTTGTTGAGTTTGTTTCAAAAGACAAGCTTCATAGTTGTAACAATTATAATCTAGGAATAGAAAACGATTAGGTTAAAGGAACATGATGTAGGCAATATAATATTTACAAGATAGATGATGAAACTAGTATATACTTAAATGATGTTTTCTGTAATATACTTATTTTTTATTCTAATAATTTAGTAAAACATACTAAACTAAATGATTTCTATTATATCTTATCTTAAATTATAATTTTATGATTTTTAATATTTATTATTTTTATTTATAATTTCTTAAACATACACTATTTTTTATTTTGCTAATGACTAATGACATGTAATATACAAAATATTCATATAACTAATAGTTCCCATATAAAACTGGCTTTTAAGATGGGGTCAGATGACATAAGGCTTCAAATTAAGATGCTTAAAAAGAACTCATCACCAGCAACAAGCAACCACCATGTTATTGTATTGGAAAAACATCAAGATTTCAAATTCTTGAAGACAAAATGCACCTTTTTACACCAAAAGCATGAGCTTGGTTAAACCAAAAAATGGTGGGTTGGTCTAACCGCAAAGACGGTGGGTCGGTTTAAACCGCAAAGATGGTGGGTCATCAGGTAGTTTTCAGTTTCAACAAACCATAAACAAGAGTTCAATCTCAAAAATAAATAAATAAGAATACTGAAATAAGCATGTTTAGCACTAAAAGGATAACTGATGCTATAAAAACACAAACAAAATGTCATAAAAATTCAACTTTTTTTACAAATCATCATCACCAATCATTGAATCTTTTCATCAAACTATTTGGCATAGAAGAGAATTTAAAGGTAAGTATATATTCCCCGCTTAAAGCAAGAAGAGTGAAAACGAATTGCTTGTGGTCCCTTCTTCAAAGAAAAACGACAACCTTTTTTTGAACTGTTCTAATCCGGTCTATTTATCCGTTTCCTAGTCGGGACCGAGAAAAACAAAACTAAATGTCAAGAAATAAAATTTTCATTTGTAACATGCAACTGTTCTAATCCGGTCTATTTATCCGTTTCCGGTCTATTGGGTTGTTAGTGACCTGTCCTCCAAAAGCCCATCACCACCAAGCTTTAATGCTATTTGTATATTTTGACAATTATTAGTAGAAATCGAAAACTAGGCAAACCAATGCATCAAGATTTATTGTTGGTAAGACAATGCTAACGTCAAAAACAATACTTCCTACATCCTCAAACAAATGATGTGGTCTAGTTCTCTAGATATGTTTGTATTATTAACACCTCTAATATTTAGAAGACAAAAATATATAAACAAGCCTAGTAATATATATCCCACTAATAGAGTAGGGAAATCTTTAGAAGACAAAAGTTCAGCTTTTCCAACCCGCTCAAACAAAACAAACATTTAATAAATCGTTCAGTGAGAAGTTTATTTACTAAACAAATACGAACAAAATTGTTTATTCATTTCTCTAAACAAAAAAACACAAATTGGTGGTCTACTTATGTTCATGAATGGTTGTTCAATAAGGTTTCGTTTACATATAATATGTCCAAAGAAGTTAAGTACAACCCCAATTTAAAATGATCAGCTGAATCTAACTAATCACAGCCCACCCAAACAGGTGAAGTGCAACCAGTTGATATCTTTCTTATGCTGTGGAAATCTTGATCCTTCATTAGATAAAAAGTAAACACTTAAGAAACCAAAATGACAAGTTATAAGTAATACAATGTAATGACTTGGTAAATCCTAATATATCCTTAAAACTTGCACTTGAAATCCTTTTATTTTTTGACGCATTTGTTTTCAACAGCCCACATGTGATACATGCATAAAAAAACATACTCAATTTTACATAGTGAGTCTTCACACAATGTATCAAACTTTGGACTACATACTATTTGTTACGACAACCATCAATTTGTTTAGGGGGGGGGGTGTGTGGTGGAAAAACAACCAATTAATACTTTGTTGATACCCCACGATACCATTGGGGGCAATGATACTAGAATGAGCAATTGCCAACTCTACAGTGATGATGTGAGTGAGGATAAGGAGCAAGTGGCAATTGTTGGTTGTAACGTTAAACATGACATGTCATGGTTGGTGTAACACTACCCCCCCCCCCCCTCCTCCTTGGTAAGTATGCGACGATTCCAATTGTAGTGATGCGACACCTCACCCTTAGTATGAAGCATCAAAGACAACTGTTCCTTGGGTCCATTTTAACGATTTAGTTAAGTCTTGAGGCAAACCGTAGGTAACAATTTCTTAATATCAAAAACTAAAACCAAACCGTAGAATTTTTAAAATATACAAACTAAACCATTACTTGTTTTGTTTAGCTTTGATTTCATGGTTTGTGTTAGGTATTAAATAGTAGTAGTGGGGGGTTAGTTGTAATAATAGCAAATGAGAGCGTTGTAGTGAACACTTTAATTGTACGATACACAGGTCGTTGAATATAATGAATAGCTAATGATTTGAGAGCTAACCTCTTTCATCTAAAATATATTCTTATTGTTCTTCATCTTTAGCTCCTAATTCCTTGATTACCATTTGTGTAGTATCAGTTTGG
This sequence comes from Flaveria ramosissima, assembly GCA_025215565.1. Classification (NCBI taxonomy): domain Eukaryota; kingdom Viridiplantae; phylum Streptophyta; class Magnoliopsida; order Asterales; family Asteraceae; genus Flaveria; species Flaveria ramosissima. The sequence goes on along the minus strand of CM046031.1, from coordinate 57,580,322 downwards.
CTTTATTAAGCCCTTATACAAATATGCATAAAAAAGAATACAGTTGAAGAATTTGTTAGTCGTTTAAAAGATTAAAGGGTGATTCGTCTTTGTTGGCTACGAGCAAATAACAAATTAATTACAGTTTGAAGAAATAGATAAATTAATAAAACTGATAAAGTTTATGTTACCTCTTTTTACATTGCCAGCTAAATTAAACACTAATCCAGCCTCCAAGCTACTCATTCACTTTTCTTTCATATTTCCAAACATTTGTGTTAAAGATAAAAGGTGGTAATAGGTTTTAAAATATTTGTTTTCATTCACTGTTGATTCATAAAGGCAAGTTTTATACTTTTATTTAATCTCTATATAGTAATAAACCACTTGGCATGATTTCAACAACTACATTGCCACTTGGCAAATTTTTTTATGCATAACAGCCACGTGCACAACCTCAACATTTTTCAAAAAAATACACGCGACCCATGTTCCTATCCGGGTTATATTAAAACAGGCCCAACAACATTCTTCTAACCCTATTTGCATCTTCCTCCACAGCCGCTCCTCTCTCATTCGCTCCTCTCTGCAGCAACATTCTGATTTCATCTCTACCTCCGATTTCATCTCTACCTTCGATTTCATCTCTACCTTCGATTTCATCAGTCCGATTACAAGTTAATCATGGTGGTCAGGTAAGCATTTATAATTTTGATTAATTCGATTTGTATCTTGACCGACCCGAATGTTAATGGAATTTCGATCATGTATCTTTTTGTTCGATTTCAAACAATATACGTACTCCTCTGATTCAATGTTATAATTCGTTGTTTGATCTGCACATTATGTTCTAGGAAGTCTCATGGTTTTTTTGTCAAGATTGAACGGTTTTACACAGGCTCAAACCTACTGTTTTTTGTTTCATGTTGTCTTTAGTATGTCTGATTCATTGTATGTGGTTGTTTACTATCATGTCCGATTCGATTTCAATCTTATGCATTGTATGTGAATGCTTCTTAGCGAGATTTGATGCAGTACCACAAATCTACTTTCTATCTGTTTGGGCTGTTAATCTTGGGTTAAACACACTAATCAGGCTATTCATGTTTGGTTTAACTTATTTAATTAGCGATGCTTTTAGATGAACACATTGGTCAGTTTAGTGGGGTTGGATTACAGTTTAATTGTATGTTGGTTTGGGTTTCTCTTCTTGGGTTGAACACATTTGATTTGGTTTGGGTTGAACAAATTTGTATCTGAATCAATGTCGATTACCATTTTACAGTATCTGTACTTAAGCAAGTTCAATTAAAATTGGGATTTAGGCTCCCTACAGTACAGTTACTCATTTAGTAATTTAAATTGTTTTATGATGTTAATGGATGGTGTTCTTGAATAATGGATGGTGTTTTATGAGTAATTCAAATTGAATACAGTCCTTATTCAAGGTATAAGATTTGTAACTAATATTTTTTATGGATAATATTTCTAATATGAATATTGTTTTATGATGTTAATGGATGTTGTTCTTGATCTGGTAATTTCTAAGAACATTAGTTTTGAATATGGTTTTTGCTCGAACCTCACTCCTTGTTTTTGGTGATATAATATGTTTTATTTCTAAGAACCTTAGTCAATAATTTTTAGAGTAGGAAATGCCCAATGGGTGGGTCAAACACATCTGATTAATTCTTATGTCATATTTGAAAAAAATTGAGAATCTCTATACATATAAAATATAAACGGTAAACTTCTTAATTAAACATTTTTTTCTAATAAATCATCCTGGAATTTGAGAATCTCTATACATATAAAATATAAACGGTAAACTTCTTAATTAAACATTTAACTTATGCATTTTAAGACATTTTGAAGTATTTTTAAATCTATATTCTTTCCTTATTTAGTGATCAGTTAAAAATATATTATATTTGATTAAATTAACATTAACAAGCAAAATCGATATATAAATATCTTTCCATAATTATGATCTTTTATTCTGAGAAGTGTACACATTTTTCATAATTTATAAAATATAACGGATTTCGGTCATTATTATATAACCAAATATAATTAAAAGTATATTTGGAAAAGATTTACAAAAGATTAGAATAAGATTTATTTTTAAAATAAATAAATTCCTGCAAATCATTCTTAAAATAAGTTATATTTGCTTAACTAATTATTAATAACGAAATCTTATTACATATATAAACTAAGTTTATTTGAATCATTGCATATTTTTAGTAGAGGATTTGTTTTTTTATTTTTATTCTAAATTATTGCCTTAATTAATTGTAAATTATACTAAACTTAACATACTTCCCTAAATTAGTTAACATTTTACTTATATATGTACTCATATTACATCCTCAAATTCCACAACATTGCTAACCATTTTTTTTCAATACAAAATACTATTTATCTCCCGTAAAACTACTATTATGGCATCAAACATTGTTCAAACTTTCCGGTAATGTTAATTGATATGCCGGATGATATTCTCATTTGATTTTGTATATCCTTCTGTTTTAAAAAATTATAAAGAACCAAATTACTTGATAATTAATTGATATCCTTCTGTTTTAGAAAATTAATTGATATACCGGGTGATCTTCTCACAAAAATTCAGTTGATTATGTTTCAGAGTTGATTGATTTTGTATATCCTTCTGTTTTAGAAAATTATAAAGAACCAAATTACTTTCATGAAATAGCAATTTTAACTCCAAAAAATGAGGTGGTGCACGAGATAAATAAAAAATTGCTTTCAATTTTCCCGGGTGAAGAAAGAGAATATCTTATTTCTGATTCTATATGTCAAACATAAATGTTGAATTCTAATTTAGATGAAAGTTTATACTCTCTAGATATACTTAATGGAATAAAACTTGACGGTTTGCCCAAGCACAGGTTAGTGTTAAAGGTCGGTGTTCCAGTAATGCTTCTCAGAAACATTGACAAAAAAGTGGCTTATGTAATGGAACGCGTTTACAAGTGGTATCATTAGGAAATCATGTTATAGAAGCAGAGGTTATATCAGGCAGCAACATTGGAGAACGTGATTTTATCCCTAGAATTTCATTGATACCAACTGGCAAGAGGCTACCGTTTAAGTTTCAAAGAATACAATTCCCTCTAACTGTGTGTTTTGCCATGGCAATAAATAAGAGCCAGGGTCAATCTTTATCAAGAGTTGGTTTGTTTTTTAAACAACCAGTTTTCACACACAGATAGCTTTACGTCGCATTGCCACGAGTTACCAGAAGAGATGGATTAAAGATAGTTATATTAGACGAGAATGGTGAAACTTCAAATAAAACCTCAAATGTTGTATATAAGGAGGTTTTTAGAGATTTGTAAAAATTTAATTTTTCTTCCAATGTATTAAAGTTTTCACGTAATTTTATTGTAAACATATATTTTATTAACCGTTATGTTCTTTTACATTGTTGTCTTATATTATCGTGCATAATTAACTTTTTATTATTTTCATGAAATGTAAATTTGTCCAACCCGTGTAACACATGGGTGGTTAGGCTAGTATAATATAAAGTATAAATGTTAAACACGTCTCACATAAAATATCTAATATTTATTTAAATCTAGACAGATTCTATGATTTAGTCCAGTTCCATACAGTTTTGGTGCAAATAGTAAACTAATTCACTATGGATTGAAAATTTTGAAACTTGACGCACAAAAGCTAGAAGGAAAAGCCGACCACAAGATCAAGTCAAAGACCCCGTTTAGGCGGTTTCACGCTTTTAAAACCGAACCTTGACTTAATGGTCTACGATCACGGCCCATGTTTCACATATATGTGGTCTTAGGTAAAGTCCGAGGAATCCAACCTATAAAGCCCAACCCAACTTTTTAACGTATTAAACGGGGCGTTTACTAACCTCTTCTAAGTTTTATCTGGTATCAAATAATATCAAGTAAAGAGATCGATAACCTAACCAATTTAATGTCTATGTAAGTTTCAATACTATTTTAAACATCTATAATCTTTGCACACATATAATCAAATCGTTGCAAGATCACAATTCATATAAATTGCATTCAAATGAAATCATGAAAGTTCAACCAATAGTAAGATTGCAGTATGAACTCCCCTCAGTTGTTTGAAGATCTAAGCTCGTGGTTCTTGTTTGGTACATGTTGACTTCCTACAAGTCAAAGCAGCTTTTATTTATACATAATTTATAGAGTAAACTTTGCTTTTGCTCCCTGTGGTTTGGTCCAAATAACGGTTTTCATCCAAAGATTTCAAAATCTTGATTTTGCTCCTTGTGGTTTTCAATTTGTGTCAGTTAACACCAACCAATTAACACCGTTAAAATTTTCAGGTAAAAACAAAGGTATTTTGGTCTTTTTATATAAAATGACTATTTCTATAATATATAAAAGAGTAAATTACTATTTTCGTCCCTGGGGTTTGACGAAAATCACGGTTTCAGTCCAATAGTTCATTTATTACACTGACGGCCCAATAGTTTCAAGTTTTGTTTCAATTTCACCCAAGCCACTAACTCTGTTAGTGTAATTCTGTTAAGTTAATGTGAATTGACTATATTACCTTTAGTATATAAAATAAAAATTAAAACCATTATCATCACCTACCATTATCATTTAACCCTAACCCAAATATCTCTCTTCCCATCTCCATCATCACCACCACCACCACCACCAACCCTCACCGCCACTGCCACCATCCCTCACCGCCACTACAACTGTCCCTCACCGCCACTACAACCGTCCCTCACCGCTACCCACCACCACACCATCGTGCTTCCATCAGCATCTTCTCATCGTTTTTCATCTTCATCTCCCTTTCTTCTTTTGATTTCAATAGATCTATAAAGATCTACAAAGAGGTGGTGGGTGATTGTGGTGGTGGTGAGCGACAAGTGGTTTCGCCCTTTTTGTCTTCGATTTCACGATGGTGATCTGTTGTACGATGGTGAGCGACAGTGACCTGTTGTGCGATGGTGCGGCGGTGTTCTGGTTCACGATGGTGGTTCTGGTTCACGATAGTGGTTCTGGTTCATGATGATGCGGTGGTGGTGGTGGTGGTTGGAGAGGGCGGTGGTTGTGCGGGTAGATTGGGGTTTAGGAGGTCTTGAGTGAAGATATATATATATATATATATATATATATATATATATATATATATATATATATATATATATATATATGTGTGTGTGTGTGTGTGTGTGTGTGTGTGTGTGTGTGACATCCGTCACCTAAAGGTCCGTCAATTAGCGTGGATTCCGTTAACTTTTCTTCGCTCGTTCATTCCTCATCTTCATAAACTACTCGTGTGGATATTATACTTGCTTCATCGTCTTTATTCTTGTGATCTCGTCGTAAACGTATGCTAACTTTGAAACTTTTACAATTATCGTCATCGTTATCATTAAATATACTATTTTTATATAATATTATTGTCATTAATAAAACCATTTTTAAGTTACCAATATCATTAATTACATTTTTTATCACTAATATAACTAGCCTAATAAAGTCGTTTTCAACCGAAACAAATTTGGGAAACTCGATGACTAAGTGCAGGGACTAAATGTGACATTTTGCCAAACTAGGGCTGGGTATAAATACCCATATTCCAGCCCTAGCCTCCATTTCCATCTGCTTTTTCATTTTCTTCTTCTTCACCTTTTCTCCTCCTCCTTGCACCAAAACCGCCCATTTTCGTCGCGTTTTCACCGGCAAGACCTCGGCCACAGCTGAGTCTACTCCTTTATAGCAGGTAGACGACCATGGTTGTCCCTTTTCTTGCTCATTTACGGCTGTCCATTTAGGGTTTCGGGTGTTCGGGGCCACCCCGAACACATGAGGTTGTGTGGGTGTGTGTGATGTCTTTCTGCGTGTTCTTCTTGCTTGGGTGTGTTTGAAATGGGTTTCTGGAAGTCCTCGTGGTGTGAACCTCGTGCTCGGAGCAGCCGAAGGCTGCTCTGCACCTTCAGCAGTCGCGAACCTGCTGTTCAGGCGACTGGGTCGACCATGCGACTGAGCCGTGCGACTGGGTGAGTCGTGCGACTGGGTGAGTCGTGCGACTGAGTCATGCGTTTGAGTCTATCGTGCGACTGAGTTGTGCGACTGGGTGTGTCGTGCGACTGTGTGTATGTGTGCGATTGAGTCATGCGAGCGAATGAATGTGTGCGATTGAGTCATGCGACCGAATGAATGTGTGTGATTGTGCGTGTATCGCACGACTGAATGCCAGTCGCACGAATGGAGGTTCAGTCATATGAATGAAGCTGATTCGTACGAATGAAGGTTGATTCGTGCGTATGGATGTTGAGTCGTGCGAATGGGTGCTGTGTGGTACGACTGAATGCTGAGTCGCACGAATGAAGGTTCAATCGTACGAATGAAGCTGATTCGTACGAATGAGGGTTGATTCGTGCGGATGGAGTGTTGAGTCGTGCGTCTGGTCCTGTCGTGCGACTGAAGTTGTTGTGTGTGAATTCCTTCTTGTGTGAGGTGTGTGTATGTCATGTGATGTTAAGGTGACATCGACACGGTTGCCATTGCTAATGACAATGTTAAAGTCAACGCTATCAAACTTACTAATGTTATTCCAAACCAAATCAACTTAACATTTTACAATTATCAACAACCGATTTATAACTACTAATATTTACCAAATACTCCTTTAATAACAATGAAACTTTTACACAAATATCATCAGCAATGGTGACGATTTCTAGTACTTGGATCTACATAAGATCTAATACGTGTGTCTGCTTGTGTGTGTTACACGCGACCGAACCGATACAACCCGAACCGACCGAACGTTACTATTTACTTTATACATATCATTAATGCTTAACAATAACTGTCAATAGGTGTTTGACCGTTCATTGCATACAACATTTGGAAACTTTGATCATTCATACTTACCACCTAACAAGTGAGTTTCGTGACCCCTTTTTATGCTTATACAACATTTCAATCATTTACAAACATGGGGGAAAAGTATGCTCACCCATTTTCTATGTTGTACAACTAAGATACAATTTACATACTTGAAATCAACGGGTTACTGTTTTGTGAGTACTTATCTGATACATGCTTGAGTTTGCTGTGTGGTACTTTTTTTGCAACTATTTAATTCCAGTGTGGGAACCGACGGATAGGTATTGGTAGTACTACTGGGTTGACACCCCCACCCTTGTTTGTTAGTATACTAGTTATTACCAACAGTGGCTAGGAACGGGCCCTTGGGTGAATATATTCTGACAAGATCTGTGTGTACGTCATTAAGTTTGGTTGCAAAGCTCATTGTCATGTGATTATACTTACTTATAACTGTATTCACAGTATTCCACAACATTTACTATACAACATCAATTACTTATTTACTATTTAAACCTGCGAGCTCACCAACAATTTTGTTGACCATTTTGAGCATATATTTTCAGGTGACAATGCTAATTGGGGATCTAGGTGTGTTGCCTTAGTGGAGACCCTAGGATGCATTTTGAGACTAAACATATTTAACAAACAATCATTTGAATCATTGTTGTAGTATGATTTAAACAATCTCATTCTTTTGATACTTGTTCCCGGGTTGTGGGAATTACATTACAATGTTATCTTCATTTGACTATGTGGATCATTTAACATGTTATGCTTATGGCTACGTTGTCGTGAATATTGACTAAACACGATACAAGTCCCCTGTAACATCTCATATTTTTCTGTTAATTAAAAGTTAACTGTGTTAATTCTTATATGGTTATTTATGCTAATTATGAAACGTGGTGGATTTTTTTATGATTTCTTGTTTAATTAAAAGTTTATAAGTTAATGAAATAATAATGATTATAACAATAATAATATTAACAATGTTAATCATATTAATAATTATAAAAATAATGATGATAATAATAATATTATCAACAATAATAATAATAATAATAGTAATAATAATAATAATAATAATAATAATAATACTTGAACAATTAACAAGTTAGATTAAAGTTAGAGGGTCTTAATGTTATTTTATAAACTATAAATAGAAGTTTTTAAACATAAATGATAAGAAATCAAAGTTGGGGGGATGATTGTGTAAAATTTTACAACCCAAACCCCCTTTCCCCCTTTTCCCCCGTTTTTCCGGCGACTCGCCGGCCGGCCTCCGGCCAAGTCCGGCGAGGCCCCAAAACGCCTCAAATTTCTTCGTTTTCAACCCCAAACCGTTCCAAACCTGTTCGTGTACGTAAATCGAACTTGAATCCAGCAATTAACCACCTTTAAGACGTCGGTTATTAATCTTAATCGTGATATACCGAAGCCATAAATCACACGGCCGTTCGAGCCTTAAACACCAATAATAATTCAATTAATTTAACACAAACAATCATCTACCTATCATCAATCGAATACAATCATCAATTGCACCTGAAACACACAAGAATTTCACCTCCAATTCCTTTTGTTCCGCGACCTGCAACGAACGTGTTCGTCATCTTCTGAGCTTCAATTGTTGAAATTGGCAAAGGGCTTTGCATCAAGAACCTTATTCGAAGCTTTCCATAAGTTTAATTTGATTTCCATCGTCGTTTGATCATCAAACCAGTCGGAGTATTGTCGCGGTTGTGTTCGAGCGATCCTTTGTCAATCTGAAATTAAACGGGTAAATTTATTACATGTATGTGCTCGAAATTTCATGGGGAACAAAAGCCCCATGATTACAAACGTTTACATGATCAAGTTGGGGTTCGATTTGGGATTAGATGAATCTAGGGTTCATATGTTGATTTGGGGGAAATGTTTTAGTTTGGTATTTAATAAATGGAACCTGAGATCTTGCAGGCACAGGCTACCCAGCCTAATGGTTTCACACTCACATATAAAACTTAAGGTCATGGGTTCGAACCCCATGCCCTGCAGTTTTTTTTAAAAAGGCTTTTTCAGCCTTATTTTAAATGTGAAAAATCTTTAATAAATATAAAATGATTTTTACAAACTTCGGATATTTTTATAATCATCTAAATTATTTTCTGTAAATTTATTATTATAAATACTCTAACATTTTTCTTTTCTATTTTTAAATATTATCAAACATATATTAATACTTAGTGTATTTTTATAAAAAAAAAGTAGATTTTGAATAATAGTTTAAATTACTTACTCATGATTTAGTCACTATATATTTTAGAATGATGGATTAATCATGATAATTATAGGACTAAAAACGTTTATATATATTTTGTAATCAAATTTCACAAATTATTTATAAAGGATTTAATTCCTTTAAAAATTTTATAAAGAGTGTTTTACTAAAGAGTTCACAAATCTTATTTATTCTTAAATCCCCAAATTCTAATACCCTAGTTCACGTTAACTCGTTAATCATATATTAACTTAAATCTTGTTATATTTATATATTTAGGTGTGCCTTGTGACTTTTGACCTTGGAACGACATTCATTATTCTTATTGAACTTCATTTTATACTTATTTGATATGTGAGTTTTCCTTGTCCCCTTTTTATAATTTCACACTTATTTGGGGTGAAACATGATGCTTATATTACATACACGTTTAAACCTTTGAGACTTGTAATGCACATGCAATTCTACTTATTTTTGGTCATGATTATTTGTGTTTTGTAAGTGTTTATATGAGATACATAGTTTGTTTACAATCATTAACTATTGCTAGCCTGGCGACGTCTTAGATCTTTGGGCCTGACAAGCCTATTTGGTGCTAAAGTCGAGGTATTGCCGACTCCTAGGGGCCGTACGCTTGTGCACTAGGGAACCAAATACACTTAGCCAATCTTATATACTTGTAATCAAGTCGAGGTTTGGTTGTAACGATATGTGTTCTATAACCTTACTAGCTTATAATCCATGACATGAATTGCTACTTGTAATCTTATTATGTATGAAAACTTGGAAACTCACCAACTATTTTTAGTTGACTCTTTATTTTCATCATGTTTCAGGAAATCCCCAAGTTTAAAGTGGACATTTGAAGCTTGCAATAAAACTAGGATTTGGACCTAGTTAAATAAACAAAAACATTATGTTATGTTTGAGTTATGTTGAACTTATTTCTTTTTGTGACTTATGGTTGTATTTCCTTTTAATACTTATGATAATAATATTTGCAATTTAAATATAGCGTTATGTGGCTGTGAACAATCTTAACCCTCACATCTCGACGTTTCCGCCGTCAAGGTTGGGGTGTGACAGATTGGTATCAGAGCCCATAACTATAGGGATTTAGGTTATTAGAAATGGTGACCTAGACTATAGCTTATGCATGAACCTCTTAGAAAAATATTTATATTCTTGGAAATATATATATTGTTACATGCTACATAATGCTATACTTTACTTATGTGCAACTTGATGCCTTAGCATAGGTTTGCCTTGAAATTGTTTAAACTTAGTTACTTGTCTCCCTAAACTTACCTTTGATACTTTGACTCTCCCCGAAAAATGAAACTTCTTAATCTTATTCTCGTCGACACGTGGAATTGTATACTTATGCTTATGACTTGGATCCTTAGACTTATGTCTAATCTATGTAAAATCTCATCAAGGTTTTGATTCCATGAACCTAAGATATTTGTGTGACACATAGACACCTGTATTCTGGATTTCCTGGCAAAAGGCCCTCGGGCTAAGGCAAGCATATCGCATAAATCCTACGGGACTGGTTATGCTTACCTGGGGATTTCTGGGATGAGTGATAAACTATGGTCAACATACACAAATTTCTAAGGCAAGTGGGTCAACTTACCTTGACGTGTCAACGTTTCCAAATGGTAATGCGTTACCAAATGGAACCATTCCATGTGCCTTACAACTTTTGCCTTATCCTTGTTGAACTATGACCCTTGTTATTCCAATTCTCGTATCTAACTCATTTTGTATATTCCAGCATGTCTCGTCATCATGGAAAGCGTGGAAGTTCCGATCGTAAACTAGCCGCCATGATTGCTCGTCAAATGGCTGCTGTCATCCCGACCATGGTTGCTGAACTTAATAGCACCTTACTGACCAATGGTAGCAACAATGGTAATGGTCATGGAGAGAACAGCAACAACCAAAATGGGAACAACCAAAACGGGAACAATCGAACTTGCACCTTCAAACACTTTAGTTCTTGCAAGCCCACTAGTTTTAGTGGCAAGGAAGGAGCCACTGGTCTTCTTGAGTGGTTCGAAAGCATGGAGAATACCTTCATTAATTGTGAGTGTCCCGAGACGCTCAAGTTCGTTATGCTACTAGTGTGCTCCAACAAAGGGCACTTACCTGGTGGAATAGCGAGAAGAGGAACCGTGGACCCGAAGCTGTGCAAGCACTTACCTGGGAGGAGTTCAAGAACATCGCCATCGCGAAGTTCTGCCCACGAAGTGAGTTGCAAAAGTTGGAGGAAGAGTTTTGGAACTTGAAGCAAAATGATGGTGATCATTTGGCCTACTCAACTAGGCATCATGAGTTGAGTTTACTGCTGCCTCACATGGTCGACACTGTCCCCCGCAACATCGAGAAGTTTATTAAGGGTGTACCACCCCAAATTCAAGATGCTGTGGTGGGTAGCCGACCCACAACTTTGGAAGAAGCTATTACTATCACCGCTCAACTCACCGAGAACCATATACGAGCGGGCACCATGTCTGTGAAGGGTGCAAAGAAGATAGAGAAGACGGCTACTGAGGCTGTTAAGGAGACCAAAGCTGAACCGTCTTACAACAACAACAACAACAACAAGAAGCGCAAGTTCACACCGGCGCGCAACTATGCTGTGGCTGCACCTAAACAACCTCAAAGACAACTTGTACCTGCGGCTGCACCTGTGGCACAAGTGCCTGGGGCTAGGGCTTATGCTGGTCCCCAGCCTATGTGCAACATTTGTAGGTACCATCACCCGGGAAATCAACCATGCCGTATTTGTACCTTATGCGGTAAATATGGTCACTTGGTGGCGACTTGTCACCGTGCACCTAACAACAACGCCGCCATGGTCACAAATCGTGTTTGCTACAACTGTGGGGAACCTGGTCATTTCCGCCCACAATGCCCCCGTCTTGTGGGTAATGTTCCACAAGCTCGAGGACGTGCTTTCAACATCAACGCAAATCAAGCACAAGCAAACAATGATGTGGTGAATGGTATGTTCACTTACCTTTAACTTTTGTGACCTAATTCTTTTCGTGTGTTACCCATGTCGTTAAATACCTTTAAAATTGAACAGGTATGTTCCTTATTAATAAAACTTATGCCTATGTCCTATTTGATTCTGGAGCCGATAAGAGTTTTGTTTCGTTAGAGTTTGAACCCATACTTGCTAAGCCACATACGAAACTAGGAAGACCTCTTACCGTTGAAGTTGCCGATGGAGAACCGATCACCGTTGATGTCGTTATTCGTGATTGCATCTTAAGTCTTGACACACATGATTTTCTTATCGATCTTATTCCTATGAAACTTGGAAGCTTTGACGTCATCATTGGTATGGATTGGTTAGCCAAACACCATGCCGAGATCATTTGTTTCGAGAAGTGCATCCGTATACCGTTACCCTCTGGAGATACTTTGAAGGTGTTCGGTGAGAAATCTTCCAAAGGGCTTAAACTCATGTCTTGCACTCAAGCCCGAAAGTGCTTAAGCAAGAAGTATATGGCCTTCTTGGCTTACGTGGTCAACACGAAAGTCAAAGGGAAAGAACTTAAGGATGTCCCTATCGTACGAGACTTTCCTGAAGTATTTCCCGATGACCTTAGTGGTTTACCTCCCGTGCGTGAAGTCGAGTTTAAAATTGACTTGATACCGGGAGCAAACCCCGTGGCTAAGTCACCATATCGACTTGCACCATCGGAAATGCAAGAACTCTCTAGTCAACTTCAAGAGTTATCCGAGAAGGGTTACATCCGTCCTAGTTCTTCGCCTTGGGGTGCACCTGTTCTATTCGTGAAGAAGAAAGATGGAACGTTTCGTATGTGCATCGATTATCGTGAGCTTAACAAGCTTACCATCAAGAACCGTTATCCTCTTCCTCGTATCGATGATTTGTTTGACCAACTTCAAGGAGCTGCTATTTTCTCGAAGATCGACTTACGTTCTGGCTATCATCAATTACGAGTCCATGATGATGATATCCCAAAGACCGCTTTTCGTACTCGTTATGGGCACTACGAGTTTATGGTGATGCCTTTTGGTTTAACCAATGCTCCTGCTGTCTTCATGGATCTCATGAACCGAGTATGCAAGCCTTATCTAGACAAGTTTGTGATCGTCTTCATTGGCGACATACTTATCTATTCCAAGTCCAATACCGATCATGAACTGCATTTGAGATTGGTTCTTGAGTTGTTAAAGAAAGACAATTGTACGCGAAGTTCTCGAAGTGTGATTTCTGGCTCGAGGAAGTTCAATTTCTAGGACACGTGGTGAATAGCCAAGGAATTCACGTTGATCCTGCAAAGGTGGAAGCTGTGAAGAATTGGTGTGTTCCTACAACTCCTACCGAAGTTCGTTCTTTTCTTGGTCTTGCTGGTTATTATCGGCGATTCATTGCCAACTTCTCGAGGATCGCGAAACCGCTCACTACTTTGACACAAAAGAATAAACCATTCGAGTGGGGTCCCGAGCAAGAAGAAGCTTTTGAAGCGTTAAAGCACAAGTTGTGCAATGCTCCTATCTTGACCTTACCCGATGGAAACGACGATTTCACCGTGTATTGTGATGCATCTAAACAAGGCCTTGGTTGTGTTCTCATGCAACGAGGGAAGGTCATAGCTTATGCATCGAGACAATTGAAGGTTCACGAGGTGAATTACACAACACACGATCTTGAGCTTGGTGCTGTTGTCTTTGCTTTGAAGATTTGGAGACACTACCTGTATGGTACGCAATGTATAGTCTACACTGATCACAAAAGCCTTCAACACGTTTTCAATCAAAAAGATCTCAATATGAGACAACGTCGTTGGGTGGAGTTGATTAGTGATTACGATTGTGACATTCGTTACCATCCTGGTAAAGCAAACGTTGTAGCCGACGCTCTAAGCCGAAAGATTCACAACAAGATGATCTCATTCCAAGAAATTCGCGATCGACGACAATGGTTTGATACTTTGGGTGAGTTCGATACTGAGATCCGACTTGATGTCAACGAGACCACCGTATTGCTAAAAACCTGAGGATAGATAGTGACATCGAGTCTAGTATCCTGGAGGCTCAACAAATGGTACAACGAGAAGGAAGAATGAAGGATGAATTGGAGCATAATCTTCTAACCCGATTGGAAACGAAACCCAATGGGTTGATGTACTTCGCCAATCGAATTTGGGTTCCAAACCGCGATAACCTCCGTACTTTCATCATGAACGAGGCTCATCAAACTCGTTATTCTATTCATCCTGGCTCCGATAAGATGTATATGGACCTACGTGGTCAATATTGGTGGCCTGGAATGAAGAAAGACATAGCGACTTATGTAGCTAAGTGTCTCACGTGTACGAAGGTTAAAGCCGAACATCAACGTCCAAGTGGATTACTTGAGCAACCCGAGATTCCTATGTGGAAGTGGGAACACATATCCATGGACTTCATAACAAAGCTACCCCGAACCTCCCGAGGACATGATAGCATATGGGTGATTGTTGACCGATTGACTAAGTCGGCACAATTTATACCCATACGTGACACTTACAAGACATCAAAGTTAGCTCGTATTTACGTTGATGAGATTGTAAGTCGTCATGGGGTACCTCTGCACATCATATCCGACCGAGATGCTCGCTTCACTTCACATTTTTGGTCGTCTATGCAAGAACTCTTGGGTACACAACTAGATCTAAGCACGGCTTACCATCCTCAAACTGATGGTCAAACCGAGCGAACGATCCAAACCTTGGAGGATTTGCTACGCCTTTGTGTTCTTGACTTTGGTGGCGATTGGGATACGCATCTACCGCTTGCGGAATTTTCGTATAACAATAGTTACCACTCGAGTATCAAGATGGCACCGTTCGAAGCACTTTATGGTCGAAAATGTCGTTCACCGATCTGTTGGACCGACATTGGTGAAAATTTCATCACTGGTCCTGAACTTATACAAGAGACGACCGATAAAGTTTCTATCATTCGCAAGAACCTTGAAGTGGCGAGAAGTCGACAAAAGAGCTATGCTGATAAGCGACGTAAGCCATTGGAATTCCAAGTTGGGGAGATGGTTCTTCTTAAGGTTTCACCGTGGAAAGGTGTGGTTCGTTTTGGAAAGAAGGGCAAACTGGCTCCAAGATTTGTAGGGCCTTTCAAAATCCTGAAAAGGATTGGGAAAGTGGCTTATAAACTAGAACTACCTTCCGACCTTAGTGGAGTTCATCCTGTGTTCCACGTCTCAAATTTGAGAAAGTGTTTGGCCGACGAAAGTCTGTATGTTCCGTTGGAAGACATTCAGATTGACGAGTCATTACATTTTGTTGAGAAACCTGTTGAAATCATGGATCGCATTATGAAGAAGACTAGAACCACAACAACCCCAATCGTCAAGGTTCGTTGGGAAAATAAACGTGGCGCCGAATTTACTTGGGAACGTGAGGAGCATATGAAGAAGAAATACCCGTTCTTATTTGTATAGTTTTATTTCTTTTAATTTCGGGACGAAATTCTTTTAAGTTGGGGAGACTGTAACATCTCATATTTTTCTGTTAATTAAAAGTTAACTGTGTTAATTCTTATATGGTTATTTATGCTAATTATGAAACGTGGTGGACTTTTTTATGATTTCTTGTTTAATTAAAAGTTTATAAGTTAATGAAATAATAATGATTATAACAATAATAATATTAACAATGTTAATCATATTAATAATTATAAAAATAATGATGATAATAATAATATTATCAACAATAATAATAATAATAATAGTAATAATAATAATAATAATAATAATAATAATACTTGAACAATTAACAAGTTAGATTAAAAGTTAGGGGGTCTTAATGTTATTTTATAAACTATAAATAGAAGTTTTTAAACATAAATGATAAGAAATCAAAGTTGGGGGGATGATTGTGTAAAATTTTACAACCCAAACCCCCTTTCCCCCTTTTCCCCCGTTTTTCCGGCGACTCGCCGGCCGGCCTCCGGCCAAGTCCGGCGAGGCCCCAAAACGCCTCAAATTCCTTCGTTTTCAACCCCAAACCGTTCCAAACCTGTTCGTGTACGTAAATCGAACTTGAATCCAGCAATTAACCACCTTTAAGACGTCGGTTATTAATCTTAATCGTGATATAACCGAAGCCATAAATCACACGGCCGTTCGAGCCTTAAACACCAATAATAATTCAATTAATTTAACACAAACAATCATCTACCTATCATCAATCGAATACAATCATCAATTGCACCTGAAACACACAAGAATTTCACCTCCAATTCCTTTTGTTCCGCGACCTGCAACGAACGTGTTCGTCATCTTCTGAGCTTCAATTGTTGAAATTGGCAAAGGGCTTTGCATCAAGAACCTTATTCGAAGCTTTCCACAAGTTTAATTTGATTTCCATCGTCGTTTGATCATCAAACCAGTCGGAGTATTGTCGCGGTTGTGTTCGAGCGATCCTTTGTCAATCTGAAATTAAACGGGTAAATTTATTACATGTATGTGCTCGAAATTTCATGGGGAACAAAAGCCCCATGATTACAAACGTTTACATGATCAAGTTGGGGTTCGATTTGGGATTAGATGAATCTAGGGTTCATATGTTGATTTGGGGGAAATGTTTTAGATTGGTATTTAATAAATGGAACCTGAGATCTTGCAGGCACAGGCTACCCAGCCTAATGGTTTCACACTCACATATAAAACTTAAGGTCATGGGTTCGAACCCCATGCCCTGCAGTTTTTTTTAAAAAGGCTTTTTCAGCCTTATTTTAAATGTGAAAAATCTTTAATAAATATAAAATGATTTTTACAAACTTCGGATATTTTTATAATCATCTAAATTATTTTCTGTAAATTTATTATTATAAATACTCTAACATTTTTCTTTTCTATTTTTAAATATTATCAAACATATATTAATACTTAGTGTATTTTTATAAAAAAAAAAGTAGATTTTGAATAATAGTTTAAATTACTTACTCATTATTTAGTCACTATATATTTTAAAATGATGGATTAATCATGATAATTATAGGACTAAAAACGTTTATATATATTTTGTAATCAAATTTCACAAATTATTTATAAAGGATTTAATTCCTTTAAAAATTTTATAAAGAGTGTTTTACTAAAGAGTTCACAAATCTTATTTATTCTTAAATCCCCAAATTCTAATACCCTAGTTCACGTTAACTCGTTAATCATATATTAACTTAAATCTTGTTATATTTATATATTTAGGTGTGCCTTGTGACTTTTGACCTTGGAACGACATTCATTATTCTTATTGAACTTCATTTTATACTTATTTGATATGTGAGTTTTCCTTGTCCCCTTTTTATAATTTCACACTTATTTGGGGTGAAACATGATGCTTATATTACATACACGTTTAAACCTTTGAGACTTGTAATGCACATGCAATTCTACTTATTTTTGGTCATGATTATTTGTGTTTTGTAAGTGTTTATATGAGATACATAGTTTGTTTACAATCATTAACTATTGCTAGCCTGGCGACGTCTTAGATCTTTGGGCCTGACAAGCCTATTTGGTGCTAAAGTCGAGGTATTGCCGACTCCTAGGGGCCGTACGCTTGTGCACTAGGGAACCAAATACACTTAGCCAATCTTATATACTTGTAATCAAGTCGAGGTTTGGTTGTAACGATATGTGTTCTATAACCTTACTAGCTTATAATCCATGACATGAATTGCTACTTGTAATCTTATTATGTATGAAAACTTGGAAACTCACCAACTATTTTTAGTTGACTCTTTATTTTTATCATGTTTCAGGAAATCCCCAAGTTTAAAGTGGACATTTGAAGCTTGCAATAAAACTAGGATTTGGACCTAGTTAAATAAACAAAAACATTATGTTATGTTTGAGTTATGTTGAACTTATTTCTTTTTGTGACTTATGGTTGTATTTCCTTTTAATACTTATGATAATAATATTTGCAATTTAAATATAGCGTTATGTGGCTGTGAACAATCTTACCCTCACATCTCGACGTTTCCGCCGTCAAGGTTGGGGTGTGACATCCCCTTTGTGTCGGGTGTCGTCATGACACGCTTTATCATCATTTATTATATTGCATCTCTATTGTCTACCATGTGTTATGACGATCCCGTCTCGTTACATCCCCGTGTTTCCGCTTTTAGCGGGGGTGTGACAGATTGGTATCAGAGCCATTGGTTATAGAGAATTAGGCAATACGCTTGACCTAGACTATAACCTAGGAACCTTCATATAGATTTGCATACTAGGATCTGTGTGCATTTTATATCTCATGTATGTGTTCCTCTTTACTTGATTCGTTTATCTATTGTTTTTGTGATCTTTTCACCCTGTGAGAGAGCCCTTGTGCTCACTCTTTATGGGATGCTTCTATTGGATCTTCCGTTCCCTCTGCGCACCGAGTTGGTTTATCAAATCCGGGTATTAAACCCGAAGAGATCTTCACAGATCATGCTATTGCGTTTGACCTCGGACATTGAGATTGACCCTGAGGAGGTTATGTCTGAAATCTCGAAAGAGAAAGAGATAGACAACCTTCGCTAGACTAAACGTGATTATATGCATGGATTTACAACTGTTATGATGGACTATTGTTGGGACATTATCAATTTATGGTGTGAGAACTACACGACTTGCATGTGATGTGTGGTGACTATAAGTGTGATATTAACCTGGAATGCTGGACTTTGATGATGTGGACAATATAATTTGAAATGGTTAAAACTTATGTGTTTACTACTTTTATACTTAGAAAATGCCGTCTCGAAGAGTTACCCGTAGCAATAGTGGCGGAAGTGAAGCCCCGAGGGGCAGAGGCAGAGGCAGAGGCAGAGGTAGAGCACCAAGAACAAGTGATGGTCCTGCCAGTAATAATCAGGGAACAGGAGACTCTGATATGGCAGCTTTGATCGCTCAACAACTGGGCGCACTGATCCCGACTATAGTGGCCCAAGTGAGCGATGCACTTCAGCAACACCACCCCCACGGGGATGGTGGCAATGATAATGAGGATGGTGGAGAAAGAGGTCAAGGTGGAATTGAAACTGAAGTAGGTAATGGGAACCCGACTGGGAACGAGAGCAATCAGGAGACCCTGAATGGTGGAACAACCGGTAATGAGACTGGGGTTGTTAATACTAGAAGGGGATGTTCCTACAAGGAGTTTGTGGCCTGCAAACCGAAAGAATTTGATGGGAAAGGTGGAGCGATAGCCCTGACCAGGTGGCTTGAGAAAATGGAGGCAGTGATTGACATCAGCGAATGCCTCGATAGCCAGAAAATCAAGTATGCCACGTGTTCATTACAGGGCAAGGCGTTAACTTGGTGGAACACCCAGGTTTAGGCTAGGGGAAGAGAATCAGCGATGCAGATGTCATGGGATGAATTCAAGGCATTGATCACAGAGGAGTACTGCCCCCTCAACGAGATGCAGAAATTGGAGCATGAATTCTGGAATCATGCTATGGTGGGGGCCGGGCACGCAGCTTACACTGACCGTTTTCATGAGTTGGCAAGATTGGTTCCACATCTGGTCACGCCGGAATCAAAGAGGATCGAGAGGTATATTTGGGGACTTGCGCCTCAAATTCGAGCGATGGTAACAGCAGCTGCTCCTCCTACGATCCAGAGCGTAATTCTGAAGGCTGGCGCTCTGATAGACGAGATGGTGAGAACAGGGGTCTTGGGAAGAGGAGTAGAGAAAAGAAAGGATGTTGGGGAAACGAGCCGGTCGAGTGCCGGGAAATTTGACAAAAGGGCCAAGACAACCAGAAATTTTGTGGCCGTGACGCAAGGCAAGAGAGAGTATGTCGGGCCACACCCCAAATGTGATAGGTGCAACTATCATCACCCCCCAGGAATGTCGTGCCGGGTGTGCGTGAACTGTAAACGCCCGGGGCATCTGGCGAGAGACTGCAGAATAGCGCCGAATCTAGTGGCACCGGTCAACGCGATTAACCCCACCGAGAATGACAGGGTCTATTATGAGTGTGGAGGCCCTGGTCACTACAGAAACATGTGCCCAAGACTGAATCGGGCGACGGGTCAACAATGGAACAACCAGCAGCAGGTGATGGCCATAGCTGGAAATCAAGGCCCGATGAATCAAGGAAATACAGCTCGGGGACGTGCATTTGTCATTGGAGCCAACGATGCCCGTCAGGACCCGAATGTTGTCACGGGTACGCACTTACTCAATCATCACTTCGCATTTATATTATTTGATATTGGAGCAGACAATAGCTTTATATCTTCTGAATTTGTGCATCTACTTGATTTGAGTCCTAATAGGCTAGAATCTAGCTACTCTGTAGAAATGGCCAATGGTAGGGTTGTACAGGCCGATGAGATTATTAGAAAGTGCTCGATAATATTGGAGGACCATGCCTTCGATATAGATTTGATACCCTTTGAGTAGTGGTGTGCATGGTCGGTTTGGTTCGGTTTTGGTCTAAAACCGAAACCAAAAACCGATATTTTGGTTTCTAGGTTTTTAAAACCGTTCGATTTTGGTTTTTCGGTTTTTGGTTTTCGGTTTCGGTTCGGTTTTTGGTTTTTTCGGTTTTACCATTTGTGCTTCAAGTTTTAGAAAAAAAATTGTTTTAAAGTAATGAATTTAAGCCAAAAATTTTGACCTTACAATATTTTGTTGATCTCTAAATATAATCTATATATTTTTATTATTTAGTTGACATTAAACTTAAATGCATTACATAAAATATAAGAACAATATATTTAATAAAACATTTTAATCTATCAAAAAATAAATATTATTGCTGAAGCTTAAATATTTAACCTCTTTTAGATAAGACAAGTTAAATAAGTAATTAATAGACT
Source organism: Flaveria ramosissima (assembly GCA_025215565.1). Classification (NCBI taxonomy): domain Eukaryota; kingdom Viridiplantae; phylum Streptophyta; class Magnoliopsida; order Asterales; family Asteraceae; genus Flaveria; species Flaveria ramosissima. The sequence goes on along the minus strand of CM046031.1, from coordinate 57,559,324 downwards.
AACAATTTTTATAAGTATATGATTACACCTCTAAATTTACAAGTTTGATTATATGGTTTCGGTTCGGTTTTTTCGGTTTTTGTTACAAGCAAAACCAAAACCGAACCGAAAAACTCGGTTTTTAAAAAATCATCAAACCAAACTGTCGTTTTTCTAGCGGTTTCGGTTTTATCGGTTCGGTTGTGTCGATTATTTTAGTTACGGTTCGATTATTTTGGTTGTTTGCTCACCCCTACCTTTGACTTAGGAAGTTTCGACGTGATTGTGGGAATGGATTGGTTGTCGAAGCACGGAGCTGAGATTGTCTGTCGGGACAAAGTAGTACGAATCCCTATGCCAAACGGGGAGGTACTCAGAATTCAAGGAGAACGACCGGGAAGTAACTTAAAGCTTATCTCGTGCATGAAAGCGCGCCGAAGTTTACGAAAGTAGTGCTACGCCCTTTTGGCTCATGTGGTAGAAAAGAAGGAAGAAGAGAGGAAATTAGCAGATATTCCAGTGGTACGGGACTACCCAGATGTATTTCCTGATGACTTGTCTGGTTTGCCTCCTCCACGACAGGTGGAATTTTGTATAGAGCTGGTTCCTAGAGCTACACTGGTAGCAAAGATGCCATATCGGTTAGCACCATCTGAAATGCAAGAGTTATCTAGTCAGTTGCAGGAACTACTGGAGAAGGGTTTTATCCAGCCGAGTCACTCACCGTGGGGAGCACCGGTACTATTTGTCAAGAAGAAAGACGGGACGTTCCGAATGTGTATCGATTACCGTGAGTTGAACAAGTTAACAGTGAAAAATCGATATCCTCTCCCCAGGATCGACGATCTGTTTGATGAGCTGCAAGGAGCTTCATATTTCTCCAAGATCGACCTTCGTTCTGGATATCATCAGCTAAGGGTTTTCGAGGATGACATACCGAAAACAGCGTTTAGAACTCGTTATGGGCACTATGAGTTCTTGGTCATGCCGTTCGGGCTGACTAACGCACCAGCAGTTTTTATGGACCTAATGAATCGGGTGTGTAAACCTTACTTGGATAAATTTGTGATCGTATTCATAGACGATGTACTTATCTACTCCCGATCGAAAGAGGATCACGAAGAACACCTTCGGGCAATATTGGAACTGCTACGGGAAGAGAAACTTTTCGCCAAGTTTTCAAAGTGTGAATTTTGGTTGCGAGAAGTGAAGTTTTTGGGTCATGTGGTTAACGAGGATGGGATCATGTAGATCCCGGCAAGATCGAAGCGGTGAAGAAATGGGATGCACCCCAGACCCCATCAGAAATACGGTAATTCTTAGGATTGGCTGGATACTATCGTCGCTTCATTGCGAATTTTTTAAAGATTGCTCAACCGTTAACACTGCTGACTCAGAAAGACAAGAAGTTTGATTTGGGACATGCACAAGAACAAGCGTTCCAAACGTTGAAAGAGAAGTTGTGCAACGCACCTATATTGTCCCTCCCAGACGGAACTAATGATTTTGTGGTGTACTGTAATGCTTCACATCAAGGATTGGGATGTGTGCTAATGCAGAAGAATAAGGTGATTGCCTATGCTTCGCGACAACTTAAGGTGCACGAAAGAACTATACAACTCATGATCTTGAGTTGGGCACTGTAGTATTTGCACTTAAGATATGGAGGCATTACCTGTATGGAACCAAATGCATCATCTTCACAGATCATAAGAGCCTCCAACATATCCTGGATCAGAAGAAACTTAATATGCGTCAGCGACGTTGGGTAGAGCTTCTTATTGATTACGATTGTGAAATCGGGTATCATCCGGGGAAAGCTAACGTGGTGGCTGATGCTTTAAGCCGCAAAGAACGCGTGAAACCACTACGTGCTCTAGCGTTGGGATTGACTATTCAAACGAATTTGAAAGCTCAGATCTAAATTGCACAAAGTGAGGCATTGAAGGAAGAAAACCTTGCGGGAGAAGAATTCTGAGGGCTGGATAAACAAATGAGTTGCAAGGATGATGGTATACAGTACTTCATGGATCGTATATGGGTACCCAGATAGGGAGGTGTACGTACCTTGGTCATGGATGAGGCACACAAGACGCGATATTCTATTCATCCTGGTGCAGAAAAGATGTACCACGATCTCAAAGATCTGTACTGGTGGCCAGGCATGAAGAAAGACATTGCTTTGTACGTTAGCAGATGCTTGATATGCTCGAAAGTTAAAGCTGAACATCAGAAACCATCGGGATTATTACAGCAACCTGAAATTCCCGAGTGGAAATGAGAGAATATAGCTATGGATTTTATTACCAAACTCCCTAGAACAAGCAGGTGGCATGACTCGATATGGGTCGTAGTGGATCGGATGACGAAGTCAGCTCATTTCTTGCCGATCCAAGAAGACTACAAAATGGATAAGTTGGCAAGATTGTACATCAAGGAGGTCGTGACAAGACACGGAGTACCGGTGTCGATTATATCTGATCGTGACAGCCGATTTACTTCACGATTTTGGCAGACACTACAGAAAGCGGTGGGCACTCGATTAGATATGAGTACCGCCTATCACCCTCAGACAGATGGCCAAAGTGAGCGAACTATACAAACGCTAGAAGATATGCTGAGGGCGTGTGTAATCGACTTTGGTGGTAGTTGGGACACTCACCTACCGTTGATCGAGTTCTCTTACAACAACAGCTACCATACAAGCATTGGATGTGCTCCAATCGAAGCGTTGTATGGAAGGAAATGTAGATCACCCGTTTGTTGGGCCGAGATTGGTGAAAGTCAGTTAACAGGCCCAGAGATCATTCAAGAAACAACCAACAAGATTTTCCAAATCAAAGACCGACTAAAAGCTGCCAGAGATCGCCAAAAGAGCTATGCCGACAACCGTCGGAAGCCTCTAGAATTCAACATTGGGGATCGGGTTTTACTTAAAGTCTCTTATTGGAAAGGAATCGTTCGATTTGGAAAGAAAGGGAAGTTAGCCCCAAGATATGTGGGACCATTCGAGATTACAGAAAGAATCGGTCTAGTGGCTTACCGATTAAGGTTGCCACAAGAACTCAGCGGTGTACATGATACTTTCCACGTGTCGAACCTCAAGAAGTGTTTGGCTGACGAATCTCTTCACGTACCAATTGAGGAAATCAAGATTGACGAAAAGCTTCATTTTGTTGAGGAACCCATTGAGATCATGGATCGAAAGGTCAAGCAATTGAAGCGCAGTAGAATACCAATTGTTCGCGTAAGATGGAATTCAAAATGAGGGCCAGAGTTTACATGGGAACGGGAAGACCAGATGAAACTCAAATATCCACATCTATTCGAGGATGACACTCTTGGACCTAACTCCAGCTGAATTTCGGGACGAAATTCTCTCAACTGGGGGATACTGTGACATCCGTCACCTAAAGGTCCGTCAATTAACGTGGATTCTGTTAACTTTTCTTCGCTCGTTCATTCCTCATCTTTATAAACTACTCGTGTGGATATTATACTTGCTTCATCATCTTTATTCTTGTGATCTCGTCGTAAACGTATGCTAACTTTAAAACTTTTACAATTATCGTCATCGTTATCATTAAATATACCATTTTTATATAATATTATTGTCATTAATAAAACCATTTTTAAGTTATAAATATCATTAATTACATTTTTTATCACTAATATAACTAGCCTAATAAAGTCGTTTTCAACCGAAACAAATTTGGGAAACTCGGGGGCTAAGTGCAGGGACTAAATGTGACATTTTGCCAAACTAGGGCTGGGTATAAATACCCATATTCCAGCCCTAGCCTCCATTTCCATCTTCTTCTTCATTTTCTTCTTCTTCACCTTTTCTCCTCCTCCTTGCACCAAAACCGCCCATTTTCGCCGCGTTTTCACCGGCAAGACCTCGGCTACAGCTGAGTCTACTCCTTTCTAGCAGGTAGACGACCTTGGTTGTCCCTTTTCTTGCTCGTTTACGGCTGTCCATTTAGGGTTTCGGGTGTTTGGGGCCAACCCGAACACATGAGGTCGTGTGGGTGCGTGTGATGTCTTTCTGTGTGTTCTTCTTGCTTGGGTATGTTTGAAATGGGTTTCTGGAAGTCCTCGTGGTGTGAACCTCATGCTCGGAGCAGCCAAAGGCTGCTTTGCACCTTCAGCAGTCACGAACCTGCTGTTCAAGCGACTGGGTCGACCATGCGACTGAGCCGTGCGACTGGGTGAGTCGTGCGACTGGGTGAGTCGTGCGACTGAGTCATGCGTCTGAGTCTATCGTGCGACTGAGTTGTGCGACTGGGTGTGTCATGCGACTGTGTGTATGTGTGCGATTGAGTCATGCGAGCGAATGAATGTGTGCGATTGAGTCATGCGACCGAATGAATGTGTGCGATTGTGCGTGTATCGCACGACTGAATGCCAGTCGTACGAATGGAGGTTCAGTCGTACGAATGAAGCTGATTCGTACGAATGAAGGTTGATTTGTGCGTATGGATGTTGAGTCGTGCGAATGGGTGCTGTGTGGTACGACTGAATGTTGAGTCGCACGAATGAAGGTTCAATCGTACGAATGAAGCTGATTCGTACGAATGAGGGTTGATTCGTGCGGATGGAGTGTTGAGTCGTGCGTCTGGTCCTGTCGTGCGACTGAAGTTGTTGTGTATGAATTCCTTCTTGTGTGTGGTGTGTGTATGTCGTGTGATGTTAAGGTGACATCGACACGGTTGCCATTGCTAATGACAATGTTAAAGTCAACGCTATCAAACTTACTAATGTTATTCCAAACCAAATCAACTTAACATTTTACAATTATCAACAACCGATTTGTAACTACTAATATTTACCAAATACTCCTTTAATAACAATGAAACTTTTACACAAATATCATCAGCAATGGCGACGATTTCTAGTACTTGGATCTACATAAGATCTAATACGTGTGTCTGCTTGTGTGTGTTACACGCGACCGAACCGATACAACCCGAACCGACCGAACGTTACTATTTACTTTATACATATCATTAATGCTTAACAATAACTGTCAATAGATGTTTGACCGTTCATTGCATACAACATTTGGAAACTTTGATCATTCATACTTACCACCTAACAAGTGAGTTTCGTGGCCCCTTTATATGTTTATACAACATTTCAATCATTTACAAACATGGGGGAAAAGTATGCTTACCCATTTTCTATGCTGTACAACTTACATACAATTTACATACTTGGAATCAACGTGTTACTGTTTTGTGAGTACTTATCTGATACATGCTTGAGTTTGCTATGTGGTACTTTCTTTGCAACTATTTAATTCCAGTGTGGGAACCGACGGATAGGTATTGTTAGTACTACTGGGTTGACACCCCCACCCTTGTTTGTTGGTATACTAGTTATTACCAACAGTGGCCAGGAACGGGCCTTTGGGTGAATATATTCCGTCAAGATCTATGTGTACGTCACTAGGTTTGGTTGCAAAGTTCATTGTCATGTGATTATACTTACTTATAACTGTATTCACGGTTTTCCACAACATTTACTATACAACATCAATTACTTATTTACTATTTAAACCTGCGAGTTCACCAACAATTTTGTTGACCATTTTGAGCATATCTTTTCAGGTGACAATGCTAATTGAGGATCTAGGTGTGCTGCCTTAGTGGAGACCCTAGGATGCATATTGAGACTAAACATATTTGACAAACAATCATTTGAATCATTATTGTAGTCTGATTTAAACAATCTCATTCTTTTGATATTTGTTCCCGGGTTGTGGGAATTACATTACAATGTTATCTTCATTTGACTATGTGAATCATTTAACATGTTATGCTTATGGCTATGTTGTCGTGAATATTGACTAAACACGACACAAGTCCCCTTTGTGTCGGGTGTCGTCATGACACGCTTTATCATCATTTATTATATTGCATCTCTATTGTCTACCATGTGTTATGACGATCCCGTTTCGTTACATCCCCGTGTTTTCGCTTTTAGCGGGGGTGTGACAATATATATATATATATATATATATATATATATATATATATATATATATACATATATATATACATATATATATACATATATATAGACATATATACATATATACATATATATACATATATATATATATGTATATATATGTGTATATATATATATATATATATGTATCTATATATCTAGTGTGTATATATATATATATCTCTATAGAGAGCGAGCGCGAGCGAGAAAGAGGGGTGGTGGCATAAGGTGGCGGTTAGAGTGGTCCGGAGTGGAGGTGGTGATGGTGGTCGGAGGTGGAGGCAGCGATGGTGGTCGGAGGTGACGAGTGGTGTTCTTGATTTTTTAGATGATAAAGAGAGAGATGGGTTAGGGTTGGGGGTGGGGGGGGGTCTTGAACTCTAATGGTGGTGGTCTTGTTAGGAATGATAATGGTAGTTGTGGTGGGTGGTGGGTGGTGGTCGTGGTCGTGAACTCTAATGGTGGTGGTCTTGTTAGGAATGATAATGGTAGTTGTGGTGGGTGGTGGGTGGTGGTCGTGGTAGTGGGTGGTGGTGCTGGATGGGATATGGTGTAGGTATCTAATGATGAAGATAGCAAGATGACGGTGATAGCTATTTGATAAAGATTTTTTTTATTTTATATTTAATTCTAAGGGTAATATTAAATTTACACTAACTTGGACTGAAACCGTGATTTTCGTCAAACCTCAGGGACGAAAATAGTAATTCACTCTATATCCAAAGAATATTTTGGTCTTTTTCATCATCCAAATAATCATCATCATCATCATCATCTTCCATCAGCATCACCAGTGATTCACCACTACCACCTAAATCATAACTGCACACGAACACTATCACCATCCGTCACCACCATCACCATCTGTCACCACCACCACAATCACCACCACAACCACTACCACCCACCTTTGAAACCAAATATTCAGATATGAACCACCATCACCCACATTTGAAACTAGAAAATTAGATCTGAATCACAACCACCATCACACCGCCACCATCACCATCGCACCACCACTGGACTTTCTTAGTAGTCATCGATATACCACCATTGTCGGAACAATAAACACCGCTACTACATCGACATCACCTCCAATCGGAGCCCAAATCTAGGTAGAAATCCGAGCCGTAGGCTATGAATCGAGCTTTGAAAGGTTGGCCTTGCGGGTTTCGAAACCTTCATCCCTCTAACAAACACTAACCACCTCACCTCGCCGCCACTATAGCTGAACCACCTCCGTATTAGACTATATCATCCAGATCTAGGGTTTCTGTTGGATGATGATGATGGACGATTAGATATGGTTAACGGGATGGGTTAGTATTGAGGTCAAAAAAGTATGGAGGTGGTGCACTGGTTTGATGCTCGGAGGTGTTATAGGGAGGTAGTGTGGTGGTGGATGGCCGGAGGTGATGTAAGGAGGCGGTGTTGAAGGGGAAAGGGAATGGGTTGGGTTTTAATTGAATTACAAACTTAATAAAGAAATTAATTAAAACAGTCCCTTCAAGTTGAATAAATTACATTACTAGTCCTTATTGGTAAAATGACTAAAATACCCTTTGGTTTAACAGAATTATTTAACGGTGTTAGTTGGTTGGTGTTAACCGAGACAAATTAAAAACCACAGGGAGCAAAATCAAGATTTTGAAACCTTTGGATGATAACTATTATTTAAACCAAGCCACATAAAGTAAAAGTGAAGTTTACTCTAATTTATAATTACATATCCATGTATGATAATGATCATTCTCATCATTTTATCACTTTATCATACTCCACTTATGTTTACTTTAAGTTAGGACTCATGTGATTTCAACGTATGTCAACATTCGTGTAAGGATAAGAACCCTTAGTTCAACTTATACTTCAACTTTTAAGTAGTTTATAATAATGCTTACATATTATTAAGCACACATTTTATCTTGTTTTATACTATGTTATAATACATTTAAGAAGGAATGTTGCCTTTTATATTATTTTTAAGAGTATAAAGTGTTAGAATTTTATTTTATTTTTTAATAAATTTTTACTATGTTAATTATTTTTTACACATGTATCAATTATGTAATAACAATCGTTGATTTCTATGCCAACTTTCTCATAAATTTTAGATAACTAGTTTTTTCATACATTAATACTTTTTTTAAAAAATACATAGTCAACAACAAGTATCCTGTTCTCATTAATTTAAGTATAGTATCCGTATAGTATTTTTTTCATTTTAAAACAAATATATGTTGTGTTCTCCGCTACATTGTACAGACACCCTTCTTTTATTTATATCATGCAAAACCAACATATTTAAGGTTGACATGTCTAGACATAGTTACCTACTTAATATAATAATATGTCCCAAATATGGTTCACGTGTTTAAGGGTACCCTTTTGTTTTCTAGACATGTTAATGATCATTTGAGCATATTTGTTGCATTCACATGTGATTCGCTTTATTAACGTGAGGAGTTCAAGTTACAATCTTATGATAAACGTATATACCGAACTAAAAATATGTTTCACACAATCAACTTATATATCTTGTCATATCATCACTAGAATCACATATTTGATACAAGATACTTGTTTTGAAAAATATACCAACTTGTCAAAAGCTATCATTCATCCCAAACCTTTGTTTCCCAAAAAATATGAACATTTAGATTCGACTGATTTGTCTTTTCTTCTGTATGATTTCTTAAACCAATTCTTAAGCATTTTCAAGGTATATTCTTGGTTTGAAAATATTTTATATTATCTTAAGTGTAATATTTCTCACTTTACCAACACGTCTTAATTTTTTTTTGACACTGTAAGTTAATTTTAATGCTGGATTCTATTTCATAATGTGATATGTACTTTTACTCTTCAATAGTCATTATAAGTTATGAGTTTGACATATAATGATCTTTTTTAAAGAAAATCATATTCTATTAAGCAGTATAAAAGTTAAATAAGATAGTGTTATCTTATGAATTATTTTTTTTAAAACTCTAGTAATCAATATGAGATATATATTTAACATCACAAGAAAATCACATGTCATTTTCATATTATAAGTGAGCAGTATAATAGTTAAATAAGATAGTGTTATCTTATGAATTATTTTTTTAAGACTCTAGTAATCAATATGAGACATATATTTAACATCACAAGAAAGTCACATGTCATTTTCATATTATAAGTGTTCATAATTATTTTTCACGATATTATTTTTTTATAAATTTCACCATCAATTTCAGTATTTTTTATCTTTCTAACACGTACAATATTGATATACTTTTAAAAACAATCGTCCACCCATTATTTACATATGTGTAAATTAGTCATTACACGTGTGTAAGTTTGGTTATACATATGTGTAAATCTGGTTATATATGTGTCTGTAAATCTTGTTTAACACATGCATAAATCCGGTATTACACATATGTAAAACGAAATTCATAAAAGAAACGAGTTTTTTTATTCCTTATAATTTTTTTCAAATTTTTCTATCAAAGATGGAATCGAGGAAAACATTTTGTCTTTTTATATTGTTTAAATTTTTAGGTTATTTTTTGTTTTATAATCTTTATTTATATTTTTATTATTTACCATTAAAAACTTATTGCTCACATTGGTTGCTAAAGTTAAAAAAATTTCTCATTTAAATCTTCCCCTAATCAAGTAAACACAACTACAGAAGTACTGATCATCACGTGATATATTAGCTTTAAGTTTGTTATCTCATAGATTATAGATATCATTTTATGTGGTATTTTTAATAATGATTGTGTTTATCACATTAGGTAATATATCATTATATCATATATGTGTATTACGTTTCTTTATATCTTTTGCAATGGTTGAAGATTTGAACTCTATTTTAATTCTGTATAGCATTTTTTACATTTTAAAGTTCACATTTTACTCATATGCAATACACATGTATATATAGCCTGGTTGATATAAGACATGAGTTGTTTATTTGTTTTGTTGTATTTTTTATGATTGGGTGAATATTATCCATTCTTGTATAGTTGCAACTTTCTTGACATAGATTTTACATTTTGACAATCTTGAATTTTCTATATTTCTAATTTTAAAAGTGTTTGGGAAATAAGTTAAAGAGATTATACATCTAAAACGTTTTGAGTGAGATATAATTTTAGAATTTCATCAATATTTTGTATTTATTTGGTTTAAGAGTCAATGTAATAAATTAACTAAGAACTGGATCGAGTGATTAAATACTAATAAAAAATCAAGATGCATTTTAAAAAGTTTCAATCCCCAAATCTATATAACAAGTTAATTTAGCAAGAAGTGTATATTTCCTAAAAAGAGTATTTGTTAAATAATTAGTTCCAGCCCAAATGTTCAGATAAATTACCACTTGTATCAAAGTATTTGGATAAATTGATTCATACATCATAATGTTGGAACTCGGGTCATAACTCAGTAGCGACAACACATCGTTGCTAAAGGTGTCGTCGTTGTTAACTATTGTCTACGCTAATTAGGTCGCCTCAAATGCTGAGATTTCTTGTAGTGTCACTAATGTATCGGCACGAACAATAATTTATTAAATTTATAAGATCGCCTTGTTTGAGGCTTTAAGCTATAGAACCTTTTGGCTCAACAAGTTTCTATTTTTCAACTTATGTAACACTTTTAATCAAGACTTTGTAAAATGAAGATTGTAGTTTAGTCCAATTAGTCATAAGATGCATTAAATTCATATTTTTTCATGAATATTAATTTATATATTTTTGTTTTAAACTTAATAATTCATTGTACTTGAGCATGCTAACATTAAATAATTTCATATTTGATTTGTATAAATTTGCATGTCTATACTTTTAAACTTTTAATAATTTGTCTAGTAAAATGTTATTTCGTCCCTAACGTTTCATTGAATTTGTCATTTCAATTCACAAACTTTTTTTTGTCATTTCAGTCACTATAGTTTACCAAATTTTGTCATTTTCATCAACTCCACTAACTCCGTTAAGATCTACGTTAAATATTAGGATATTTTAGTCTTTTTCAATACCCTAATTATTCAATTAAAACAAATTAACCAATTAATATTCAATTAAAGTTAAAAAACAGATGACGCGACCAGTGAGACTGGTCGCTTCGATTTAAAAGTTTCGATTAACTTTAACCAATGTTGTTCGATTGAGTTCTGCTGTGGGATTTCAGTTAATTTTCATGTTTGTTCAAACATGTACCGTTGTTCGATTGAGATCTACTATTGTCACATTTCGTTTGATTGAGGTCTCTTGTTGTCGTGTTCGAACAAACGTACAATAGCATAACACAATCAAACAAAGCGTGACAACAGCAAACCTCAATCCCACAACGGGCCTCAATCCCACAACAGGCCTCAAACCCACAGCAGACCTCAATCGAACAATGGTACACGCTCGAACAAAACGTGAAGATTAATTGAAATCTCACAACAGACCTCAATCGAACAACATGAGTTAAAGTTCATCGAAGTTTTTAAATCGAAGTGCCCTGTCTCACTGTCGCTTCATATGTTTTTTAGTTTTAATTGAATATTAATTAATTAAATTATTTTAATTGGATAATTAGGGTGTTGAAAAAAAATAAAATGCCATCATATTTAGCAGATATTTTAACGGAGTTAATGGAGTGGATGAAAATGATAACATTTGATAAACTACAGTGATTGAAATGACAAAAAAAAATTGGATTAAAATGACAAATTCAACAAAATATCAGGGACGAAAATAACATTTTACTCTAATTTATCATTTAAGCCATTATCGTGTAAGCATATCTCACATATATCACACATCCATTTTCAACATGTAGCATTTAATAACTAAAAGTTATGAAAATTTAACTCAACAAATCTTAGTGTGTAGTGAAGATTTCTTTGATGTTGATTTTTCTTCACATTTTTCTTTTTATGTTTTTGTTTTAACATCAAGTTGGTTTTGCTTCACACTTTCTTCTTTCAAGTCCCCTCAATTTTGTACCTACAACAAATTCTTATCAAGATGGTAATATTGTTACTATCAAATATTCTCCAATTCATCTTTCAACTATCTTTTTGTTTGTACAAATTTCATAGCTATTAGCATATATTCTTGAAGTGAAATAGCTACAGGGGCGTCCCAACAATTTAAAAAAATAAGCTAGAGCTTTAGGCCCACTAATTCTAATAGGCCACCAAAAATAAATTTTATTGTATAGCTCATTCTCGATCTAAGCCCAAAATAAACTAAATTAAAAAAACAGAATGAATGAAAGAAAGAAGGAAACCTAGGTCGGCAGGTCGTAGATCTTCATCACAGGCTATTGGTGATTCGCTTATGATTTTGCTTGCCCCAAACAAACCGAGCCACTCAAAACTTCAATTTCTTCACTGGAATCACGAATAAGACCCCCCCCCCCTCCAATATTCATTTGCTTCTCTAATTTCATCCGGTGGAGTCACGATTTGCTTCTTTGATTTCGTTGCAATTAAGAAGCCTTTAACTTTGATTTCATCTGGACATCTAGTGTAGTAACGGAATCACGATTAGATACTAGGCTAAAAGAGTTTTCTGATTGATTGATTCTCTCCCTAAATAAGATAAATTGCTTAACGTATTGCTAATTGTTTTTCTTTAATTTTTTGTCCTAGGGACAAGTTGTTAATTGATAATTGTTCTAAATTTGTTTGTATATACTTCTTTTTATTTGATCTGCACATTGCTAATTGGTTACTTGTTTTAGCATTTTACTTGTTATAGTTTATTAGAATATAAAATGATTGAATCAATTAGGATTTGTTTTGAATTAACTGATTTAGGAATCATGAATCAACTAGTGCTTGTGCTTCAAAACATGAGAGTTTTTAAAGATAAAGTTTTAAAAGGCCTCCGATTTCATCTTCGCTTTAGGCCTCTAAAAACGTTTAGACGCCCCCTGCTATAATAGCTATGATGTTTGCAAAAGTATTTCTAGTTGCACTTCTTTAACAAGAATAATTAATAAATCAGAAATGTGTCTCGATCTTGGTGTCGATTCCAGTTATTGTCTTGTTCTGAAGATCTAATACCATATTTTGATAGTTTATATTTACCTATTTAGGAATAGACGCATATTTTATTTTAAATTGTGACAAGTTTTTGAATTTCTCACTTAGATTTAATTTCTCACAATACCGTACTGTCGCATGATCAGACCATACATCGACTTTCTTTTACTATTGAGTTTTTGTGTCTCTTTTGCAATACAAATAATTGTTTTGATGATATATTTGTTACTTATAAAACTTAAGCCATACTTAATCATCTAAAAACCTTTTTGTAATCTAGTTTTATATCAGATTTTTAAAAGAGTTAGATATAACATTAGAGGAATTAATTTTGAGAAAACCTCATTTTTGTTCATGGTCACGAGGCACATACGTACCCTCACATAGTTCTTTGAGATTTCAATTATTTTCACATGTACATTTAGATACTATATTTTAATAGATTAAAAATATTTTATAAATCTATCTAAATTAATAAAAGAACGTTTTTTAAAAACACATAGCACAAGTATAGTAAATCTAATTTTCTCCTTTGCGCTCTTATTAAATAAATACATTAATTAACTACTAATAATATTATTTAAATTTTTTGTAAGATTAAAAATATTTTTTATTAGGTTGTTATCACCCTTATAACATCTTACTAATTAGGTTGTGATCATCCCTTTAACGTCTCACTAAGCAACTAGTGATCACTCTTTCATAATTACATATTTACCCTAATATTAATCTTGATGGGTACCATCTATATATATATATATATGGTAAGGTGTAAACTAATAAAATAAATTCTATTAATTCATTTTGGTTTTGATCAATGATTATAAATTTTTTGAATAAAAAATTAATGATTGTGTACTTTTGTGAGTCTATTCTATATTTTAAAAGAAGAAGGATACGATAGTGATTCATTCATACCCAATAAACCCAATTTGTGTCATATTTTTAAGAGAGAGAAAGATATTAATGGCATATGTTAGTTACTGTCACATAAAAAGTTACAATACTATTTTGATATTTAATGAATCTTAAATTTATCTAAAAAAGTATAAAAAAATTCACTATAATCACTAAAAAATGTTGCATGTCTTCAAAAGGTTGTCGATCTTCAAGCGGTGATATATACATCGATTCCAAGTTGCAAAGCACGCATGTTCATTAACATGTATCATCAATTCCTAGTGGCAGATCTTCCACACACCCCCTATATTATTAAAGTTGTAAAACTCATCTTAAAATGACTTTACATGTATATAAATATAACTTTGATACATGTGTAAAATAGTGTAAAAATAGACTTTACATAAGTGTAAAAGTGACTAACTCATGTGTTAAACAAGCAAAAAGAGTAAGTTCTAGTTTTATTTCTTTAATAACTTTATTATCTATAAACTATAAATGATGATAACATATTTTAGGGTATGTTATAAACTATGAAATGTACTTTAGGGTATGTTATAAAAAAGGTAAGTTTTAATTTTATTTCTATGACAACTGTATTTGTATAAACAATAAAACTATGTTTTTATATACTATAGTTGATCATATTTTAAGGTCTATAAAGCAGTATCTTGTGAACTAATTAGGATTTGTATAAAATAATATTTATATAAAACTTATTATTTATACAAAATTGTTTGGTTCATGTCTACATAAAACTAATTATGATTATATAAATTTGTATTTTTAAATCTTTCTTTTAAAATGACTTTACACATGTTTAAAAGTGACTTTACACATGTGTAAAATATGGAATTACACATGCGTAAATATGGAATTAAACATGCGTAAATATGGAATTACACATGTGAAATATCTGGAAGATAATATATTTATAATTTTATATAATAAAAGAAAAGAACTAAATCAATAAGAAAAAAATAAATAAATATATATATGCTTAACGTGATGCATGTATATATGTATGTACTATAAATAATTTAATAATAGTATACACAAAAGGATATAAAGAAAAATAATAATATAATAATAAACACACCAGTCAAATCAATACCATCAAAAACAGAAAGAGTAAAAGAAAAATAAAAATGAATATCATGGGATTAAATATTTTAACTAGTTTATATTCTTTTGACGATACCTTGTTCTTAATCCATTGATAAAAAGATTTTGCAATTACTCCTCAAACTGAAAAGCATAGGCTTTAACAGACATTCTCTTCTTTGTGTCGATCAAAACTGAATATGATTTCACGAAAAGGCCTTGGAACCATCATCCGAGAACTATGGAACCATAATTTTTAGAATTCAATCTTTCTCATCCCAACCACATAACCATTAATTTCCATCTTAGTCTGTTTCTCTCCCTAGTAGTAACGAGTTAAAAAAAAACCCTAAACTTAATATGTATATATGCTATTGTTATTACAATACCATTAGTTAAAACACGAGTTGAGGTTGTTGGCCTTGTTCTGACAAGTGTTGTAAGGTTTAAAAATCAAATGTAAGAGATAACTTAGATGAAACTTAAAACTAAATTACTTGCTAATTCATTTAGTACACATGGTTTGAGCCTTGGTTATTATGTCGTAGGCTTTTGGTTCAGAACTCTTCTCAAGTTTGTTGGGATAAGATGGGTTGGAGAAGATGAGTGATAATATATATTAAGATTTTTTTATGAAGGGAAATTAAAGTGAGTTTGAAGAAGAAATTGGGTTTCAAATTTAAAAAAAAAGTACTAAAAATAATGTGATATTAAAATATGTGTCCAATCATTAGTTTTGGTTACTGATTGAAATTAAAATAAAAATATATAGAAAAAAAGGGAAAATTAATATTACTATTATACCCTTAACATTGATACTTCTGTGATAGGAAACCTTTTTAGTTTGTGTTACAACTTTAAGATATCCAAATCAATCACACAAATACATTCTTTAAAAATCAAAACTTACCTTCATACGTTGTGTATACAACATAAATGATTGATGCATTTGATTTTTATATATGAAAAAAACTATGACAACCCTAAAATCTAAGGTTAGATAAACTAATGTTTTTTTTAAAAAAAAATTTAGATTTATATTTATATACTCCATTGAATTATTAAGATAAGTTTATTTGACTAACACCTTATGAATCTTATATGCATTGGTAGTTATGCATATGTTACGTGTGCGTGCATGCACCCATGCATAAATATTTACGTATACATGCATATTCTTGTGAACCTTGTGATCATTAAACCATGTGTATAGGTTATCAATCATAAAACTAAGTGATTGGTTAGCTTAATATTAGATGCTTTAACTATAAGTAATGTACTAAAAACCTAAGCTTAATCAAACCATATTACATCAAGTTAACCCTATGTCCAAAAACCAACACTAAAACTAATCTTAAACACCTAAACACCAACTAAAACACAACCTAAGCACCTTGTATCGGTTCATTAAGCACTACTAAATCAAATTAAGCAACTAAACACTAGTTAAACCTTGCATTAATGACCTAGTGAGTAACTAACTCACTTGACCACCACCTAGCATTACCAAGACACCAAGCCATATCCCAAACCTGCCACCTATCCCTAATGATCGACTAAGCACCCCTAAAACTACCACTTCACCATTCTAACACTAGGTGTAATGATTGATGGCTCCACTACATGAACTCTCGGTCGAAGGCCTCCCCACAACCATCACTTCATCAACCACAAATCCACATAACCGCCACCATCACTCTCGGATTCAACCTTCTGGTTCTCTACCTCTCGGTTCCCGAATCACAACCAACACTGCCACCTTCTACTCCCCTTTCGGTGTAACACCCCGAAAAGTCAAAACGAGTTATCAAGGGTAATGGGCTTGATTATTAGGTATTTAATAAAGGAAGAAAATGAGTTATGGGCTAAATTAGGCTTATGGGCAAGAGCCTAAGTGATTTAGGGCCCATAATCAGCCCTTTAACCCACCTAATCAGCCACCATCTTCCTCATTTGAACCCTAGCCACCCAAATTCGTAGAGAGAGAAAGTAGAGAGAGAAAGTGAAGAAAACTCAAGATTTGGAGCTTCAAAGGTTAAGGGATTGAAGATCTGAACGATTCAGCATCAAAACATAAGAAATGAGCAACAAATCTAGGTAAGAATCAGCCTCTAAACCCTTCTGTAGATCAAACCCGGATTCTAGGGTTTTGGGTTTTGAAAAGTTGCAAAGAATCGCATAAAGGTAACATTTTTACGTATGAAAACATGTAAAAAGCTTATATATAGCCTCATGGTTGATAAACTAAGAGATTGGACGTAAAAAGTTGCGATTTTGGGTTAAAAACGGGCTGGTTCGTAATTTTTATGCGATCTGTGAAACTGTCTGTGCATCCAGCGAAATTGCATATTCAAGCTGCGAAACTGTAGGTTTTTTGCGAAACTATGGAATTCCAACGAAAGTTGGCTCAACGAAAGTTGGGCGAAACTGCCATGCGAAACGGGCAGTCAAACTGTCAGCAAAACTGGCAGCGAAACTGTCAGCGAAACTGGCAGCGAAACTGGCAGCGAAACTGCTTTTCTGGCAGCGAAATTAGCAGCGAATTTAGACAGAAATTAATTCTTTTAAGTGTTAACTTATCTGCAGGCTGTGTAGTGTGATCCTAGCTTAGAAAGCTTAGTTTAGAAGTTACTCACGGTATCCAGGTGAGTTCTAGATCCCCTTATTTGTAAGTTTTTCCATGTTTTGGGTTTATTATGCCCCTAGGACCCCGCTGTCAGGGGCTGCCGCCCCCGAACCCCCGCTGTCCCGCAGAGGGTCAGTTATATTTTATGATGACTAGTACTTGGCATGTTGTGTACTTAAAAGTTAAGTATTATATATTAAAGTGGAAGATGATATTAATGAAAAGTGAAACTTAATGAATGTTACCCCCGGGATACCATGATGATATGTACCGACAGGGATCGACATTCGTTGTCGATCAACATGGAGCTCTTGCTTTGTGTAATCTTGTTTATGATGAAAATGAAAGATAATGAAAGAATGAAAGATAATGAACATACTTATTATGATGCAAGAAATGTTATATATTATGATGTATGTGTGGTCATTATATGAAGGATAAAGTTTATAATTTTTTTATTTATCTAAAACTAGAACTCACTCAGCAAAGCTGACTTTTATGCATAATAGTTGGCAGGTAAATGCTGATGCTGCGGATGGTACCAGGGAGCTACTTGGAGAGCTATGGATGGCATTCATATTTATGAAATCTTTATTGTAATTTAAGACAATGCACTATGTTTTTATTCTATTTAAAGACAAATGTATGGGTACAATATGATTTACAAGTTTTAAATGAATGTCTATTTAATTCCGCTGCAATGTTTGGTTATAAAAATTGATTTTATGCTATGATTAGCCAACTATGAGGTTTCCCGGGAACGGGGCCTTACATTCGGTCTTCATAACAACCAACATCATCATCCAAAGCTCCATATGATCATTAAACTTGTGATCAAACCTTCAAAGCTCAAGAACAATCACCTCA
Source organism: Flaveria ramosissima (assembly GCA_025215565.1). Lineage (NCBI taxonomy): Eukaryota > Viridiplantae > Streptophyta > Magnoliopsida > Asterales > Asteraceae > Flaveria > Flaveria ramosissima. The sequence continues at coordinate 57,540,797 of CM046031.1, read as the reverse complement.
AGTGATACATCAAGAACTTAAGCATCAACCTTCTAAGCTCTTTTCTACTTCAAATCAGGTTTGATTCTAAAAAATCTTATGGTTAACAAGTTTAGAAGTATGTGTATGTGTTAAACATACATATGTAATTAACCCTTATGAATCACAAAACATCAAAGCTTTGCACAAACAATATGACAACTTGATTTTCAATAAAAATCAGTAGGAAGTTAGTTCAAAACAGAAAGTTTGATAACTTTTATAAAAACCAAAAACTCAAACAAAAACAAAGGATCTAAAGGGTTGAAAATACTTGTTAATTTCATAATATATATTAAAAATCTAAATGACTATGATTGTGGGAGTAAAATTTAAAATTTATTAGAAACTATTTGAAAGTAATTAAATTGGAAAACATGGAATAATTATATGGGATATATTAATTATTATAATTAAATTATAAAAATAAAATAAAAATACCAAACGAAAGATCTGGACGTGATAAAATTCTAGAAAAATTATATGATGGACCATATATTTTATAGGAATTGTTGAATAAATTTCATGATTTAATTTGTAGATATGACTGAGTTTTACAATTTAGAACATTCTGTAATTAGAAAATAAGAAGCAATAGCAAAAAGGTGAGTTAAATTATGGAAAATTTACATAAATTATGATACTATGAATAAAACAGTATTTATAAATTTCGGAATTTTTAGTGATATTTTAATATTTCTGCCGATTTATATGGAAATTGTAAAAATTCTAGAATTTAACTTGATATGAATTATTGATCTAAAATTTTACAGGATGAATTAGAATTTTTAAGGTCTCTTCTGTTAAATTTTGATGATTTTAGGAAATCAGTAGCTATTAATTTAGAACTTTATCATGGTTAATAAATTAAAGTGCTAAAAATTTTAAAGAAATTTGTTTTATTCTAACAAATAATTATTTTATAGGAAATTCTTGATTTGGCTGGAAATAAGGTGAGATTCATAGCTCCATTTTTTATGTTTATGAGTTTTGAGGAAAAAACATACTATTTTGTGATTGATGCTTATATAAATAAGACTTTTGAGATATATTGTCATTATGTCATAATTACAACCATTAATTCGGATGTGAAAGTGTGGAACCGTCTGGTAATATAGGTAGCGCTACTTAGGAAAATATTTTCCGCACCAACAGGATGAGTGTTGTGATGCTATATTATCTGATTATGTGATTTGTATTGTGACAGTTATAAATCACCTGGCTTATAAGTAGGTTTGGTTATAATCTTATTTATATTGCATCAATATATTTTATTTAATAATTAAACCTATGTTCTCACTAGCATTATGTTGATCGTTTTGAGTATGCTTTTTCAGGTAATCAGAATGACTAACAGTGTTATGTTTTCGTTTGATGTTTTCAATGGATGGGGTGAAGTGATGGGAAGAACGTGTGTCAAATTAACTGTGAATATGTATGATCTTAGTATAACAATGGATGCACATTTCCACTACTACTGAAGAATGAAGCAGTTAATAGACACTTTTGTATTAGGGTTACGTTAAAATTATATAAAAGTCTTATGCGGACAAATTTTGTATGAATTTAAATGTAACCCATGCTTATATTTATCTATAACAATATATGAAGTGTTATGTTATATTACTTATCATATTACTTGTTATAAATACTTTGTGATCAATGTGTTATGAGCTAAAAGAGTCACACCCAAGCATTTCACGCTTCCGCCGGGATGTGACAAAATCGTTTGTATTGATTTTTTTTGTGTTAAACTCTCTCTCTCTCTCTCTCTCTCTCTCTCTCTCTCTCTCTCTCTCTCTCTCTCTCTCTCTCTCTCTCTCTCTCTCTCTCTCTCTCTCTCTCTCTCTTATAAGTGAATGATAAATACAAATATTGAAAGCTAGTTTTAGTACCCATGCTATACATAGGACGCGTAATTTTTTTGTAGTTACAGTCATAATTACGGGTGTATATTTTAAAATACCCATACCACACAATATAACAATTTTCTAATGCACTAATAAGAGAAAATAAAATATCTTTACGTAATAAAACATTAAACAAAACACAAACCTACAAAAAGAGACAAAAAAGGGTGCAAAAAACAGATATAAAAAATATATTAAAAATAACAAAAAGAAATTAAAAGTTAAGAAATATTACTAAGCAAAAGCACTTATAAAAACACACACACATCCTAGATTTGAACATGGATGGAAGCAACACTCCTAACAACGGGCTATGACTCGCTAATAGTTGTTAAGTTCCGGTAATAATAATATTAATACATACACCGAAAGAAACGAGACGCGCAGAAGAAAAGAAAGAAAAGACCTTGATCCAATCAGCGTCTAATACGTGACACCTCCACCCCAAACAACCAATCAAAACGAGGTTTCGCGGATGTCTTGTTAAAATGTATATATAGTAATAATGTGAATGATACATACCTTTCTTATCCACCCATGTGGTTCATGGCACTCCCATGCATAACATTCAACTACATGAGAACGTGGCCAATGTACTTCCTTAATATAATTAGAAATGATTTTCTTTTGTTTAGTTACGTACGTAAGCCTATAAAAGGCAGTGGGGTTTTAATAATTCATAATAGATTAACTTAAAAATTTACTGCAAAGTTTCTTACATACGTTTTATCGTATAAGTTTACATGCATTTTAGTTTAAGGAGACCATCAATCTTGAAATTAACTCATATTCCAAATCATGATTAAAACAATTCTAACAGTTATACTTAAGTGGTCCTAATATCGTAATAAGTGTTACTTGAAACAGAGCTACACTATAAATAATTATTATATTTTTTTTATTTAATCCATTTCCATCAATATTTTAGAACCTAATAACTTTGATATGTATGTATGGTTTTCATAGTTGACCCTGTATTTATATAATTTTACTTTTAGCTACAATAAGTTTCTTAGCTTTTGTGTTTTGGTCACAATGGTTTCATATTTGACTCTCTTGATTTGCCATGCTTTATGATATGTATGTATGTTTATATAAGGGTTATTAGATTTTAATAATCTCAACTTTTATATGTTGGCCAAGATTAAAACCAACTCAGCAAATGTTTACGGACACTTCCAACTTTGAGCTTATTTTCCTGCAACGATCCCTTACTAACTGAGAGTTAACTCTGTTAGTTTTTTGATAACGTGGACTACTTATATTGCCAAATCACTAAGTAGAAAGTTAAAATCAACTGTAAGGTCCGTCAATCTGAAACTTCTTCAACCTAAAGCCCGTCAATCTTCACCTTCTTATTTGAACCACTTGACTCGTTAAAGGTAAATTTCAAGTGACGATGGATGCTAGACACTGAAAAAATAACATAATAGAGGTTGGGTGGCGGCGGAGTTGGAAAATAGTTCAAAGTTAGCACCATTTCATCAAAAAAACTAACGGGTGTTAATTCTTAGTTAATAAGGGATTGTTGAAGAAAATAAGCTTAAAGTTAGAAGTGTTGTAAATATTTACTGAGTTGGGATTAATCTTGTTCAATAAATAAAAGTTGAGATTATTAAAATTCAATAACCCTTTATATAAAACTGATTTTAGTAATTAAAAATTGGTTTAAATACCTATGTATTTAATTACCTATCTATATAATTTTAAAGTTTAGACTCATGGAATTTTTAGTTTTTGTGTTTTGACCAATTAAAGTTTCGTGTTTTCATCTTTGGCCCTTTTTCATTTGCAAAATTATTTCTAGTATTTAAAATGTTTACTAAATACCTATAAATTTAATTTTTTTAACAAAATATGTGAAAAGTTGTGTTAATTCGACATGTTTGATAAATTTGTTCTATTATGTTGACGTTATTTCTTTCTTTCCGTTTGCTTTGATGTCTGCGAGTTCGAAGTCGGAATGATAGCTGTTACTATATTTTTTGTATACATGTTTTCATGTTCAATTTCATAATACAATTACCTGCGACGCGCGCAGGAGCATTTCTAGTTTTATTAATTTTTAGAAAACATTATGCTATAAAATATAGAATTTTATTATCTTTAATCATAGTATGATATTTCAATAATTCTTTTAATTCTTTTAAATGTATGTAATTATATATGTGGTACGTAATTAGGTAATTATATAAACAATTATGGCAATGTATAAACACATGTACCTAGGTATGTTTTTCTCATCATCTAAGGTTTATAAAAACGACTAGCAAGCAACTAGCCGAAAACGAAACAAAAGAATTACAGAATGAAAACAAAATTATAAACAACCTGAAACAATACCAACTCATGACACAAAGAAATCAACCAGACACACAAGAACATATGAAAACGATCCAAATGAAAAACCCACGTAAAACTTCTACTACTCACTCCCAAACCCACAACACCAAAAGCTCAAACTGTTGCACCTAAAACTAAAAGGAACCCCCTTCCCGCTTCCACCTTAGACATTTGCTTTTAAATAAATTTCCAAACTCATCAAGCAGTTTCGTAATTACGAATGGACAATTATACCTCTCGCTTAAAGTATACGTGTCACATTTTGATGGTTTCATACGATTCGAACGATGATTTTTTACTCGTGTAACTTTACCGCTATATGCATATATTTATGTATATATTTATATTTATATTTATATATCGTAAATATAAAAAAGAGAGTGCTCACACTTTAAGACAAGATCCGATTAATTCGGTTGGATCCAAGCAGTACCCAACAAGCTCTGCTTTACGTAGGACCCAAACATTTGGTACTTTTTTGTAATTTTCTAAGCAACTTTTGAAATTTTTTGATTCTCACATACTACAAAACCAAAACTAAATCTTCTAAAGTAATTTAGCAGTTTTGAGCAATGGGAGTGATTATTAAGCCGTATTAGCGTTAATTAATAAGATTGGTTTTAAAATTTTAAGCGAGACTAGAGATAATTTAGAAATTAAATTCTTGTAACAACACAGAGTTTCAATTGAATCTTTTCCTATATGTATATATTAAATAGACAATTTAACAAAATGCAAAATTTAAAAATGGTAAATGAACACCGATCTGGTTCAACCGGTTTAACGGTAAATAAAACACGTTCAAATGGGTTAATTCGTCCGGTTCTGAAGTATCATACCTTATAAATTACGATATATTAATGATTACTTGGATTATAATACAATCTTGCAAATTATGTACACTTTCAAAATAAAAGATTTTCACTCAAGTTCTCAAATGTCACAACAATGAAATGAACATATTTAATATCAAAACATTTCTTTTTCTTTCTAAAACGCCTCTTTAAAGCCTCTTAAACTACTTTAATCATATTTGAACCTAGATAATTTCAAAATAATTTCAAGAAATTAAAGATTAACTGTATGTTATACTAAACTACCAATTATAACATATCATATTTATTTGTAAATTTGTAAATATGAAATTATCACCATTATCACTCAAGGCCTCATGTTACCAAATATGATAAAATGAAATTCATATTAAGAAAAAAAAATCAAGATTTCCATTAATTCTATCTCTACCATTCTTTTCTAACACACTATATGCTTCTCATCCTCCTCTCTCATATCTTTTTACAAAAAATACATACGTCATATCATACCATACCATATCATATCATCACGAACCACCAACTAACAACGACTCGCCAGAGTAATCTCCGATCCCCGACGCGGCCCACAACCGCTCATTAAACGACTCCTGCAAGTCATCAGGCACAAACGTAGTCCGACAAAGCGGACAAGTCTTCTGATCATGGTCCATCCACCGGTCCACACAGCTCCGGTGGAACACATGCCGGCAATTCATCAGCCTCCGTATCTCATCGCCGCCATGGAAGTCATACAAACACACCGCACAGCTCTCCGGCGGATCCACCAGCTCGGAGAACCTCACCACAGGCAGAAGTTCTCGGATCAACGCCGCGGAGATCGAACAAAACTGCGTAACGGGTTCGGGTCGGGTCGGGTCGGGCGAGAATTCGGGCTCGAGGAAGTCCGAGAGGCCCGCGAAGCGGAGAATTGAGGAAACGAGTTTTCGGATTAAGCCCAAGAGGGTTAGGATGTGGAGGAGGAGTTTGGGGAGGTAGAGATCGGTGTAACCGACCGGAAAACCCATTGGCGGTGGCGGTGATCGAATCGGTGATCGTGGTGAATTTGGAGTTTAATTGATTGGTTTGCAGGTTTTGTAATGGTGATGAAGAATTGAAGATGATGGTGATGAAGATGAAGATGAAGGGGGAGAGAGTAATGTGGTGAGATTGGTGGTGGTGTATATATATGGAGAAGTTAGGGGGTGAAAGTGGTGATTTGGGAAGTTGAGGGGGGAGTTTGTAAATTGGGTGGAGTTATTATGAGGTTTGTTATGATTGTCATGTGAGGGATTAGTTTGTAAGGGTGGAAATATAAACGAGATAGTGTTGGATATGGAAATATAAGTTATAGATATTGTATGTTATAAAAATGAGGTATTTAGTGTCAATAGTTGTATAATGGGAATTTTATTATTTATTGTATATATTTATATAAAATAAAATTTATATATCTGTTTTAATACAAGAGTATCTTGGATGTCACGTAATCATGTGTCAAGTTTTATAATTTTACGTAATTACGTATTCTCGTTTTGTTTTGTTTTTGTTTTTTTTTTTGTCACCTCAACTTTCTAGGAACGTATGTTACTTTCCCTATCAATTGTAGGAAGTAAATTTTTAAATAACTCTTGTATTTTAGAAACGTAACTTACTTTCTATATCAATTATATAAACTAAGATAGAAAATGCAAAGCATATTTTGAATTTGAAGTTTAACATATGTTTCGTACATATGTCTTCTAAGTGAGTTTTAACTGTCAGGTTCGTAAAGGTCGTTTATATTAATGTACGTGTTACAAAAGTGGATGTAATATTTGAAAATAATATTAGGAATCATATTTTTAACTCAATAATTGGTTGGACATCTTCGTACAAAAGGATTTCTTTTAAATTAAAAGAAACAATTTTTTTTATTTGTTGTATGTTATGCAATGAAAAAAATAAGAGCCATAGATAGTCACTCCATAGTTGGTTTATTTCACTCCTGTTGTAAAATCGATTGACAATATGAACGCGGAATAACAATCAATTCAAAGATGATACCAGAAATAATAAACGTGAACAAGAACTTTCAGATGATTATTAGTAATTGAAAGATTTTCGGATCCTTCTACCGATTACATTAGGTCCTTATTTATAGCAGGAAACTAACTCTAACTAACTCTCAACACATATTGAGAATTTACATAAAAGACCCTACACTATATCTTCCGAACGGAAGTAACCCTTCGGAAGATTCCCTACTAAACATATGTATACTTCGGAAGAAAACCAAAGTACACAACAACATCCTTCCGAAGCAAACATAACCTTCGGAAGATATCAACTTAGCTTAGGAAGACTATGTTAAGCTTCGGAAGAAGACTTAACCTTCGGAAGTTCTCTTGTTTTGGCTTTTAATACTTCACAATCTCCACCTTAAAATCCAAAACAAGATTTTAACCAACTCCCAATGCATCCAAGCAAAACTTGAACTTTCCACCAGGTAGAGACTTTGTAAACACATCCGCTGGATTCTCCAAAGTAGACACTCCTTCCACTTTCACCTGCCCAGCATTCACCACATCCCTTATGAAGTGTAACTTCATATTAATGTGCTTTGTTCTCTCATGAAACATGCTGTTCTTTAACAATTGAACTGCACCCTGGTTATCACAGAATACCACTGAGCCTGCCACTTTGATTCCCAACTCAGAAACAAAACCATGCAGCCACATAGCTTCCTTGACTCCACCAGTCAAAGCTATATACTTAGCCTCTGTTGTAGATAATGCCACTACATGCTGCAACTGAGCTTTCCAACTTACCAAGTTACCCAGCACTTGAAATGCATACCCTGTAATAGATCTACCTCTATCCAGGTCCTTGGCAAAATCTGAATCCACATAACCAACAATCCTGTCAACCTTCTCATGTTCATGATCCCCAAACACTAAACCATAGTGCTTAGTACCCCTGAGATATCTCAAGCTTCATTTTACAGCAACCCAATGAGCTTTCCCCGGATTTGACAAATACCTGTTGACTAAACTCACAGCATACCCAATATCCGGCCTTGTACAAACCATCAAGTACATCAAGCTCCCAACGTCATTGGCATAAGGTACTTTCTCCATATATCCAACTTCAGCATCTGACTTAGGACAATCAGAACTTGACAGTTTAATATGAGCACCTATAGGAACAGTTACTAGCTTCACATCATTCATCCTATAGTTACTTAGCACCTTCTCTAAGTAAGACTTTTGAGACAGCTTCAACACCCTGTGCTCTCTGTCCCTTGTAATCTCCATGCCCAATATCTTCTTTGCTTCACCTAGATCTTTCATCTCAAACTCTGACATCAACATTTTCTTAGTAGCTTCAACTTCCTCCAAGTCTGAACAAGCCACCAACATGTCATCAACATACAACAATAAATACACAAACTTGTTCTCACTGTATTCTTTAAAATACACACAACTATCATAGCTGCTCCTGTTAAACCCATTAGTCACCATTTGTTCATCAAACCTTTTATACCACTGTCTAGGGGATTGCTTCAGCCCATACAAAGACTTCTTCAAGAGACATATCTTCTCTTCATGCCCCTTCACCTCAAACCCCTCTGGCTGCTTCATATAGATAGTCTCATCCAGCTTCTCATGCAAAAGTACAGTCTTTACATCCAACTGATGTAGCTCCATATCCATAGAAGCAGTCAATGACAGCATAACCCTGATAGATGAATGTTTCACCACAGGTGAGAATATTTCATTATAATTCACACCTGGCTTCTGTGTAAACCCCTTAGCTACTAGCCTAACCTTGTACCTAGGAGGTTCATCTTCAGAAATCCCATCTTTCAGTTTGAATAGCCATTTACATGAAACAGGCTTGTGACCCTCAGGTTTATCAACCAGCTCCCATATGTCATTTTTATACAGAGATTCCATCTCTTCCTCCATGGCCTTACACCATTTATCACTTTCTTTCACAGAAATTGCCTCAGAGTATGACAATGGTTCATAGATGCTTTCTTCTTTCGCAGCAACAAAAGCTAATACTGACAATTCCATCCCCTCTCTATACCTGAGTGGAGGAACTACTTGTCTCCTCTGTCTATCCCTAGCCAATTGGTAATCATCCATATCATCTCCTTGACTACCAGAGGTACCTTGATCCATACCTTGATCACTCACACCTTGTTGCTCCACCTCAATCTGAACCCCACTCTGATCTTCAACCTTTGACTTCCTTTTTCTTGAATGTCTTTATACATAACATTCTCTTGAAAAATAACATCTATGCTCACTATCACCTTAGGCCTGTCCCCTTCTAGCCTTCATAATCTATACCCTTTAACACCCTCAGGGTATCCTAGAAAGACACATTTACAAGCTTTAGGTTTCAACTTCCCTTGGCTAACATGAGCATAAGCCAAAGACCCAAACACCTTAAGTTTCCCATAGTCACCCTTTCTCCCAGACCATGTCTCTATAGGTGTCTTCATGTCTAATGCTGCTGATGGAGACCTATTGACCAAATATGCTGCAGTGGAAACAGCTTCAGCCCATAACATCTTGGGTAAATCAGAACTAGCCAACATACACTTTACCTTTTCAAGTAAAGTTCTATTCATCCTCTCAGCCAGTCCATTCTGCTGAGGAGTCCCTGGCACAGTTCTATGTCTAGCAATACCATGAGTCTTACAAAATTGATTAAACTCATGACTGCAGAACTCCAACCCATTATCTGTTCTTAACTTCTTGACTTTCCTCTCAGTTTGAGTTTCCACAAGGACTTTCCATTCCTTGAATTTACTGAAAGCATCACTCAAGGTCATAAAGTATCTAGCACCACCCAAAGAATCAACCTTAGCAGGACCCCATAAATCAGAATGAATGTAGTCTAATATCCCACTTGTGATATGCCTGGCCTGTGAAAACTTTACTCTCTTGTGTTTACCAAGAATACAAGTTTCACAAAAACCAAAATCACAACTGTTCAACTCAGTCATTAGCTGTTGCTTATGCAACTCCACCAGTCCCTGATGACTGATGTGACCAAGCCTCCTATGCCATAACATAGCCTTAGAACTACTATCACCTGAGGCTGATGCTACATGAGATTCTACTACACCAGCACTATCTAACAAGTAGATATTATTCTCCCTTCTACTCCCAGACAATACTACCATTGATCCTTTCATCACCTTAGCCTTACCATCTCTAAGACTAACATGGTAACCAGAACTCTCCAATAGCCCTAAAGACAACAAGCTTCTTTTAAGACTAGGTATATACCTTACATCATGAAGATCCACTTCCATACCACTCTTCAACTTCAGAGTCACTGTTCCATGACCCACAATCTTGCAAGGTCTATCATCCCCTAGCTTTACTGATCCAAGATCTTTAATCTTCAGTTCTTTAAAGAACTCCTTCACAGGTGTCATATGATATGAGCACCCTGAATCCATAATCCACTCATCCCCCTTACCACTGTTTGTGACAGCCAACACATCTGCACTTTCATATCCATCAGAAGAATCATCATGTGCATTGTGTCCGGAATGAGTCTTTGATCCACTTGATTCATCCTTCTTTCTTTTCAAGTCAGGACAATCTTTCTTGAAATGCTTTTCTGATCCACACACATAACACCTCCTCTTGTACTTGGACCTGGACTTAGAGACACTTCTCTGCTTGAAGTTTCTTTGATTAGATCTTCCCCTGACTACCAAGCCCTCTCCACCATCTTCTTTATAATCAGATCTCTTCTTCAATTCCTTTGAATTGAGAGTTGCCAGCACTTCTTTCATGGTAAGTGTGTCCCTACCATACATCAAAGTATCCACAAAGTGCTCAATAAGATGATGGCAAAGATGTCAAGAATATGATTGCTCGGTCTTCATCCTCCAACACAACTTCGATGTTCTCAAGATCTAACACCAATTTGTTGAATTCATCAGTATGATCTTCAGTTGACTTCCCAGGAGCCATTTGGAATGTGTACAACCGTTTCTTGAGATACAATCTGTTTGCAAGAGACTTCGTCATGTACAAACTTTCCAATTTTGACCAGACCCCTGCAGCAGACTTCTCCTTCGAGACCTCTATGAGTACTCGATCCCCCCAAGTTCAAGATGATTGAATTGTGTGCATGTTCTAGCATCTCCTTCTTCTCCTTGTCCGACAATGTATCCGGCAACTTGGATTCTCCGGCCAAGGCATCTACCACTCGTTGGTGGACGAGCAATGCCCTCATCTTCAACCGCCATAACCCAAAGTCGTTCTTCCCGTCGAATTTCTCAACTTCGAACTTTGTTGACACCATCGTTGCCGCCGATCGATCTTTAATTGAATCTTGATTCTCAATTGAGCCACTAACCAGGCTCTGATACCAATTGTTGTAAAATCGATTGAGAATATGAACGCGGAATAACAATCAATTCAAAGATGATACCAGAAAGAATAAACGTGAACAAGAACTTTCAGATGATTATTAGTAATTGAAAGATTTTCGGATCCTTTTACCGATTACATTAGGTCCTTATTTATAGCAGGAAACTAACTCTAACTAACTCTCAACACATATTGAGAATTTACATAAAAGACCCTACACTATATCTTCCGAACGGAAGTAACCCTTCGGAAGATTCCCTACTAAACATATGTATACTTCGGAAGAAAACCAAAGTACACAACAACATCCTTCCGAAGCAAACATAACCTTCGGAAGATATCAACTTAGCTTCGGAAGACTATGTTAAGCTTCAGAAGAAGACTTAACCTTCGGAAGTTCTCTTGTTTTGGCTTTTAATACTTCACAATCTCCACCTTAAAATCCAAAACAAGATTTTAACCAACTCCCAATGCATCCAAGCAAAACTTGAACTTTCCACCAGGTAGAGACTTTGTAAACACATCCGCTGGATTCTCCAAAGTAGACACACCTTCCACTTTCACCTGCCCAGCATTCACCACATCCCTTATGAAGTGTAACTTCACATTAATGTGCTTTGTTCTCTCATGAAACATGCTGTTCTTCGACAATTGAACTGCACCCTGGTTATCACAGAATACCACTGAGCCTGCCACTTTGATTCCCAACTCAGAAACAAAACCATGCAGCCACATAGCTTTCTTGACTCCCTCAGTCAAAGCTATATACTCAGCCTCTGTTGTAGATAATGCCACTACATGCTGCAACTGAGCTTTCCAACTTACCAAGTTACCCAACACTTGAAATGCATACCCTGTAATAGATCTACCTCTATCCAGGTCCTTGGCAAAATCTAAATCCACATAACCAACAATCCTGTCAACCTTCTCATGTTCATGATGCCCAAACACTAAACCATAGTGCTTAGTACTCCTGAGATATCTCAAGATTCATTTTACAACAATTGGTCCAAAGTTGGTTTATTTTTTATACAATTAGTTTTCATATATAGTCAATATGACATTAGCAAAAGTTAAAAAGTAAAATTAACTGAAATAAGTACTCTTAGGTGAAGATTGTCAACTTACTAATAGAAATTTATAAGGATTTATGAATTATGAACATTTTTTTATTTATAAAAAATATTGTTTTATTAATTAATTATAATTACTATTAATTTACTAATATCAACAAGTGTAAGTATACGTAGGTTAAATCATTATTTTTTTTATAGTTTCGAAATTCATATTATTAAATTTGTACTTAACATTACATTTATTTAATCCATAAACAAAATGTGTTCTGAACCAGTTGAAAATAATATTTGCCTATAAGTCTTAAACCTTGTAGATTTTGAAACAAACAAGCAACATTAACTAATGTGACAAGATATATTTAGAGAGATGTACTGCAAAACTAAATAGCTTAGAATTCATAAGAATTGTTTTTCATACGGTATATGGAACTCATACTCTTTTTCTGAAAGGAATAATTTTATTTTCCTATAAAAGGCTTCGGAGTATTTTGTAAATATTAGTAATTTAACATCATATTTTCATTTAAAAAAATCCCATTTTTCTTCATTAATCATATTTTTATAGGTTTAACGGGTCGACTTATATTTTGGGTTAGGCTATACATACCCTTTTATTACTTGTCATACTCCCCTCTTAAAAAAATAATTTTAAAACTTGTCACATTTTAACCCGGAAAAAAAATTGAAGTTTTAGACAAAAAAGTTTTTCTTTTTTTAGTAAGTTTCAAAAACCTTTCTTATATAACGATATAAAATTTTATTTAAAAATAAAAACATATGTAAAAAAGTAATATAATAATTTTTTAAGTTAAAAAAAACTTTTAAAAATATCTTTTAGAATTGAAATAAACCTTAACGAAACTAATGCAACAGATTAAATCGTTTAAACCAATTTATTTGATTCGGTTATCCAACTAAACCTGATATATCATTTATTATTCGGTTTATACGGATAACTGAACCAAATAAGCAATATTTTGTGTAACCGTTAACCGAAGTGAAAACCCAATTTACGATTTGATTCGACTTTTACGGTCACAGAACGATTTGGTGTTCGGTTATTTTCTGATTTTGACTTTTTTAGAACACTCGTAACTACTACAAATAAAAATAAAAGACAAAAAATATATAGACTAAAAATAATAATAAATAGATTAAACTTAAAAATTTTAGTTTAACATGTTAAGGGGTTATATGGTAAATAAAAAAATATAAAAACCAAAACTAATATATTTATAAGTTGAAAGGAAGAAGTATAACAAATAAAAATAATTTAAAAAGGGTATATATAACATCACCGTATATTTTCCTTCAGAAAACACATTCTTTTACATTTCAACGGTTGTTGATTCATGAGGTAAAAGAGACATTACTTTTGATTTTTTATTTTGACAGCTTAGGAGACATTACTTACACGACATTAGTTACATAATGAATGCAGGAGTAAATACCCAAGAAAAATAATAAATAGACGTTAAAAACAAACAAGCCAAAACAAATGAAGCATGGGTAGTGGGTTTTCATTTATGGTGTCATGGTTGGCCCATAAGGTTCGGTTTCCATGCAATTTTTTTGGTGGGGTTCTTTTCAAATTATTATCTTTGTCATTTTTCAATGCTACAATTTATTACATGTTTGAAAAAAATAACACAACTCGTCTCTTTAGTTTCAACGTTAATTCAATAAATACCTTGACAAAAATAACAAATTTCATTGTAACTTTAAATACTAACAGTTTGATACTTTTACATTCAATATCTTAAGACTTTAGGGTTTTAACAGCAACTTTCATTATAATATTAAGTAGTTTTTAAAGAACGCTAGTGTTAGATTTCACACAGGTTATTACAAAGTTACAACAACATTACTTTTCAAACTTAGATATTAACCTTTTTTTTTTAATCAAACTACACGAATCATTTGTTTAAATAACTCTTTATATTATTATATTCAAACTTATTTATTGCAACTAATATATTAAAACCCATATAGAATCCATGGGGTCGACAAGTTAGCAGTGATCAAACGTATTTGATCATGTAGGTACGGACCTATGTGGTCCAATCGATTCCATAAACACTCCCAACAAAAAGATAACATTTATTTATGATTTATTTTATTAATTAACATTTTTCATAACTTAATTATAGAATTAAATACTTTTAATTGTAATATAATATATAAAATGCTCTTTTATGTGAGTATTGGAGTATATAGGCCCATAGAATTCTATCTAAGATATGTCTAGTAAATCCAAAACATAATGACCCACATAAACCAAAAAAGCTTGAAAGAAAATAAATAAAAATAATTAAAAATAAATTAAATAATATATTAAAATAGAATAAAAAATAGACTACACATTGAAACCTAAATCTACATCCAATACCCGACCGGTTGGACTGAAGCTCATCTTATCACTACACCGGTCCACTTACTTGTGCCTCCCTTTTCTTTTTTGGTCTTGTCTCTTCCTTTGTCTTTGTGTGTTTACAAATGACAATGGGAAGTGCTAGAACATGTTGCGGTCGTGTAACGCGTGTGTGACGGGGATATGACTGTTTGAGTCATGGACGTGATATGGACATCGTTGAATTTAGTTTACACGCCATGTGGTGTAATATGGAATATGGTACAAGAACAGATAAGAAGACATGTTGTGTGTGGAAAGTGGTATTTTTACTGGTGTATAATCAACTTTCTTTGTGTTTTTGTTTGTTTATGTTTGGCTCGTATTTGAATACAAGGGGCAGTTTGGTAGAATATGAATTAACCTTTTAATAGTTCAGATGTCTGAATGGATCAGTACTTAATGGTTCAGACTGTTTGTTTCGCGAGCAAATGTTTGAATGGTTCAGAAATTTGCTTTGAATGGTTAAGCATTATACTAATGCTGAATGGTTAAAAGGTCTAATGCTGAATGGTTAAAAGGTCTAATGCTGAATGGTTAAAAGGTCTAATGCTGAATGGTTAAAAGGTCTAATGTTGAATGGTTAAGATTTCTTATCTGAATTGGTCATACATTTGCCTTTGAGTAGTTAAGCGATATACTAGCTTTTAATAACTCAAATCTTTTAATGGTTCAACATTTAATTATTTAAAAATTACCAAACAGTCCCTAAGTTGAATAACTTTCCTCTTTAAGAGGTTATTTTTGACATCTAAGGGCTTCCCTTTTTATGGATCACGACTGGTGAAACTAGATATTGATATAGGGTGAGCTAAAAAGCAACGAATAAAGGGTGTACATATGTGTTATATTGTCTTTCCATACATTTAAAATAGGGATATGAAATTACTAAATGTCTTATATTATTAAAGTAAAAAAATTCAATTTGTTACATATTTATTTACTAATATTAATCTACATTCGAGACATAGTACACATGTATTTCTTTTTAATTACGAACTAAAACAAGATTATGTTAAATTGATTACCTCCAAAAATACCCCACCTCTGAAATCAAAACATGGCATTTAGTAATCCAGCTCTGTTAGACAGAAATTGTCTCCCACATGGATTAAATTTTAACTGACACAATAATACAAAGTGCTTAGTAACTTTATTCTTTTATATTAATCACTTCTATTTTAATTTTTAAACATGAGGATTTGGTAGTTTAAACTTTAAAGGTAACTGTAAGAGGGACAATTTCATATATTTTTTTAAACTTGCAAATTATATATATATTTTTTAAATCATACTTCAAGACCATTATACTTGATGCATTAAAAACTTATAATTTTACAGATATATGTAATTTTAAAAAAAGATATATGTAATTTTCCTATAAAAATAAGGTAATTTACGTAAAAAGGCTTTTAATTTATTTATAGATTATATGAACCATATCTGAGTCTATTCATCATAAATATTTCAGGTTAGTTTCATGTGAACTTTTCTTTTCTATCTATGCCTCTATGAAAAAAATTGTTTATATATCAATACGAGATATATGTTGAAAAACTAGTATACAAATATGATGTTTTTGCTATATAGTTCTTTCTTACTTCTTAAAAATATTACATAAACCATTATATAAGAAGCACATATAGTTTGCATAGTAATTGTGAATATGAACCGTCTCTTTAACGTAACCCATTTATAGAGGCCTTATTAAAGTTATATATTAGCGATTAATGTATGCACATGCACATGTCAACTTAACGTACTATATTAAACTTTTGAATGACAATTAAACCAACAATCATTCCCTAAGAATCCATATATATGATAAGTATTGTAATGTAAATTAGATCCGGGTTCAAATAAGTTTGAATTATAAAGCCTGTTATATATGAAGGAACCTAAAATTTAATATTTTTTATAACATAATATTCAATGGTCAAAACAATCCAATAAACGTAAAGCAATTTAAAAATAGTGAAAGTTACGATCTAAGTTGATGTTTATTTTTTAATGGCAAATGTAAAATCTTGCTTCAAAAATTTTATGCTTACTTAATCAAGTCAACTTATCTGTTTTCCAGTCGAGACTCACCTCAAGCCCTTCAGACGAAAACCCACAACTAAAAAAATAAACTTACTAGCTCAACCCAAAGCATGTGTGTGCTTTAGGTGATATTTGAAACCTTCTCATGTTTTATTGTCTTGGGTACCTCACCCGTTAACCACTTATAGTAAAAATCTTTGCTATCACCTTAACTACTTGTGTCATTGTTATCTAATTTTATATTAACACATGGTTTGTTACACGAGTAACATGAATGTTTAATTTATGACAATAGAAAAATCCTAGAGAACACCCTCTAATACTTATGTCATTATTGGTAAATTATTTCTCATGAGTACAATCATGTATTGTGGATGCCTCGATCTACACTCAACAATACGTGCTAGAATCTCGAAGTTGGGGTTTTCAAGGACATTTCAATTCAAAGAGTATGAATTAAGGAGGTCTATTTACATCTATATTTAATATTCGTAAATAGTTTTGTTCAAATCTCACATGTAATACAAACAAGGGACTCAGGTTGGTCAGAGGCTTTTTTTAGTGTGAGTTTCCTTGTAAAGATGGTATCAGAATTCGTATTCGAGTAATAAAAATAATCGAATGGGTCGGTAGTACGTCAGTGATCCTTTACCCACTAAAAAGATTTGTAAATCAGTGATCCGTCAATGATCCTTTACTCATTAAAAAAATTTGTAAATAAATCATACTTTAATGTATATCGTTACACAATAACAATCTACTTTTATATGGAGGCCACACATTATAAATTTTTTTATTATTACTAATTATATATTTTTATTAATAATTACCTAACACCACCACCATTGCTTAACGTATGATGTATTTAATTTTTTAGATAATAATTTTGTATATAAACAAGCTCTTTAATGGTTTCGAATCAACCCAAGAATCAATCCAAACTTTTATTTGTTTCTTATCGCCTAATTTTCCACGAATCATCTTCTGTAGAACAAGATTTTCTGAAGCCAATGCATGTTGGATCTTGAAAATGTTAGACCAGGTCCTTAAAAGACCTTGTTTAACAGGTATAATAGATACACTCCTAGTTTCCTAATGAAAGAGTGATACTTTAAGTTTAAGACTTTAAATATTTCATCAAGTTAAGTTTAAGACTTCACACATTTCATCCTAAATAGTAAATACTCTTGATGATGCAAATAAAGATCAAGTTTAATAATATCAACCGGCATTTCCTCTAAAAACTTTTAGAGTATAGATGGTATGATCTTAGAGAAAGGTCATCCACACCATCAATCAAATTACCCTACATATTTAAAAAACAAAGTAAAGAAAGAAATAGTGAGTTTTGGCTGAGTAAAGAAGTAGTGAGCTTTGGCTGATTCTTAAATTGGCCACTAGAGTTTTATGGTTTTTGTGATACATGCGCTACATTACTATTGGACTTTGGACCGCAACACAGCTGTAACACGTGGTTTGGCATCCACGTTTCCCTTTATCTCCTTTCCTTTCTTCTTTTTAAATTTACTGATACAGAGGGAATACGTGTGCATGGACCATGGAGAAAGGGGAATGGGAGTCCTCTTCCCGGAGTTCTCGAAGGCGGCGTCTGTAGTTTGTGTCCATCGAACCGTTGTACGCATGTTATTTGTTTCTCGGTCTTCGATCTATATTAATGATTGATTAATGGTTCTGGACTTCTGGCTCATGGCAGCAATGATGGTTCTTGTAAGCTACTACGACTAAATCGACGACAGTAGCTTACCCCCTAGGTTTTCAACGATAAGGTTTCTTCTATCTTCTCTACTATGGTGATTTTAGGTTTTATGTCGTATAGGTGGGGGCTGTAGTATGTAGAGATCATCAAAAGGATTTGAGTTTCATGGAATTTAGGTTAGGATTCTAGTTTTGAACGTAGATTTGTGCTTTGCATGATAGATATTTGGTATATAATTTGTGTTTTCAGAGGAGCGACGACATCAATCTTCAATTGTTTTGAGGAGTCCGTATGCGCGCTTATACCGTTGACGGTACATATGTGCACTCTTTTTTTTTATCTCGATTTGAATTTTTTTGTTTGATTTCATCTTTTTCTACATGTTGTAGCTTATATTTACTTTTGATCCGTTTATGTTGCTATTTAATTTTTTTTATGTTGCAGTCTTGTGTGCTATGGAGCGTGTGTGACGACCTTACTATATTTGGAAATTCTATTTCAATAAAATGAGTTTCTAAATTAAGGTTATCAAAAATGTGGGTCGGCTCCTTTTATGTTTTTCTAACATGATAGTCTGTTTACACTACAAGAAAGGTTGCCATTAGCGGCGACACTTTTAGCGGCGGCAACCACTAGTCGCGACGCCATTAGCGGCGACAGTCGCCGCTATTAGTCAACGATCCGTCTAGGGTTTCTAAATTTAGATCTGGCCGTTGAACGTGCGCCAGATCTGACGGCCCTAGTTTAACCGCACAACAAACTATTAGCGGCGTCACCTTTAGCGGCGACATGACGCCGGTAAAAGGTGCAGACCCAATAAAATCGGGATTACCCTCCTTTTTCGCCTTTTTCTGTAAGGCCCCGTTTCCGGGACGCTTACAGCTGGTCATTCATCGTACATAAAACATATATTTTCATCATCTTTCATAACGCGTTGCAACGGAAACATTAAAAACAACATTTTCATTTCATCAAAATGCTTTTGCAAAATAATACAACCGTTCATTACACAATATCATTTTACATTTCATTACAAAAGCATTATAACATTGGATGCCATCCCAAAAGAACTGAGTAGTCGCCCCGTGCCATCCTCAGCAACATACCTGCCAACTGGAAACATATCAAAGTCAGCGTTGCTGAGTGAGTTCTAGTTTTAAATAAAACCTACTTTTCATTCGTTAAAACCATTCTTTACTTTCTTTCAAACCATACTATGATTTCATACATGACCACACATCATACGTACATACAGATAATATAAATATTATCTTCCATTACATTGGTTACATTCTTCATTCATTAATCATCGCACGGTACATTATCATTCGCTTCATTCATTCATAACATCATTTCTTCTGTTCGTTCATTTCATACATATCGTACTTTTCGCACAAATTGCACCCTCACATCATCGTACCCGAAGTACATATCGCACACATGAGGTAGCCAAAATCGCACACTACATAACCCACATGAGGTAGCCAAAATCGCACGCTACATAATCCACATGAGGTAGCCAAAATCACACGCTACATAGCACACAGTAAATACCACATCGCACGTATCGGAGCAGTTACCAAAACTGAACTCCTCCTGTATCTATAGTCCCTCATGATATCCATCGTACATATCGCACAAATCGCACCAATGGAGTAGTCACCAAGACCGACTCCCCCTGTGTGTGTGAGAACTCTTGGGGTTTAGCCAGAATCGCACGCCATCTCATGGGTTAGCCAAAATCGCACGCTACATAATCCACATGAGGTAGCCAAAATCGCACGCTACATAATACACATGAGGTAGCCAAAATCACACGCTACATAACACACAGTAAATACCACATCGCACGTATCGGAGCAGTTACCAAAACTAAACTCCCTACTGTGTCTATGTCCCCTTATGAGTCAGCCAAGATCACACGCTATAATACACACATAGTTGAGCTAACAACTCTCAATGAGTCGTGAACCTCCTTTCTTCTTTTGCAAGCCATCTTTACTCTCATTTGTTCGTTCATGCTTGCATTTATTCATTACGTTCCTCTTTTTATTATCTTCCACTTTACGTTACATAATACTTTCATTACATTCATTAACGTTCAACGCAATTCACAGGAAGACAATCACACATAACAATAAGGAACATAACAACATACAACATCATCACACACGACAACATCATACATACATAACATACATCATGCACAATCACACGACATCAAACATCACACGAATCACGCGAATCACATCATATAAAACCATACTACATCACACATCATCATGCATCGCATCATCATCATCATCAGCTCATCATCATAAACCATCTTTCATCATCCATGCCCATCACATCATCTACAACCCCAAAGGTCCGAGCCTATGTCTGCACTTCCCAAAAGTCAGACAATGCTATGGTCATTTGGGCGTATGGACCCTATTCGGTCGCATGGTCTCTCATGCGTATGAGAACACTCAGGCGAATGGACCTCCAGTCGCATAGCCTCCAATCGCATGCTTCCCATGCGAATGAAGCTCAGTCGCATGACATCTGGGCGTATGGACCTCAGTCGCATGACCTTCATGCGAATGGCTCTCAGTCGCACTCCTTTCGTGCGTATGAACATTAATCGCACGACTCACAGGCGTATGGACTCCAGTCGCATGACCTTCAGTCGCGTGACCCTCATTCGGATTTCATTCAGTCGCATGACCTTCATCCGCATGCATTCAGTCGCATTACTTTCATGCGAATGAACCTCAGTCGCACTCCTTTCGTGCGTATGGACCCAGTCGCCTGCCATTCAGATGCATGGACCTCCAGTCGCATAGACCTAGCTGTGCGCAGAATGCAGTTCATTCCGAACTGCAGCGGACGTTTTCGGCCTCCAAACTCTTCCAAACATCTTTTAAGCTCAAATCAACCATTCTAAACCTTAGGGAAGCATACCATGACATCATTCAAGCATAACCAAGCCCAAAATCAAGCCCCATACGAATCATACACATACACATACATACATAAACGGGTTTACACCCAAATACTCGGAAAAGGGTTTTCAGATGTGTTCCAGCCCTAAAATCATTCAAAAACGTGTAAAAGGGGGTCTAGTCCTAGAACTCACCATAAACTTCGATCCGCTCGAGTTAGAGCTTCTGTCTTCTCCCGCTACACTTCGTTTTCACGCTCGAATCCACCCGAACCAAGCCTTTCTCCTCTTTTTCTCCTTCTCTTCTCCCTTGGCTGAGTTTTGCAAGAATGGGGAGGGTGTGGGCTGCTCTCCCCCTTTTTATACCCCCACTCATCCAAGTTTCTTCCCGTTTTGACAAGTTTGGTCCCTTGACTTTGGACTTTATTCTTTTTTTCTTTCGTCGGCTTCAAAAAAAATTTCCGGGTGTTACACTTTCCCTCCACACCACATCTTCCTTACCCGCGAGAACCTCTGGCGACCACCGTGTTAGATTTATTATGCCAATCCTATCAAATTTTATGACGTCGTGTCAGGTAATGTTCATGTCTTATCGTGTCGTGTTAGATTTATTATGCCAATCCTATCAAATTTTAAGAAATTGAAAGTTTATGACCATAAAAAAGCTTTAAAAGTTTGTGGCTAGTTTGTAAAGAATTAAAACTCCACTATTAATCCTAGTTCATATTTTTCATATATAGCTAATGAACATAACATAAAGCAAAAAAAAGTTTGTGGCTAGTTTGTAAAGTATTAAAACTCCACTATTAATCCAGTTCATAATTGTTATATATATATAATATATAATGAAGGTTTTTACGTAACGCCACGTGAGTATAAATTAGTTTTTTCACCCATCGTGTATTGCAGCGGTATCGTACACGACATGATAAAATATAGACTATAATCGACCCGACTTTTTCCGAACTATATTTACGTAAATAAAATACCCGCCGCGTATTACACATTGTAGCATAATAATTTTAAAAAGGTAAAACCGAAGATTCGCGTGTTATTGCTTCGCTATCAAATGACATTAACATGGTTAATGTCACGTTGCGGTGTGTATGCAAACTTTGTTACGAATTTAAAATGCAATAAAAATTAGAAAAGTAAAAAAATAAAAAAAATGTTTAAGAAAATAAAAAGAAAAAGCCAAAATACCATAAAATAATAAAGATTGTAGCATGTGGTATTTGAACACGCCCCTCCTACCAAGAAGATGTGTTAAAATTAACAATAAAACTATCCGCGCAAACCACTTCAACGTATGACCTAACGTACATTTCTTTAATCTCGGAGCACTTTTTCATGTCTTCCCAAATAAAACTATAGTTCACTTACATGGAAGAAATGTATATCTGAGCTAATATCAGGCAATGAGAGAATAACGACAATGTATACATAAACATACATCGAACTAGCTATCAATGTCTTGTATTAAAGTTTTAGTATCATGTCTAGTGTCACATTTTGTCTAATGTTTAGTATCACATTGAATGCCAATGTTCAGTATCATATTCGATATCACAATTATGAATTTTCATCTCCGTACAAAGAAAATTATTAAAATTCATATCTTAATATGTAACGTTATGTTCTCGAGTCTTGTTTAATATCAAATTTAGTGTCATGTCAATTGTCATTATAAATTGTATTTCCCATTCACATGGATATACTCAAGTCTAGGCATATAATGACATTACTACTACTACAATAGTATGTTTTACAAATAAAGGATAAAAGAAGATAAGAAGATAAGACATACAAACTCATTGAATAAAAATGCATGGAAAAATTTATTCCAGACTAAGCTATGTAAGCATGAGAGTACATATACGATGGTCAGTCATATATACTCAACATATAAAAAATGCATATGCACGGTATGGTAAACCTGACAAGCGAGTGTACACGAGCTAATGAAGAATTACAAGCTAAGGCACCGAAGAACATAAGAACAAGTTAAGTCAAACAAGGATGTTAATACAATCCTATAAAAACGATACACTAAGGCACATTAATGTTTACAAACATTCAAGTCCTGAAAATATGGACTATACCCTCCCTCCGCTAGAAGTCCACATATAACCAAATAAGACACATTAAAGTTTATAAACATCTATGAAGGTTAGTAAAGAAAGTAATCAGATATAATTATAATATACTATACCATTTTTTAATTTTCCTTTACAATCTAGTTATGATTTGTTATAGATAATGATATATTGGTAGAAGTGTAATATATTTTATTTTTCTTTCAACTCGAGAACACGTAAATCTATATTGTCAGC
The DNA here is from genome assembly GCA_025215565.1 of Flaveria ramosissima. NCBI lineage: Eukaryota > Viridiplantae > Streptophyta > Magnoliopsida > Asterales > Asteraceae > Flaveria > Flaveria ramosissima. The sequence goes on along the minus strand of CM046031.1, from coordinate 57,516,820 downwards.
TTCTTGTTTTTGAACTCTAGAACATAAAATTAAATTAAATTAAACCCTTATTTTCACTATTTTTTCCTTAATTCTTTTTTTTTATTCTTTTCATTAATTAAACTCATGAACAAAACGAAAAAATATCTTTTACTAATAAAACTATCATATTATACAAACTATTAAAGCACAAATCATTAAATAGTAAAAGACAACATTTAACTCTGTTATGCATCATTCATGCATCAGTGTAACACAAGTTTCACTTTAATATTTGAAATCTTGCATTTTGATCTCTCAAATTGAGTTATTGGTACACTTTATAAAATAAGGAAATGTTTAAATGCAAAAAGTTCTAAAACTAAAAAGTGTAAAAAATTACAGGATCGGGTTTTGTCACTCGACACAAGTATTATCTCTAAAACTCATTAAGTCACACTCGATTTGATGATGCGGAATCCCTTAAGAGTTGATAGTAATATACCAAGTAAACAATCACAAATAAGTGTTTCAAGATACTTGTATATATTACTTCTCAACTCAAAGTGTTACAAGACTCTTACAAGCATGTTAACAGAGTTACAATGAGAAACTATATATAATACTATCTACAGCCGGTTATACTTTGATACCAGCGGAAACCTACGACTAAAGCAAATACTACATTGCTAAAGGTAAGGTATCTATATAAAATACTATCTAAGATTTGGTAGTCATGACATGTCCATAACTTACCTTTTGTCACCAACTAAAGTTGGTAAATGTTGTTGGATCTAGAAAGGCTGGTGCAACCAAAACCAAGTCACTTAGAAGATTTTGGTACAATAAACAAAGGACTTCTGAAGCTAAGTATGGAACTTCGAAAGGAAGAAGGAGCTCTTCCGAAGACAAAGTGTAAAGCTTACTTCCGAAGGAAAACTCCAACTTCCGAAGACAAAGAACCTACTTCCGAAGATCAAGACTCAGAAAGAAAGATCTAAAGTCAACTTCCGAAGTACAGAAGTCCTCAAAGCCTCGGAAGTATAGAAGCCTCTTCCGAAGTATAAGTGGCTTCGGAAGAACTTGTTCTTCCGAAGCCAACTTACCTTCGGAAGACACTCCTATTATCCAGTGGACATAAGTATGGTCTCTCTGACACTCCGCTGCAAATCTCTGAGATACTGCATGGCGTTTTCTCAAAAGCCATGTAGTTGACCATACTTTAATCCACTGTTTACCTTTTTATGTTAGTACAGTTGCCATCTTAGTTGGTGACAAAAGGTAAGTCATGGACATGTCATGACTACCATATCTTAGATAATACTTTATCTAAGATACCTTAACTTTAGCATTGTAGTATATGCTTTAGTCTTAGGTTTCCAGCTGGTATCAAAGTATATCCGGCTGTAGGATCTAGTATATATAGTTTCTCATTGTAACTCTTGTTTTATGCTTGTAAGAGTCTTGTAATATCTTGAGTTGAGAAGTAATATATACAAGTGCCTTGAAAATTTATTTCTGCTGTTCCTTTGCTACTTATTATATTATTATCAACTCTTGTAAAAGACATTACTTCATCTGATTTGAGTGTTCCATAAGTGAGTTTGAGAGAAATACAAGTGTTTAAGTGACAAACCCGATCCTGCAATTGGTATCAGAGCTTTTTAGGCTCTTGATTGTGAGATCTTACCATCCTAATCAACCTGTTTTTCACTCCTCCTTATACCTCACTCAAAATGGCCCTCAACAAATCTGAAGTAGAGATGGGGACGATGACCAAAGCACCCATCATCACCCCTGAAAACTTCAGGTCTTGGAGCAGAAGAATGGAAGGCTTCATCAGGTATCAAGACAGCAAGATGTGGCAATCCATTGTCAATGGCCCGTATAAGCCAAAAGTAGCTGGTGGAAACGGTGCCATGATTGAGAAAGCCGTTGTTGAAGATTATTCTGATGAAGACAGGAAGAAGCTTGACATAGACAGCAATGCTATGACTGTTCTTATGACTGCAATTCCAAACTCTATCATGGTGGGGTTTGAGCATTGTAAGTCTGCCAAAGAACTCTTTGATGCGCTTGCTCAAATGTACTCAAGCTCAAATGACTCCAAGAAGGACTCACTGAAGCAGCAGTTTGAGAACTTCACCTATGTTGCTGGAGAGACTCTTAGCCAGCAATATTTCAGGTACATGGATCTCATTTCTTCCCTTCAATCTGTGGGAATTGCTCATGAACTCAGAGACCTTACAAGAAAGTTCATGAGTGCACTACCCAATGAGTGGACATTCTACTGTCTCTATCAAGAGAACAGAGAATCTGAATACACTCACCATGACCGAACTCTATGGGATCCTTGATGGATACCGTTTGGAAATGGAAAGTAAGAGGGGTCATCAGACAAGCAGACCCTTGAGTCTTCCTGCTAGCAACGCTTTAATGGTTGCTGAAGGCTCAGGAATCTCCCAGTCTCAGCAATACCTGACTTACACCCAGCAGCCATCTTGTTCTTCTGGGCCATACATCACATTTCCTGAGACTCCAAGGTCTCAACAAGCTCAGCAAAGCTCCTTTCAGGACAGCTGTGTTTGTCTCAGGAAGTGGACACTCAAATGATTATCAATACTGCTTTGATGATCTAGAGTGTTTTAGCCCGGATGACGTGGAATACGTGGACATAGTCCAACAAATGGCTCTTCTAACCTACAGAGCAAAGAAGTTCTTTAAGAGAACTGGAAGGCAATTTCCCCAGAACCCAATCAACAGCAAATTTGGGTTTGACAAAACCAAGGCCAAATGTTACAACTGTAACCAACTTGGTCATTTTGCAAGGGAATGCAAGGCTCCCAAGTCCAACCCGGGAACCCCACAGGCCTCCACACATCCCTCTACACCAAAGCCCACCGGAAAGTCAACAGAAACAGTTGCAATGGCTCAAGAAGTTGACTGGAGCTTCATGGTACAGGATGTGACTCCTGCTCAAGCACTCATGGCCGGAACAGATGAAAACAAGGTATATGAACATCTCTGTACTCCTGCCTGTATTGCTAAGGTTAAACTGTATCAGGACTACAATATGGAAATTAAATCTGATATTGAGTCTTTAAATGTTTTAAAATCTGACTTTAAAAGGGCTGAATCTGACTACCAAAGAAAAATTAAGGGGAGTTAGAGAAAACTGTGTCCCTATTAAAACATGAACATACAAACTATAAGACTCAGATAAAGGATTTAATATCCAAATTGACTGAGGCTCAAGCCCAGCTTGTCACTGCTGAGGCTCAAGCCAGGAAGTATGCTATTTCCGAGCAAAACTTCCAAGCCATTCTTGCATCATCCTCTCACTCAAAACTTTGTTACCAAAACAAAGGTGGGTTGGGAACCAATGAAATTGCTCCACCACACTCTTATGAGTCTATAAGACAACCAAGGTGTGGTACTGAAGAGCAAGAGGTTCCATCTGCTGACCCACCTTCTCATGAGTCAAAGAATGATGCAACTATGGAGACCATCACAGGGAAGAACCAGGTAATTATGCCCTCCCCTGCCAATGATGATCAAACCCTGACCACCAAAGCCAGAAGAAGCAGAGCTAAGGCAGCCAGAAAAACTGCCAAGAAAGTGGCTGAGTCCAAGCTAAAGATAGACCCAAAGCAAAAGGGTGTATTCATCTCAGCTGGATTCCAGGTGGTTGAAATTCTGATTCAGGAAAGGGGGGTGCAGTACCAGTACTCCTATCCTACCAAAGGATCAGAAATTAAAGGGAAAGGTTGCTGATGAAGAGAAAAAGAACAAGAAACAGCAATCCTCACATTCCCAAAAGATTAACATTGCATGCATAATGTGTGGTCTGCAAAACCACATGGCCAAAGATTGTTACTACAATCCTGCTAGCACACATTATGCAAATAATGTTAAAAAAGAAGGAGTCAGGGAAGGTTTCTCATTTGGACCATATCAAATGGTTCAAGTGATGAAAAAGGGAAAGCTTGTTTCCGAAGCAAGGCTTCTTTCGGAAGAAGATTCTTCTTCCGAAAGGAAAAAGGCTTCGGAAGCTAAAGCTGTAAAGACTCAGAAAAGCAAAAGAGTCCCCTTGAAACCATCCCAGAAGAAGACTGCTTCGGAAGAAAAGGTGGTGAAGGTTTCTTCCGAAAAGAAAGAAGCTTCGGAAGAATGCCAAGCTACAAAAGCTTCAACAAGCTCATCCTCTATGATCAACCAAGGGATGGAATGGAAGATCAAGGAAGATGCTGTAGCCCAAACCTCTTCTTCAAAGACATCCATTGAACCCCCATGCATAAATTTTGGTTCAATTATGTCATTATCATTGGAAGAACCCAAGACCAATAAGGCTTGGGTTTCCAATCAAAACTAATTATCTCACCTTATGTGCAGGGACATCCATATGACAAGAATAACAACATTTGGATTGTAGATAGTGGATGCTCCAGGCACATGACAGGGAACAGATCTCTCCTTCAACAATTTCAACATTATGATGGAGGTCCTGTCCAGTTTGGAGGTGAGGCCGGAGGATATATTTCTGGCAGAGGAAGTATATCCAATGGAAAGTTAAAGGTTGACAAAGTTAATTTTGTCAAACAGCTTGAACACAATTTAAGTGTTTCTCAATTCTGTGATCAAAAGCATCAAATGCTCTTCACAGAACATGAGTGCATTATCCTCAAACCCGGGATGACAATTCCTCAGGAATTGGTGCTTCTTAGATCTCCCAGGAAAGGGGATATGTACAAGCTGGATATGAACAATGCTTCCCCAATGGGAGAAGTATCATGCTTTCTTTCCAAAGCTGATGGTGATGAGTCAACACTATGGCATAAACGAATGTGTCATGTAAATTTTAAGACAATGAATAAATTGGCTAAAATAACTTGGTACATGGTTTGCCTAAAAAGGAATTTTTCTGCAAAGATAACTGTGTTGCTTGCCTGAAAGGAAAACAACACAGGGCATCTCATAAATCCAAAGTTTTAACTCCATCACCACTCCATTACACTTATTGCACATGGATCTATTTGGTCCCACAAGTATAATGAGCATTGGAAGGAAATCATATTGCCTTGTGATTGTTGATGATTTTACTAGATTTACATGGGTATTCTTTTTAAGAACCAAAGATGAAACTGCTGAAACTTTGAAATCTTTTATTCTTAAAATAGAAAATCAAGTTGATCACAAGGTTAAAATAATTAGAAGTGATCAAGGGACTGAGTTTAAGAACCTAGTTCTTGACTCATTTGTAACTCAAAAGGGATTGCCAGACAATATAGTGCTCCAGAACTCCTCAACAAAATGGTGTTGCTGAGAGGAGAAATAGGACACTTATTGAGGCTGCTCGGACTTGTTAGCTGATTCAAAGCTGCCTCTAACATTCTGGGCAGAGGCAGTCAGCACTGCATGCTATGTGCAGAACAGAGTTCTTGTAGTAAAGCCACATGGAAAAACCCCTTATGAGTTATGGAACAAGAGGCCACCGTTCATTGGCTTTCTAAGGTCCTTTGGCAGCAGGTGTACCATACTTAACACAAAAGACAATTTGGCAAAATTTGCTGAAAAGTCGGATGATGCTATCTTTGTTGGATATTCCTCTTACTCTAAAGCTTATAGGGTTTATAATATTAAAAATCAACAATTTGAGGAATCTTCCAACATTGTAGTTAATGAGCACACTCCTTGTGTTAGGGGAATGGCCCTGATCATATCTTTGATTTAGAATTGTTTCCAAACTATTCTAAACCATCTTGTGAGAATGTTTCAGCTGGAACAGGTGCTCAAAGTGATCTGATGAAGATCAACTGTTTGAGCTTCCCAGACCTATTCCAAGTTCTCCAAGAGTTGCACAAATCAAGTTCCCACTATTGAAAGATCTGACAGTATAACCATCTCAAGAGATAGTGGTACTTCAACAAGGGATTCACCTGCTGACTTCAAATCTCTTCAGGTGACCCTGCACAACACCAGGCTGATGAAAGCACCATCTTGAAGGAACAAGCAACTGTTAATGATGCTTCACAGCAAACAAATGATGATGTTTCTCTTTCATTCAATCAGTCCTCATTGAATGAGTTTGAAACAACAGCTGGACCAAGTATTCAAGCTCCTGAGCAAAATATGTCCAATTTGGATTTATCTTTGCAACTGGAGGTGATTCCTAGACTCAGGATTCATAACACTCATCCAGCTGAAAACATCATAGGGGAAGTCTCTGAAGGCGTGAGAACAAGAGGACAAACTCACAATGGGAATGTCTGCTTGTACTCATGCTTTTTATCCCAAATGGAACCCAAGAAGGTGGAAGATGCCTTGAAAGATAGTAGCTGGGTTGAATCAATGCAAGAGGAGCTGCTTCAATTCAAAAGACAAAAGGTTTGGAACCTATGTCCGCTACCATCTGGTCAAGTACCTATAGGCACTAAATGGGTATTCAGAAACAAGAGAGATGATAGAGGCTTGATTATCAAGAACAAGGCAAGACTGGTGGTTCAAGGATACACTCAAGAGGAGGGAATCGATTATACTGATGTCTTTGCACCTGTTGCAAGACTTGAGGCAGTTAGGATCTTCCTTGCTTATGCTGCATCCAAGAATTTCACTGTCTACCAGCTTGATGTCCAAGTGTGCCTTTCTATAGAGATATAGATAGGGAAGTCTACGTATGCCAACCTCCAGGATTTGAAGATCCACAGCATCCCAACTATGTGTGAAAATTGGATAAGCTCTATATGGGCTGCACACCAGCACCTAGGCTGTGGTATGAGACATTGTCATCAGTTTCTCCTGAAGAATGGTTACACTAGAGGTACCATCGATAAGACTCTTTTCATAAGAAAGTCTGGGAAAGACATCTGCTCGTTCAAGTCTATGTTGATGATATCATATTTGGTTCCTCAAATGACCAAATGTGTAAAGACTTTGAGAGCATTATGTAGAAGAAGTTCGAGATGAGTTCCATGGGAAAAATGGACTTTTTCCTTGATATTCAAGTAAAGCAATTGAAGGAAGGGTTCTTTATCAATCAATCTAAGTATGTCAATGATATCTTAGAACGATTTGATATGAAGGATTGTAAAGCAGCAAAAACACACTATACCCAGAAACCACAATCTCTGCCCTGATTCTGGGGGAGGATACTGATCAACATCAGTACAGAGCGATTATTGGTTCTCTGATGTATCTCACAGCAAGTAGACCTGATATCATGTTTGCAACTTGCATTTGTGCAAGATATCAGGCTGCTCCAAAGGTGTCTCACCTAATAGCTGCCAAGAGAATTCTTAGATACCTCAAAGGAGCACCTAAACTAGGTCTCTGGTATCCAAGAAATAGTGATTTCAATCTCTATGGTTACTCTGACAGTGATTATGGTGGCTACAACATCAACAAGAAATCAACATCTGGTGGATGTCAATTTCTTGGTGGAAGGATCATCTCATGGCAATGCAAGAAGCAATCTTGTGTCTCTACATCAACTGTTGAACCTGAATACATTGCTGCTGCTAGTTGCTGTGCTCAGCTGCTGTGGATTCAAAACCAGATGATAGACTACGGATTCAACTTCATGAGAACTCCTATCCACATTGACAACAACAGTGCTATATCCATTACTGAAAATCCAGTGAAGCACTCTAAGGCTAAGCACATTGGTATCAGGTATCATTTCATTAGAGATATTCATGAGAAAAATCTTATCAAACTAATCAAAGTTGACTCAAATGAACAATATGCTGATTTGTTCACCAAAGCCTTTGATGAACAAAGATTTAAATATCTCATTACAGCTATTGGGATGATAAACATTGATTAGTTAATCTCATTTGAAAACCTTTTAATGTGTAAAGTCTCATGTCAAAACAATCTAAGCCCTGTTACAAAAGATATTTTTCTAAATTTTATCTAAGTATGAATTCTTCCAAAGAGAAATTAATCCTCGGAAGATATTTTGCATATCTTCCAAAGCAAATTTCTCCCAGGATAATTTTCTTCTCGGGAGAGTGTTAAGTCTCGGAAGAAGCGATTGATTTCATATCAGATCTACTTCTGAAGCTTTTAACACACTCCACTTGAAAAGCAACATATACTCTCGGAAGTAATCAATTTACCTTCGGAAGTAAATTTGCCTTCGGAAGAATATTACCTTCGGAAATGCTTTATACTCGGAAGAAAGATTTTACTGTGTAACGGAAATCTGTTGGGCCCCACTCTGTAAAAAGTAAAGATTTTGTTAATGATGTTGGATTATTTAAATGGACTAACCTTACCGCCCATGTCACATCATCCACTGAAACCTCACATCGTCTTATCCAAAACCCCCTTTAAACCGCCATTCCACCCATTTAAATACTTCCGGTTAATCACTTACATCCTTTTTACCCAAATTACTGCCCTAAAAGCTTTCTTCATCTTCAATTTACCCTATTCCGAACTATCTTTCTGTAATCTTCTTCAATGGCACTAAACCCTCAGCACAACCAAGTCGCACTCCTTGATTCTTCAAGGGATGTTGACTTCTCAGACATCATCTCCTTTCTGACCCCAATCTTCGTACTACACCGCTCTGACTGTAAACCCCACGATTTACTCAAACCAAATGTCTGAATTTTGGACAAATGGTCAGATTGAAACCCTAAATGGGGTTCGTGTTATTCAATCGAGCATCTGTGGCCAGGAGTTGGTCATATCTAAACAGATCATCAGGGAGCATCTAGAGCTTCATGATGAGGGCACTCCAACGGAATTCCCCAAAACAGATTTGGACAATTCTTATCTCCAAATGGGATATGGTGGAGATGTCAGCACGTCAACTGTCTACAAATTCAACTTCTCTTACAAATGGAAGTTCCTGCTGCATGTGGTTCTTCACTACTTGTCTAATAAATCTGGGGATGGGATCAAATCCCATATGAACTTGGGTGCCTAGTTCATGGTTGGTAAAAAGCCTCCGCTTCAACTATTAAGGTTTGTGCTGACTAACCTAATGGGAAATCTTCAAAGGGACACATTCTTCATGTATCCCAGGTTTCTCCAGCACATAATCAACTGTGAGCTGGACCAGGGCAAGCTTGTCTGTGCAGCTGCTCTGACTGCTCCTCAAATGAGGCCGACCATCTTCAAGACTTTGAAGAGAGTGTCCACCAACTTCACCGGAAGAGATACTGCACTTCTTCCAGGTATGATTGAGCCAATGGCTCCTGGTGACATCCCTGTTAACCCCACAGGTGATGAACCCACACCAGCAACTACCCTCACTCTGCCAATTCTACCTTCTCCACCCATTACCTTTACTTATCAGAGACGTCAAAACGAACCCTTGTTCAATCTACTCTGATTGAACAAGCTCCTCATGTTCTACCCAAAAAGGCTAGAGTGGAACAAAGGGCTCCCACTCAGCCTGAGGTCCAACCATCCTTCACATTGACCTCAATATGGGTCTTGAGTCTCCTCAGTCTCAGACCCATGAGCCCGAAACCCAAGCTGATAGCCCTCAGGGAGAGTCTCTATACTCCCCTGAGCAGCCAAAAAGGGACAGCCCTATCACAGGCTCAATGCCTTTAGACATTGATCAAAGTCCCGGGTCATTAGGTTTCACTTCCATATCCTTTACTGACTTTTGATTGGAGCTGGTGAAGAGATTATGTCTCTTAAGGGCAATGAAGTTGATCCACAACACCCTCTCAAGGATCAACAGAGCCTAGAGAGACCTCTTATCTCTAGCCCCCATCAGCAAACCTTTACTGAGGTGAGTCCCACTGATGTGGAGGGGACTCATGTAGATTCAGCTGCCACTACTGAAGGAGCCTCAATGGATCCTCAGGACAGTGGTAACATAACTGAGACTGAATCTACGGCAACCATGCCCTTTGATGACTCTGAAAGAGACATCATTGTGCAAGGGAAACCAGGGCGCCAAGAAACCACATCTGGTGGTGAGGATGAACATACAAGGTATGTTACCTCATCTCCCCGTGATTCTTCAAAAGAAGATGAGGGAAGAATGCAACTCACTATTCAAGACCTACTTTCTAAAGTCTCAAATATTGAATCTAAGGTTAGGACTTTAGAGGATAGGTTTGCCACTCAGCAACTTGAGATTGAAACTCTCAAGGCCAAACTAGCTGAGAAACAGATTGAGAGGTCTGTTAGGCATGTACCAACTCAGGTCTCCTTGACCTCTTCCTCTAGCTCATCAAGCTCTCAGGATGATGCTACCAAAAAGGGGGAGAGTGTTCAGAGACAAAGTCAAAGACAGGAGGAAACCCAAAGTCAAGCTCTCACTTCCTTGAGCTCAAAGTATCTTGTGCAACAAGCTGCAATTTTTCCTGAGTCTCCTCCAGTTGTTTTTCAAGTGGATCAAAGGATGCTCCAAGATCTCAATAGGTTCTTTAACAAGTTCCTATTGGAATCTCTTATAGAACAGCCAAGCCCTGATATGTCTATGATCTACTTCGGAGCTCAAGAGCTTCAGAGGTTAAATGCACCTTCTACTACTATTGAGGAAGTTGGTCAACCTAAGGTCCAAGTGGAACCTGAGATTAACTTCGAAGGGGAAACAAGGACTGATGGCCCAGCAACTGAAACAGTTGGGACAGATAGTGTATTTTCACAGACTTCCGAAGCACAATTCAAAGCCTCGAAAGAACAATCTCAAACTTCCGAAGCTGAGATTGCTGCTGCAGAAGGACTATTCTCATTATCCGATGATCTAATAGTCACAGATGCAATTCTGGAACTTGCATCTGAGGTTAATAGGGAGGATTTTCTCACCCAACCTTTAGCTCTGACATCAGCATTAACTCCAGCTCCCATCTCTACTTCTCAACCTGAATCTTCCATTCAAGAACCCCCAAAGTCTAGTACTTCCGAAGACATCAAAGGACAGAGGAAGATGACTTCGGAAGAGCTTCAGGAGGAAGAAAGGTTGGAGAAGCTCAAAAGAAAAGGTAGGCTTCCAACTGGAAAACTGCTAGCTGCAAGTACCAAAGCAGCTGCAGCCAACCAGGAGGCAGTTAACAACCGAAAAAGAGTAGAGATTATCGATAGACTTGTTGGTCTAGGAGCTGCAACTGAAGATGTACTCCTGCTACCATTAGAGGAGTTAATAGAGCTGAAAAAGGCAACCTTGCTGCTAAAACAGCAAAAAGAAGAAGCTGCAAGGTTGGTCTTAGAAGAAGAAAGGGAGAGGAAAGAAAGAGAAGCTGATCTGCAGCTCAGGAGGGAAAGGATAACCTTCCTAACCTCCAGAGGTTTCTCTCAAGAAGAATTGTCTCCACATAACAATGATACGATCTTATGGCTCTTCAACAAAGAGCAAGATCAAATGAAGAAAGAGAGAAAGAGAGCTGCAAGGGAAAAGCTATTGCAGAAGAAGAAGAAGGAAGAGGAAGCAGGACTGACTGCTGCCAAGAAGATAGGTGAGAAGGCCTGGATGAAGAGCTATCTCAAGGCTCATGGCTTCTCTGGCAGGCAGGTGGGTCCTATGTCAGAAAAGACTCTCCAGCGACATGTTAGTGACATTAAGGCTGACATTCGCGCGGGGAAGAGGAAGGAGATGTATAGAAGGGGACAGGGGATGACCTTCAAAGCAACCACTCAACCTAAACTCCAAACCCAACCTCAACCTGAACCTATACCCTTTTCCTTCCCAATCAAAACCGAACCAACCTCTGAACCATACACCCCTGAACCTACATCATCACCCCCAACCACTCCTCTTCACCTCAACCACCTAAACTACCCATCCTCCAACCCAAAACTCTAGCCAGAACCCAAACACCTCAACCTACCCATCAAACCATCCCCTCAGCCTTCTAAACATCTCTCCTTGGAAGAATTCTAGTCAGTCAAGACAAAGCTCATAAACTGCACAACACTGAGCGATATCTCCTGTGAGGAGGATTCAGTCAATTTGACCTATGTTGACGGATCCTCAAGTTCCCTCACTAGAGATCAATTTCTTGATCTGCCCAGAGGAACTTTGGACCAAGCTGCAAATCTCCTTGGCCTCAATTCAGATACTTTGAATGAGGAAGAAAAGAAGCTAAGGAGAAGGCTGGTGACTCTACTAGATACTAAGAAAGGATACCGGGTGCCAAGACAACCTCTTGCGCCTAGAAAGAAGATCATCCAGTGGAGGTTCAAAGACTCTTCTCACAACTTTGTTGTTGAAAGAGAGAATGGAGAGCTCAATAGGCTGAGTGCCTCATCTCTGCTACACTTGAGCACACTTGAGCAGGTTTGACATTGCTGAGTTAGCAGAGAAGCCATTCTTCAACCCTTCAAACTCTGATGTAGCTGCCCATATCAAAAATCATCATGGCAGCCTTCATATGGCCGAGCTAACTACTAGAAGCAAGGTTGAAGAAGAATCGAAACTGAGAGAGGAGGAGGAAAGTAAAGGATCAACAACCAAAGGCAAAGCCTTTCTACAAATGATTGAAGGTCCTGAACTTGAATCCATAGTTAGATGGGAGTATGACTATAACTCCCGTCAACTAACTCTCTTCAGGGGGACACAACAGAGGGTACATGTCATTCAGAGTGATAGACTGGATCTCCTATCCACCAATGACTTGTACAAGCTTCTCAGCACCACTTCAGGGAAGAACAAGAGACAGACAATACCTTTTGTCCCTGGTGCTGAAGGCTTTGAGAAGCAGAAATAAGTGAGGTTTTGGTAGCATCAGCCTAGGGGGAGTTTGTTGGATCTAGAAAGGCTGGTGCAACCAAAACAAAGTCACTTAGAAGATTTTGGTACAACAAACAAAGGACTTCCGAAGCTAAGTATGGAACTTCGAAAGGAAGAAGGAGCTCTTCCGAAGACAAAGTGTAAAGCTTACTTCCGAAGGAAAACTCCAACTTCCGAAGACAAAGAACCTACTTCCGAAGATCAAGACTCAAAAAGAAAGATCTAAAGTCAACTTCCGAAGTACAGAAGTCCTCAAAGCCTCGGAAATATAGAAGCCTCTTCCGAAGTATAAGTGGCTTCGGAAGAACTTGTTCTTCCGAAGCCAACTTACCTTCGGAACACACTCCTATTATCCAGTGGACATAAATATGGTCTCTCTGACACTCCGCTTCAAATCTCTGAGATACTGCATGGAGTTTTCTCAAAAGCCATGTAGTTGACCATACTTTAATCCACTGTTTACCTTTTTTTGTTAGTACAGTTGACATCTTTAGTTGGTGACAAAAGGTAAGTCATGGACATGTCATGACTACCATATCTTAGATAATACTTTATCTAAGATACCTTAACTTTAGCATTGTAGTATATGCTTTAGTCTTAGGTTTCCAGCTGGTATCAAAGTATATCCGGCTGTAGGATCTAGTATATATAGTTTCTCATTGTAACTCTTGTTTTATGCTTGTAAGAGTCTTGTAATATCTTAAGTTGAGAAGTAATATATACAAGTGTCTTGAAAATTTATTTCTGCGTGTTCCTTTGCTACTTATTATATTATTATCAACTCTTGTAAAAGACATTACTTCATCTGATTTGAGTGTTTCCATAAGTGAGTTTGAGAGAAATACAAGTGTTTAAGTGACAAACCCGATCCTGCAAATGTACTAACTGATAAGGAATAAACAATTGAATAAAGTATGGTCAACTACATGGGCGTGGGAAAGCGCCATGCAGTATCTTAGAGGTTGCAACAAATCTGTCAGAAGGACCATACTTATGTCCACTGGTTCATAGCAGGTTCTTCCGAAGGTTAACTGGCTTCAGAAGAACAAGTTCTTCCGAAGCCACTTATACTCCGCAAGAGTCTACTTCTTCCGAGGCTTGATGATTTTCAGGACTTCATACTTCGGAAGTCATTGTCTTGAACTCTTCTAAGTGTTGAACTTCGGAAGAAGGAAGACTTTGTCTTCGGAAGTTAGAGTTCCTCTTCGGAAGCTCTTTCAGCCTTGACCTTCAAGAAGCTTATCTTTTGCCTTCGGAAGTTCTTCATCAGTTTCACCAAAAATGTTCTAAGTGTTTGTGTTAGTTGCACCAGCCTTACTTGATCCAACAAGTAATCTAAACCATTCAATTCTTTAATCAAATGGATGATATCAATTTATAAAAAAATAGTTTGTTATATGGATACTTTAGAAATAACCATTTTCGTTGACTTTTTATAACTTCTTCTATTTTTTAATCGTTTATAATTTTTATAATTATATCATAAAAATAAGCATTTTTTTATTTAAAATGAGTATACTATTGTTATATAAAATTTTTAATAATTTTTTTACGTTTTTAAGCTCACATCATGTCATTATCTTTTAGTGCAGTTCAATTTTTTACATATCGTATTTTTTTAAATAATATTATGTTTTTATAAAATGATGAATTTTTTTTTTTATGTTTTTAAACTCACATTTTTGTCATTACTATAATTTTATGTGTGAGGGTCTGGGTCTTGATACTAATTGAGTATCTGGGTATTTGGGTTGAAACCCTAACCCTTTATATTGAAACACACAGATCAGATGTAGCCAAATGGGGACGGCTTGAGATGTGTTGAAGGAAGAAGAAAGCTAGAAGTGGCGATCGAGACGAGAGTGATGATGTTTGATGAACACCAAGCAAAACCCTGATGAATTTATACTTCAATAAGTTCAAATGATGCTTTATAGTTTTCAATCTGAAACCCCTTTTCCTCTCAATCTCTCGTTTGCTGCTCGCTTTCCTCTTCTTTCGCCATCAATCGCTCGTCTCTGAACCTCGTGATGATCATGATTCTGAAGGTTCAAACTTTCGATTACTAATTGTTGTTTCTATTTCAATTTCAGTCAGTTATATCGATTACTAATTGTATTATTCGTGTGTGAGAAGATATTTATTTTACCTTTGTTCTTAAGATTAACTGTTAATGCTACAAAACCTTTGCTGATTAATGGCTGATTAGTTGTTAATTGTTTACCCATTAGGAAGCAATTGGATATTATTGAAGTGGAATAATTGTGGGAAAGGAGATGAAACTAAGTGTTCTTGTTGACTTTTGACCTTGGGTAATTGGGTTAGAACCCACCACCCATGTTGTTGAGCTTTGATCAGTTTTCCTTATCTATCTATCTGATGGTCTTTCTTGTTTTATGGTCATCATCTAGCATGTTAATCGAATAGATATATATGTTGTGTTCGGCTTTAACTCACCAACATTACATTGACATCGACGCGATTGACACTCCTAGTTTTTATTCCAATGTAGTGTAGTCAACATCAAGTGCCTGTGTCTCGTCTTTGAATATTTGGAACACATAGTGATCTTTAATTCTTTATGCTCATTCCGGGCCTCATTCTTCGCCAGTTTGAGATGTTTTAATTCAAGAAATTAAAATTTTAACAATCTAAGTGTTTACAATTTATAAAAAGAAGTCGAAACAAGTTCTTGTTCCCTCATTCTGTGTACTTGGAAAATCTGTGCTAATCTGTTTGTTTTCTGTCTAGTCGTGCACTCGTGCAGGATGTTTATCAAATTGGATCGACCTTGTGTTGCGTGTACTTGGTTTTTGCTGATGCTAAAGTTTGATGAATTGACGGGTTTTGGGATGCGTTTGATTCTAAGCAGGCCATCCAGACTGCATATCAAGTTATGGTTCTAGCCTTGCAACATATACACCTGCTCTTTATATAACACATTTTGTACCAGAAGTTTGTATACCATGGTATAAGGTTATAAAACTTTCTTCTTGTAAGGTCTTCACATAACCTAATTGTCTCGATACGTAGGTTTTCCTGTTATTGAACTCGACTGGATCAAAATCAAATCTTTATTTTAGTATCCGGATTGCTTATTATTGTGAGAACCAATTATACTTTTATTATATATGTTAAAATTATCTTTTATTATATATGTTTTCATGTCTAGTCATCACTTGCCCTACATATATACCTTACATTTTGTTGTTTGGTAAGATTTAAACTCACAATCATTTCATTTATTATTTTACCATTTGAATGTTCTCATGTAGACTATAATTTACATGTACTGTAATACTCTTAGTTATCTTCAAGTTCAGACTTGACTCCACATGTGCATATCCTGTGGTAATAACACAAAGAAATGTTGTTATCTTACTTTCATGATATATACTTTTAAGATGAAGAGATGCACGATTATAATCTTAAAGAAAGGTTATAACATATTTGGTTTGAAGATGATAACTCAAGTGTATTATTATGAATCTTGTATCTGTTTTAGTTGGATCATCGATTTAAGTACGTTGAAAGAATATGGAAATATGATGAATCGATAAGTTTATCTACTAACAAATGGGAGAATACCGAAAACATACTTCAAATGTATATACAATTTATGCATGTCATTTCTATATATGCAAACGACACGGGAAATGAAACAATATGGAGACATGGGTAGTTCAACTCTGGACGAATGACGTGTGTAAATACGGACACTTGGGTTATCCAACGCAGACGAACGGAAACCATATCTGATGACGCCAACTTTTGATTTATAGGGTATTTAACGAGTTAGAATGATGATACCTCGTGCACAAGGCTTATGTATGCGTGAGGTTTGGGGTGTTGAGCCACCATGACCTTAATGTAAGCATGATCATTCTGCGTTTCTGTAAAAGTATCTTTTTATGACTTGTATTTGTGACCTCTAGGCCAAATAGCAACAATTTTATTATTTCTCCAAGGTCGACTACGACCTTTTTCGTGTAATAAAGAATAAAATAATGAGAGTGAATATGAGCTACATTACTTTAAATCGATAGCTTTAGTCTTATTTTTAACACTGGAAACAGAAATCGTGTTACAATCCAACCATCGTCTATCTATTTTTACCTATCTCCTTCGTGTTGAGCCTCCTAACAAATCACCCCCAGTGTCCATTGTCACCCCGTGTGTCGCCTAGATCTTGTCATCTTCACTAGAGTGACTGTTATACCACACCCGTCATTCTCTTTCAACTGCTATAGCCAAAACCAATGCTTAACAGAAACGTACTCAAGATCTTGATTGTTGGGTGTAAGTTTGTTTCACTGAATCTTAAACTTAAAATCACTGATGAATTCAGACAAACCGAATGTCTTCATCGGTAGCCAATTATGTTTGTTCTTGCAAAAGATGTATGGAATCCTTGTGTTGAATGTGTGTGTGCAGGCCAAGCAATGGCTGATCTGAAACAAACCATGGCGGCATCAACAATATCACCCCGCTTGGCTTCATCAGCAGGAGAGAAGTAGAATAAAAATCTGCGTAAGTTAGTCGTTTTAAAAAATATAAAAATAAAGAAAACAAACCCAACTGGAATCTTGTTTCCTTCACATGGTTTCTAAGTATACTAGTGTCAGGTGCACATGACAAAGTGCTCATGTGAAACTTCACATTGTAGGAGACATTTGCAATGGTATAGGTGACTAATAACAATACTTTTGATGACTCTTTCAAATAATAAAAACATGTGACTAATAACAATACTTTTGATGATCCGTACCGAACTTGACCCGACTTTGACCTGATCAAGATTAATCCCTAAAAAAACCGGTTAATACAAAATCTTCAATGACACAAAATCATTGACGGATGTTAAGATCTCCATTTCTTATGTCTCATTCACTCGACGAGGGTCATTTCTTTAGCATCTAGCTATTTATCAGTTCTCATTTCAACTTACCTCCAAATGGTAAACAGACAACCAGTATAAACTGTATATAAACTCCGTATAAAAATAAAGAATAATCGCAAAAAAATGTGTATAAATCTATGGTGAAGTATGCATTTGAACATTGGCTAACATTCTTGTAAGTTTACTAAGGGTTTCACGTGCAGATACAGTGTGAGGATGATCATCACCACATATAGAACTTCTAATAAATATAGCTTTCCTAATAAGATCATCCCCAATATCAAATTGCCCTCCTCTTAGCATCAATTTTGCCCTAATTTCAAGAACACTAGCCCTTGTAAGAGCTAGATCTTGCCACAAACTAGGGTTCAGTTGCGCGTCAGTTTGAATCGGTTTCCAACACAGCGATCTATCCAACCAGTTTTCGACCGGTGTCACGAGTGCCTCGTCGGCTGCTTCGAGTAGGTTGGTGCATAACCGCAACAGTTCTAGTAGCAGCAGTGCACCGTTGAGAACAGAATGAAGGTTCTTATAGCGAGCGGTAAGATTACTTCTTTCACGAGAACGGTAGCTCGGAGGCTTTTGTTTCGATCACCACCGGGTCGGGTCCCGAACCCGAGTAATAGAAACATGCAGCCAGATGGTTTGAGTGGTGTATGATGGTACCGCGAGTTATGCTCGTGTGACACTTCGGCGCGTGCGGTCCCTGGAACGCTTCGTTTTCGTGCGTACAGTTTTTCATTGGGTGAACGTGGAGAGTTGAAATGTGACCGGATGTAACCGTCTTTAGCAACTCCGAGCCATGTTGAACCGTAGCAGAACTGAACACGCTTCGGTTTCGTATTTCTTGTCGTATAAAGAAGAACAACCGCATGTTAAAGACCGCAAAATCTTCCTCCATAACCGAGTCCCTTGATGCTTTTCGGGAATCTGTTTAGCGGCTAGAGCCAGTAGTGTAACCGGGTTGGACCTGGTGCGAACCAGCCACTAGCAAGGACCATTCGGGTTGCTAAACTTCTTGGACCGTCTGCGTGGTCAAATATCGAGAAGCAAACCTCCTCGAAAAGCTGCAAAAGAAACATATTTCTCCTCAAAGAACGACTCCCGCAATCTCTTCCACTCGATGGCATTCGGTTGATCGTATCCAAAAGCCGACTCGGGGTGATCGGGAGCTCAGAAAGAACCGCTCCCACAATGGCTAGCCCCAAAGGCAACCTCCCGAGCTCTCTTCGATGTACGCAATGCATCGGTTTCCGAACCCGAGAGAGGCCGGTTGTTTATGTTTCCTTGCAACAAAGACATCGCCTCGACTCCCGATAAGTATGAGAGCCGTAACGGTTCCATGTTTATTAACCGAGACAGCCGTGTGGATATCAGAACATGAGTTTCACCACCAAACCGAGGAAGAAGATCAATCACATGTTTACTATCCCACCAATCTTTTTCGGATTCTAAGTTGTCGATTATTACCAAAAACGGAATGTTTCTCATGAGCTCTTTTCGGGCTCTAGCTATCGCGGACTCTTCGTGTTCTTCAAAGCTCTTCGTCCTGCATTTCTCCAAGCCCGACTCGATTCCCACATCGACTTCTAAAATGACAATAAATTCAAGTAATTTTGTCGAATGTACCTGCTTTCACCTCCAATCCACAACACCATTTTGTACCTTTGATGAAACCTATACGCAAACTCAAGAAGTAACTCTGTTTTACACCAATACCCGAGTCCCCGGATACACACGCGATCCCCTTCCCGTACACGACTTTCACAGCCCGTTTTCGCCTCCCGGGCCTCGGTTTCGGTGAAACAGCAGTTTGCATCTCAATTTCCTTCTCGGATTCCTTCCAAACCACTGGCTCTTTCCCTTTTCTCCTCCTGCTTCTAGCCTCAGTTTTCACCTCTCTTCTGCGCTCATCTATCGAATTACTCCTACCCCAACTATGAATCAAACTCTTTCTTTTCGGTCGCGCTTTAAGTTCAATATACTCCCGTTCGCGGTCCCCGATAACATCGCCAAAAAGCATGAACTCAAGCTCGGAAAGCTCCTTCTTTCTCCCTACAAAGTTCTGATTTCGCGGGTATGGAAACTCTTCGTTTTCAACTTTTTCCCGCCATTTGGTTAATCTATCTACGACACTTCTCCGGCCCAACCTCAATGCTAAAAGGGTCACAGCCCGAAGTACACAATCCCGCCAGTTCCCATCACGGGCATCCAGTTTCCATTCATCCACACGGGTCAACCCGTTAACTGCTTCTTTCCATTCGTGTTCTAACCCACCATAAAGAAGCCATAGTTCTCCACCATGTCTCTCCCATGTCTCCCCGCGTCTCTCGACTATATCTCTAACCAGACAGTCATCCAGGCCCACGTCAAAATAAACCGGGACCAAGTTCTTTTTACTTGCAAAGAACTGTAGCTCCTCGATCGTATACGGGTTCCTGAATGATTTTCTTGTTAGTATGATGACCCCAAACGCAGAGGCGTCCATAGCTTTCTCTACAAAGTTATGTTTTCTGGTGTTTCGGCATTTTGATCTATCTGTAACAAAACAACTTAACCCTTGTACTTCTAACTCAGCCCGAAGCCAATTCACAAACCTTAATAATAACGGTTTCTTCCCATGAAATCCTACATACACGTCAAAGCTTCTTAATCTTGTTGGACCGTAAGAGTTTGACAGTGGTGTAAATGATGATAACGGGCTTCGGGGGCCTTTCTTTGAGGTTTCTTGGAAGTCAAAAGCTTCGTTTTCGTGGCAGGTGGTGTACTGCAATGGGTTGCTGGTGGAAAGGCCCGTTGAGGAGGTTATGCGATCGAAGTTTTTGCGATCGGTTGATGTACTTGCTGCTTGAATAAGACCATCTGCAAGTTAAATGTAGTTTTCTTTAAAGATTTAAAGTTGTACATTAGATGATAGGAAAAAGATTGTGAATTTGGAAGAAAGTTGTTATTGTAGTACCTTCAGCTGGTTGCCAAAATGATGATCTTGGAGAGAAGAATGGTGACTGATTTGCAGAGAAGAACACAGAGGATGATGATGATAAGTTTCTTAGATTTGATCCAAGTCTCGAGCTTTCGTCTCGTAAATCCATGTTTATGTAATCAGTCCCTCTTGAAACAGATTGTAGTCATCTGAAAATAGATTGGAGTTTTTCAAGATTTTGGGTCTGAAATGCATCAGTAGAAATTTTGAGACAACTTGTGTTAAGGGTGTTCATGGACTGGTTCAGTATGTTTTGACAACAAATGTAGACCGAATCGCTGATTATGACTTTAGGAAATGATAAACCAAACTGGACGGGTTGGGTAGATCGGCTGGACCAGCTATTTGTAGTGGTTTGGCGGTTTGAACCAATCTTTTTCTTCAAAATCATTAGTTTGTATCAAAAAATTGAAAATAATGAAGTTGGCTCATAAATAGACAAGAAAAAGAAAATGAAAAACAAACAGAAAAAGTTAATCGTATATGGTTTTGACGAACAATCTCAAGTTCCAAACCATCGACTGAACTGTCAAATCATCAAAACCGACCGGTAAATTAAACCGTGTAGTACTCAAACCGCCATACTTAATACAGTTTGAATGTTCAAGCAGTTGCAACGGTTTATGAACACCCTTACTTGATATAATCTAACAGCAGCATTAATATCAGATTGAACAAGAATAATTTAACTAGAACAATCTCTTTTAAATGATTTCTGGGATTAAAAAGCAGAAATTCTAAATGTCTCAAATCTTCAATATAATTATCAAAAAAACCAACAACTTCCAGTACACATTCATGTCTGAAATATAAAATCAAATATTCAAAATACTCAATCCCATTTCTAGAAAAATAAAATTTGAAGCACGAATCAGATGCAAAGATCTTGAGGGCAATGAACAACCTTGATCCCAATGGCATTACAGATCTAAATCATCCTTTGCAAACACAAAGACCTTCTAATCAACAATCTACATTATCACATTGCAGATCTGCAGAAATAAAAGAAAGAAAAAGAAACCCTAACCTGCTGCACAGGGATGAATATCATCAAAATCACCCACAAAGATCGAATCTTTTCACACTCAAACCACACCCCACTTGCTCAATTTGAATATAAACAACAAATCATGAATCCCCAAATCTTCAAGCTTGTTAATCTGACCTACAGTCAGCAAGAAAGTCAACTGAGAACTGTTACATAAATCAACATTCCTAATAAGAAGAGATAACATGTCTGCATCAGTGTAAAGTGAACTAAAAAGCATACTTTTGACATATTTGATAAAGATTTGATAAACCAACATTCACCCTTTTTGGGGTGAGAAAAGAGGGAAAGATTTGATTCAAGAACTAAGAGACAAGAACAAGAAAGAATAAATTTTTGAAGGGATTTGATTCAGACTCACCAATCAAGTTCAAGCCCTAGTTTAACTGCACCAAACCCTTGTTTGATTCAGTGTGTGGACCTATATATATACATGTATGTGTATGTATATGTGTGGGAAAATGAGAAATTTTAGGGCTGACAAAAGAAATGAGTGAAAAGAAAGCAGAGGATATGTATAGGACCCAAGAACAAGACGGATCTGACGAGGTTATGGGTGTTAGTGTCAAAGGTTCACACTTTTTTCAACTTGATTGTTGACATTCTTGAACACACACAAAAGGGTTACTATTCATACTTACTGAGTGAAGTGCTAAGTAATTAATGTCAAACTATCGGTTTCAAGTTACAACCAGTAAATCTAACAGTAATAAAAGGCATCAAATCATATAAAGAAGCTTTATGTTTTGAATTGACCAGCTTGTTTCGGTTTGGATGACTATGATTGAAGCGCAGTTTCAAGTTTAAAACGTTAAGTCTTACCGTAAGATATTAAGCCAAATAGAATAGAAGCTCTATGTTCTGAACCGACTAGTTTAGAGCAGCTTGTTTTGGTTTGAATGACTGTTGGTTTAACCATTTATAAACAGCTCTAAGTAAGTGTTGCATTATAAAGTCTACCAAATATAATGTCTCTTAATTTGTAAAATATTATTGTTGTAGATTATTTTTGTTTATTTTTCAAGTAAAAATAATAATTATCAAAGTGTATCTAAAAGGGCTATAAATTATTTATCCATTGTATTTTTCATGATTATTTATATAAAAATAATATAAAGTGTGTCTCCCACGTATGGAACTCTTTTGGAGTTTTGTATAATCAAAATCTATATGAAAAATTGGACAAAGGGTATTTGGGGTTTTTTTTGTGTTTGTTTTCATAACGAATGATAAATTGAAGAATTTGGTCATTATGGGCATTGAAAAGGTTGCCAATCACATCTATAACTTATAATTGTACTTGTCAATTATAATTGATTTATAACTATATCACGACGTTAGAATATGATAAATAAATATTATGTTTTTTAATAGTAATCATTTCAAGTTTCCCTTTGAGACACACTTCACAAAATTGCCCACAAAAGTTGAAACAAATAATTGCTACTCATAAGTCATAAGACCTTCCAATTATTGACCACATTATTCAACAAATCTTTAAACCCACATTCGTTGTATACCTACCAAGTTCATTAGCCACAAGGACGCCATGTGATATTTTTCCACTTCCAACACATATTTGATAAAATCATTTAAAGTTAAAGTGATGAAATTTTCAATAAGGGCAAATATCTGAACCCGTCTATGATATAACTAGGAGTATGTTAGATTAGTGTGATACTGTTTTAGTATATATAAAAAAAAGTTATTGTGATTACTTGGACAATTGATTGGCATAACGTCTAGGTTTCGTGTTGTAGGCACATCCAATTAGACTAATGGGCTGGGGTCAAAACTCTCAACATGATCTTTCTTTTTGGAATGAAAGTTACAAGAAAGTTGCAACTCGGTTCCAGTTTGTTCAGGTGCTTAGACCCTTTGTACGATTGAAAAAATTCAGTTAAACTTTTCAACTCCAGAGAACTTTAATCAACATAATCTAAGCAATGAAGGGAAGATCCAAACTTTGGACGAGCATGAATTGGTTCTTTAAAACTTGAATGGAAGTATAAAAAGGTCTATCTCGTGTATTCAATGTTATAATGATAAACAATACAATCACTATGGTCCAACCTTTTTTTTCATCGAGTCACGTTGTAAAATGATGGAGTTGTTTATTTAATATTGTTTAAAAGTTTTATTGATCTTTAACAATTAATTAATTTATTTTTTGAATTTTATAAATAATTAAAATATCAATTATGTAAAATAATTTATGCAATGAACTACTGTTGTTTAAATAAACACAAAGTATTTTATAACTTAAAAGTATTTAGATATATATACACTTTCGAATTTCGATAACCCATTCTAGTGAATCTCCTTTAATATTGTTATTTTTTTATTTACGATAGTACTTATTTTTCATTTCCCCCTTTTTTTTGATAAGCACGTAAAATTTTTGTAAGTTTGTAAGGCAATAACATGGTTAGGTTGTGTAGCAGGTCATTAGAAAAAAAAATATAAAAATAGTTGCACGTGTTATATTTTGTTTTCACAGAGGCTAACTAGTAATGACATCGGGCAAAGAGGGTGGATGCAACAATGACAGTGATGATAACACTGTGGGAAAGCGGTGATGGGGGCAAGAATGAGGGATATGTCGTGCAAGTGACGTGATGATGGAGGTGGATACGAAGGTAGCGGTGGAGGTGGCAGCAACGTCAAAGGTAATGGCGACAATGATGTGTACAGTGAAAGTTGTGGTTGCAACGATCTATGTGGCGGTTGTGGTGTCCAAGGCAACTGACTAGTGGTGGAAGCAAATAATAGTGGTGGATGATGCAAGTTTATTGACCAACTTATAAGAAAGTTTTTGTCCGAAAGGAGACGGTAAAGTAGTAAACTATTTTTGACCTGGCTTGAATTTGAGTATGACAGTGTCATAGACAATGTTTGAATTAACATTTGATGTTAAATAAAGTAAGTTTTTTTATAAAAGTGACCAGTTTTAACATATTATAAAATTCAAATAGACAAAACTAATTTAATAATAAAAATTTTCATATGAAGAATTTATTTACTTAAAAAATGAATCATGATTACCATATGCACACTTTTAGATTAAAGGTGCTAAATTACATTTTAGCATTGTCGGACAAGTTTAGCTACTAATATCTAAAAACCAGCGAATTATTAATTTGGAAGTATATCTTATTATAATAATCATTTCTTAGTTGTTCTAATGCGTTGATATTAGATTTTAAGATGACTTTATATTCGTTCTTGTAAAATTGTATAATATCATACCCTATTAAATTGGTAAGATCTTCTCTCGGATAGCTTCCTGATAAATGTAATAAGATCTTAGATTGGATGTTTGCTTCCTTGTAAAATTGATGTAAGATATTAAGGTGTCTTTATTTAATTAGATTAGATTTATAACAAAAAAAATGTAATTATCATGGTTTGACTGATTTTTTTTTCTTTTTTCTTTTTTTCATTGCCACTTGAAATTTTTGCTATCTTGTCAGATTGTTACCTTAACGTAGCAGCTTGAAATAGATTAGGCGTTATAAAAAATAAATATAACTAGTAATTAAGCCCCCATACGTTGCAACGGAGACGTAAAATCGTGGCAAGTAGCACTAATGTCATATCAGTGTCAACGACTACCAACACTGGTAAAACTCGTATTAGAAAATAAATAAAGACGAAAATAACAAAACAAAACGAAAAGTAAATCTAGAACTCGTGTGTTGTGACGGAGTCGTTAAAAAGGAAAAAATAGACGTAAAAGCGTTGAACCACACGTGCAAGTCACAGCGTGTTAACTCGTAAAATTTAGACCGAAACGAAAAATTTGTAAAAGATGAAAAGTATAGGGGACCAATTTGAAAGTAAAAAAGTTGTTGGGGACTAAATTGTAAAAATATGTAAAAGTTAGGCTTAAAATAGAAAAGTCAAGATTAAAGAAAAGATAAAAACAAAAGATGACACAACCCACCAAGCAAATGGTACAACCCACCAAGCATAAGCAAGTTGGTAATTTGATTATTTTCAAAGTATATTTAACTTATAACCTATACTAATGCAATATTATGATTTTATTTATGATTTTTAATAACATAATTAAAAAGAAAACTAACATAAGAACAAATAGATAAGTCCTATTAGATCACGAAACCATCTTCTTTTTCTTTAACAGACCTGTCACCAATAGATTTATTGGTCTTGTTCAATATTTTGTTACCAACAAGATAAATCATAGCTTACGCTTGTCAAGTGACATTTAAGGTGATATAGTTCAAATCTAAGAAAAATATCATTCAAACTTAAAACCTTTCTAAAATAAAGATAATTTACATAAAGTTACATCATTCCTGAAATGTTAAAAATTATTTAGAACTAAGTTTGGCCAAAATAGGCGGATTAATCTTAATATTATTTCCTAATAGATATACGGCACATTTCTTATTTTTATTGTTGTATAGTTTTTCGTTTTGGAAAAGAAAATACATAATATTATTTCACATTTTGTTTATGCATTATATATACAAAAATAATGTAAGCAACTAAAGAAGCTCTGACAATAAGCCATGTGATGGGATTCCACTTCATCCTCTTTCTATGTTTATACTTTATATCGGGGCTCCATAAAACAACAAATATTTGATGGTTTCAAGCGAAGTAAAAGTCAAACTTCTTTATTAACTTAACTTTTTTTGCAATCATTCATTATAAGAATCAGTTTTATTGCCCGCGTGTTACGGCTAGACGTAGATGAACATTAACGTGATTAAACACATATGAGAACGACTTGCATCGAAACATTATTGTAAACCCACATGTTGAAGATGGACAATTGACAATATACATGACTTTATACAAAGAAAACTGTAACTTTGACATGCGTTTATAACATTTGAAAATTCATATAAGAAACGAAACCATCCCAAACATGTGTGTTACAGCGAGATCGTTGATATAAATGTAACTTTGTATAAGAAAATTGTAATCTTGACATGCGTTCATAAATTAGAAACTTTATATAAGAAGCATACGTCACAAATGCGTACGTTATGGCGAGACCGTAGATTATACTCGTAACTTTATATAAAAATACAAAACCATTAAAAAGTTTTAGACGAAATTTACAAGTAAAACATCTTTAATAAAACGTTAAAAAAGTATAGACCTAAGTAAATAACTTTATATAAGACAACAAAAAAAGTTTGGAAGAAATAAATTGGCTTAGAAAGAATCGAACCGAGATGAAAATGGCTTACCAAAGAGCCAAACCCACAAGCTTGATTTAAATTGAGCTACAATTATTTGATCAGAAGAAATTATGGTATACGTTGATAAATAAGTGTGTGTGTATAATTAGTTAAACAGAAGGTTAATGTGTTTTACAAAAAATCATAGGTTTTAATATTAACTATTTTAGGTAACAACTATGTGACTTTAACTTTAAAATTTATAACACTCTTAGTATTAGAGTTAACCTCTTTCAAAATTTGATAGAATAACTCTCACGTGTCAAGTTCGTATGACATTGATAGGATCGGATCAATTAGATTTGAATTTTGCAGCGGAATATAACACAATAAGATCGAATTCAAGCAAGAAAGTAATGAATATGCAAACACTCAATCACAATTATAGAGAAATATTTCTGTTTAAAGGAATGTTTTCATTCACGCGTAATGCTTCGGTTAGAATACAGCTAGGTCAACATCCCTTATATAGAGGAATGTGACGTCTGCTGATGTCACTTGATAGTGACATCTAACAGAATTATACAAAACAACTGAAATAATGCAAACTACTGAAATGTTCTCAACAACTGATCACATCTCAGAGAATGCTAAGTACAAATACACAAAACTACTGACTTAAAACTACTGAAACAATAAACTACTGAAAGGTAAAATTACAAGTACTGAAAAATAAAACCATCACAACTACTGAAGTTAACAACTTCAGCTGTTGTGACAACTACTGATCACTCTGGTCTTCAGTCTTTGTCTTCATACTTCACTTTCAGACTTTGTCTTCAGTTCTTTACTTTCAGACTTTGTCTTCAGACCTTTGTAATCAGCTGATGTCTTCAGCTGTTGTGATCTTCTTCAGCAGTTGTAATGTCTGTGGGACTTAGAGGTTTTTCTGATCAGGCTCATTGGTTTTTTGGTCCAACAAACTCCCCCTGAACCAATGCAGCCAAAACCTCTAACTTTTTGATGATCCCACTTATTCTTTGGCAGAAATACTCTCTTGATCAGCTTCAGAGGTAAACAAATAAGCATAGGCCGGAAAAGGTTTCTAATCTTTTGATTGGCTAAGTATGGAAGGGAACTCTGTCTTGGGGAACTGGACACAGAGTCTTGTCCCAACCATGAAACCTATTTCCCATTGATGAGTCTGTAAGACTCCCTTTGCATAGGCCTCAAGGAGAACAACTTGTTCCTCCTTGGTGAGTTCTTCTTCTTCTCCTCCTCAAAGAAGAATTCAGGCCCATAGTATTCAGACAGATACCTCTTGTCTTCCCATTCTTCAACTCAACAGTTGTGATCTCTCTGTATGCAAATTCATCTGGATGAGAGCCTTCAAGCAGCAACTGGAGTTCACTCTTTTGAAGATCTTCAAGTCTTTTGTATAACAACCCCTTTCTTGATCATTTTGTTCTCAAGAATAGACATAGGGGTTGATTTTGAGGTGTGTGCTCTCTTGAATTCTTCAATAATTTCCCAGGGTGAGACTACCATGGCCAACATAATTGCAGCATTCAAAGTCTTTCTTACTTGGCCATGATATCTCTACTTGGTAAGTTTTTCTTGTGTATTCTGGAACTTACCCTGGGGTCTGGCCAAATCCTCACTCTTTCTTTTTGATGTTGGAAGGTATGTCTAAGAGTGTACAGCCTCTGAGCTTGTTTCTTCATTGCTTGAATGGATGAGGACTGAGGGAAGTCCTTGTCAACCATTTTAAGAAATTGCTCATCATGCTGCTTCTGCTGTTCTTCTTCTTCAATTTGACCTTAACCATTTGCCTTTGAGTTTCAGGAGTTATTGTTTGTGATTGACTCCTAGGCTTAAGTTTCTTCTTCTTTCAAGATAGCAGATATTGGCAGATTATCCTCTTCATCCTCTTCTTCTTCTTCTTCCATCCTCAGCAGCCTTCTTTTTCTTTTAGGTGCATCACTGGTGGAATCTTGAATGGGTTTCTTAGGTAAGGGGTTGGTTTAGAGGGTTGTGAGGTTGATTGTTTTGGAGGTTGAGAGTTTGGTTGTTTTGAGGTTTGAGATTGGTTGTTTTGGTTGTGAGTTGGCTTTGAGGTTGTTTTGGTAAAGGAGATTTTAAGGGCTGCTCTATCATTTTGTTGGTGAGGGTGGCTTTGGATATACTTAGCCATGTCAGATCTCTTCCCAGCACCAGCTTCATCCAGAGAGCTTCAATGATTAAGCCTTTGTTGAAGCTTTCAGATGAGCATATTTTGGTGGTTATCTCCAAAATGCTATCTCTGGACCATGACTTGATCTCAATGATAGGTCTTCCCAATGTTTGGATAAAATCTGATCATAGCCTCCAATCTCTCCCTTTCTTCTTCATTGCAGCTTGCCCATCGATTCTCAATCTCCTGAATCTCAAGTCTTCTGATCTCTGAATCAAGTTTGGCAGTATCAAATCCTTGCCTGAAGAGCTGATCAATGATCCTGTCCATGGATCTGCTATGTTGCTCATCAGCTTCTTTGATCATCTCATCCAACCTCTTCTCTCATCCTCAGTTTGTTCACCAACACTCTTCTTTCTTTGTAGGTAATGATCTCTTTGCCTTTATTTTCCTCCTTAGCTTCTTCCTCTTCAACTCTTTTTTTTATCATCTTCACTGACTTAGACTCCCCCTTTTTGGTTGCATTGGGTTCAGGGGTTTGAATGTCAGAAAGTTTGTTTGACACAGCATCATCCACAAGGGTTTTAGATCTGAGGAAATCCTCTCATCAATGGTTTGATGGACAATAGATGTGATGATGGGAGTGATGAGAGGTAAGGAAGATTTGAAAACAGCAGCCATTTGCTCAGAGGGGTTCTCTCCCTGAGAAATGGTGCCTGAAACAGAGGCTGGTGGCTTGTTTGATTTGAGTGGCTCAGTGTTTGGTAAAGCTTCAACAGAAGCTGCCATCTGTGGGTTAATTGGGGCAGATGGACTTGATTCCTGAGACATGTTGGTAAGCAGTTCTTTTAATCTGCAAACCTCAGTCTCAAGAATGGTGTTTTGGGCTAAGACTTCAAAGAAAAAGCCCAGGTCATCATCAGTATAAGCTGAATCAGCTGACCTCCTGAGTGAATCAGGATGAACATGTGCTGAGTGTAATCAGTAATCACATGTGCCCCTTTGTCTTGGAACTGGGGACTTCCTGCCTCAGGAGCAAGTCCTTCATTGGCAGTTGCCTCTGGTGAGGTCTTAGAGATGATACCTGCTTCATCCTGTTCATGTGTTGAAACAGGGGAAGAGGTAGCCTCACCAGATGTTCTAGTCTCCACATCTACACTAGGAGATTGAACTTTAGAATCCCTATGCTGTGGGTTGTCAACTACATTTGGTCCTCTCCCTCAGCTGTTGAGGTTTTCCCAGTGGTAACAGGTTTCTGGGGAGGGGTAGAGGAATGTAGTTGAGTCAGCACTTGTGCAATGACTGCAGTTGGGCTTGTAGGGGTGGTATCAGTGGGAGATGGAGGTGAAAAGGTTTGCACCTGGGGAGAGTGGTGCTCTTCAATGGCAATCTTCTCAAGTGAGATAGATTCCAGTAATGTGGTTTCCCCAATGTTGGTTGCATCAGGATCCTGTTGAGAGGATACCTGAGCGGTTTCAGCTGGTGGAGTCATTGAAACTACAAGGGGATTAAGGCTTGTAGTTTCATCCTGCGTTTGTGCTGCAGGGGCATCATCAGGGGACTCAACTCCCTGAGTAGCCTTTTTGGTTTTCTTTGGTTTTGGTTTGGAGGGGACTTTAGATTTGGAGGTGGAGGCTGTGGGTTCCCTCTGCTTGGGTTTGAGCAGTTTGGCAGCCTCTTTGAGTTGTGGGTTTGAGTTGTGCCTGGAGTATACCTCTGGCAAACCACCAGAGCAGGGACTCCAAGGCCAACAAGGCCATCAGATTTTAATTGATTTAAATTATAGCCATAAGAAACCTTGGATATAATATCCATCTATTTGCCACAGGTTTCATTGCCAAATCTTTTAATTCCAAAAGATAATATCAGAAAAATTTAGATTTTGATGTTCAAGGATAGAGTATAATACCTGTTGCCATCTGGAGGACATTTGATCCCAAGAGGATGTTTTGGGAGCAAGACAGACATTGATCATGTGAAATATGAGTCGCTCGGCATCATGGAAGTGCTTCTTCAGAATGGTAGTAGCACTTAGGTCACCTTCATAACCATGATTAGCAAAAGATAGATCAATGGTGCCTTTGGGGTATTTGGTGGGATAGGTGGCATCATTCAGAGGGTTTGACGAATGATCTCAGGAGTGATGACCACCCGTTTCTGGTTGACAAACGACTGGAGAGTGATGGTGTCATCATTCTCAGCAGTATGAACAGTAACGTTTGTCCAGAATTGGCACAGGGTATCGGGGTAGATGGTAGGATTTAAGAGAAAGGCTGTGCGGTATTGGGAATCAACCATCAAGTCAATAGCAGCATCAAACTTGTTCCAAAAGGGTGATTTGGTAAGGTGAGCAACACAGTTGTGTCGAGGTTTGATTTGCATGGTCGCCATTAATGGAAGATGAACGTTTGGAAAGTGGGTTATGAAAAGTTTGAAGTTAGGGTTAGGTATATATAGGTTATGAAACGGCTGAGAGAAAACAACTGAAAGTGTTGGTGTTAGTCATCAGGTGTTAGAAAACAACTGAAGACATGGTTTTAACTTTCAGATGTTGTAAACAACTGAAGACTTGGTGTTGGTCATCAGTAGTTGTAAACTACTGAAGACTTGGTTTTGGCTTCAGTTGTT
The DNA here is from genome assembly GCA_025215565.1 of Flaveria ramosissima. NCBI lineage: Eukaryota > Viridiplantae > Streptophyta > Magnoliopsida > Asterales > Asteraceae > Flaveria > Flaveria ramosissima. The sequence goes on along the minus strand of CM046031.1, from coordinate 57,485,271 downwards.
TGGAAATGAAACAGTAGTTGTCGTCAATTCACAAAGTTCAGCTGTTTCAATGACCTTAACACTTACTCATCAGATCATCTGATTTTCAGATGTTTCATTGGTCATCAGTACTTATTTATTATAAAAGACATCAGTAGTTTGAACTACATCAGTACTTTCTAACAAATGAAGTACTTCAGTACTTTTAAGTAATTTAGTCTTCAGTAGTTGTAAACTACTGAAGATAAAATGACTTATCAGCACTTATTTTTGACAAAAGTATACTAATGCTCATCAGTATTTATTGACTAAGAGCATCAGTAGTTGTCAAATTATTCTAGTTGCAGCATACCAAGCCTGAGTACAAGATTATGAAAAGTTGCACTATCCAAAGGCTTAGTAATATATCTGCAAGCTCATCAGCACTAGGCACAAACTTTGGATCAATCAGACCTTTTTCATAGCAATCCCTGATGAAATGATGTCTGATCTCAATATGTTTGGTCCTAGAATGCTGGACAGGATTCTTAACAATACAAAGAGCTGAAGCACTATCCATTAATAATGGAGTCTTAGTCTCTGTAATGTCATAATCCAATAACTGATTTTGAAGCCAGAGTACCTGAGATGTACAGCTTGCAGCTGCAATATACTCTGCTTCAGCTGTGGATGTAGCAACTGAAGTTTGTTTCTTACTCTGCCAAGAAACCAAACAGTTGCCTAGAAATTGGCATCCACCAGAAGTTGATTTTCTGGTTAACTTACACCCTGCATAGTCACTATCAGAGAAAGCAACCAATTTGCAAGAGTGCCCAGTGGAATACCAAAGTCCTAGAGATTGAGTTCCTTGCAAATATCTAAAGATCCTCTTGACTGCAATCATATGGGAATCCTTAGGAGCAGCCTGAAATCTAGCACAGACACAAGTTGCAAACATAATATCTGGTCTAGAAGCTGTTAGGTACATCAAGGAACCAATCATACATCTGTAAAGAGTTTCATCAACTGCTTTACCTTTTGATCAGCATCCAGTTGTGTGTTGCTGCACATGGGAGTAGAACAGGGTTTACAGTTTTGTAAATCAAACTTGGTTAACAAATCTTTTGTGTATTTTGACTGATGAATGAAAGTTCCATCAGTCAGTTTTTTGATTTGCAAACCCAGAAAGAATGTAATTCTCCCATTGCACTCATTTCAAACTTTTGTTGCATCAATTTTGTAAATGCATCACACAACTGTGGATCAGATGATGCAAAAATAATGTCATCAACATAAATTTGAACAAGGAGCTTATGCATGCCTGCTTTCTTTATAAACAAAGTTTTATCTATGGAGCCTCTAGTGAAATTATTTTGAAGAAGAAAGTTAGATAATGTTTCATACCAGGCTCTGGGTGCTTGTTTCAACCCATAAAGAGCCTTATCAAGCTTATACACCCAATCAGGGTGTTTATGATCTTCAAAACCTGGTGGTTGACACACATAAACTTCTTCTTTTATTTTACCATATAAAAATGCACTTTTGACATCCATTTGAAAAACTTTAAGGTTATGAAAAGCAGCATAAGCTAAAACAATCTAATTGCCTCCAGTCTGGCTACAGGGGCAAAGGTTTCATCATAATCAATACCTTCTTCTTGTGAAAACCCCTGTACAACCAGTCTGGCCTTGTTCTTGACAATTTGGCCTTTTTCATCAGTTTTATTCCTAAACACCCATTTAGTGCCTATTGCACACTTACCTTGGGGTAGAGGAACCAGTTCCCACACTTGCTGTTTTTGAAATTGAAGAAGCTCAAGCTGCATGGCTTCAACCCATCCATTGTCCCTTAAGGCCACATGATAATTCTTTGGCTCTTGCTGACTGATGAAGAGAGCATAGAGACAGAAATTGGACAATTGACTTCTTGTTGAAACACCAGCATTAATGTCACCAATGATCTGGGACATGGGATGATTCTTCAATTCTTGATATGCAATAATATCTGTGCAAGTGTTTGTAGAAGATTCAGCAGCAACAGATGTTGATTCAGACTCTTGAAACCTAGACTGAGATGGCAGTTCAAATGAAGTAGAGGATTCAGAGATTTCATCAGCATTTGTTGTGGATGGAGCTGCTGAGGCTACAGGAACATCAAGTGTAGTAGAAACAGGCAGATGATCACTACAACTTGCATTTGTATCCAGATGGAGAGGATGGAACTTCAGAAACAACAACAGGTGGAGGCTGATATGGAACATATTGCAGTATGTCCAAGTCAAACATCTCAACAGGGTTTTGAGGAATCTTGTCTTTTGGAGATTCATTAAACTTGACATGCAAAGTTTCTTTCAACAATCTTTGTTCTGCAATTGAAAACTCTGTATGCCTTGCAAGTAGATGAATACCCAACAAAATACCCTGCATCCACCTTAGATTCAAACTTCTGAAGTATATTCTTTGTGTTAAGAATATAACATGGACACCCAAATGCTCTAAAGAATGAAATCAAAGGAGCAAATGATGTAAGAGCTCATAAGGAGTCTTCATCAACCTCTGATTCACTAATACTCTATTCTGAACATAGCAAGCTGTGTTGACAGCTTCACCAGCCCAAAGGTTAGTGGCAAACCTGCAGCCATTGTCCTTGCGGCTTCAATAAGGTCCTGTTCTTTCTCTCCACCACTCCATTTTGCTCAGGAGTTCTTTGAATACTATATTGTCTTTTGATTCCCTTAGACAAATAGAATTCATCAAGAGTGTGATTCCTAAACTCTGTCCCATTATCACTTCTCACACATTTGACTGGAAGTGAATGCTGCTTTTCCATGTAACACAAAATAGATGATACTTTGAGCAGCCTCATCCTTGGAATGCAAGAAGAAAGTCCATACATATCTGGAATAATCATCCACAATTACCAGACAGTACTTTTTCTTTGCCATGCTCATTACTCTCACAGGACCAAAGAGATCCATATGCAGTAATTGCAAGCAGGCAGTGGACTTAGGTTCTTCTATAGGAGGGAATGAAGCTTTGTGTTGCTTTCCTTTTAAGCAAGCTGGACAGTTATCATCACACTTGAACTCCTTCAATGGCAAACCTCTCACTAAACCATGATGAATGAGCTGATTCATGTTCTTAAGATTCACATGACCAAGCCTTCTATGCCATAGTTCAGATTCTTGAGGAGAGGCTTGGAGAACAGACATGGATGGCCTTTTAGATCAATTTTCTTTGATAGATCTAAAGCATATACTCTTCCAATCCTGTTGGCCTTCAGGAGAGTATATTCATCCAATATCTTGTCAATCTTGTGCAAAACTTTGGAAGACAGAATCCTACAGTTTTGACTTGTGAAAAGTGCAACATGCCCTTTATCACACATTTGACTGACACTCAAAAGATTGTATTTGAGGTTCTCCACATGGTTAACATCATCAAATCTTATCTCCCCATTTGAGACAAAACCCTTCCCAATGATGTAACCCTTGGCATCATTTCCAAAAGAAACAAATCCCTTCTTCCTTTGGGAATAGTCATGAAGAAGAGAGCTGCTCCCTGTCATATGCATGGATCCTCCACTGTCCACATACCAGATGCTTCTTTGGCATGTTGAAGAACCCTGCATTTATCACAAACATTAGTTAGCCTTTGAGACCCAAACCTTTTTGGTTTTGGGTCTGTTTTCATCAACAGATGTTAAACTAACAGATTGTGCATGATTAACAGCTTTTGAAGATGTAGATGGTGCTGAAAAGGATTCCTTGGATTTTGGCTTAGGTGTCCTTTTCAGTGGTTTAATCACAGAAACATCTAATTGGTTAACTCTCCCCAATAGATGTTGAACCATCATCACAAGTTGTGTCTGATTGGTTGACAGAGTTTTCAACTCAGTTGACACATCAGTACTTGTAGATGATTTGTTCTTGTGATTCACTACATCCTTCTTTTGAAAAGACACAGACTTAGTCTGAGTTTTTAATATTCCCTGAGGAATATTTGCAGCTGTTGTTTGACAAACCCCTTCCTTCTTTGTGACTTTTTGAGAAAGCTTAGGTTTATCAGAATGAGATGATTGTGGTACAAACTTGGTTTGAAATTCATTTTTCATTTTATGCATTTCCTTCTTAATGATTTTCTCTTTTTGAATTTTAAACCCTTGTTATACCAGCATCATCAGTAAGATGATTGAACAAACCACATATTTCACATGGCTTTCTTTTCATCTTTTCTTGATCAACTGCTGAAGTTGATGAAACTACTGAAGCTTTGTTCTTCAGTACTTTCTTCCTTTCAGTACTTTTGGGAAGTACTGAAGGATTTTCAACAACTGAAGATTTCTTCTTCAGAGGTTTTCTATCAGTATTTTTAGAATCCTGATAGATTCTTCAGCAGTTGTCAAGGAATGCTTGTTTTCCTCTGATTTGAAATGCTCTTCAGGTGTTGTGTTTTGCCCTTCAGTACTTTGAGTACCTTGTGGAACAACACCTGAATTTCTCAGCCTCTTCTTGATCAAGTGTTTCGAAGCAGTGGGACCATCAGTAATTTGATTAACTGAGGTACTCACACTATCTTCATCCTCAGATTTTGAATTATCATTTGAGGATGAAACACCTGATGATGTGGTTTGGGAATGACAGTCAACCTCAGATTTTACTTCTAACTTGGGAGTAAAATCTGTGGGAGGTATGGTATGATTATACCCAATCCCAAACTTCACATTGGAAGCAGTTTGCTTACTGAGAAGCATTTCAAATCCCTTGCATGATGTTACCCAGCGTTCACAATCAACTTGGGTAGCTGCAAGTGTTTCTTTGAGATTCTTGTGATTTTCTAGAATGACCTCTACCTTTGCTTTTTCATCAGTAATTTGACACTTAAGTTTATAAATCTCCTCATCCTTCTCTTTTAAAACAGACTCAAACTCAGCTTTCTTTTTGGAAATTGCTTTTTCTAGGTCAAGGTTTTGATTAATTAAAGCTACATTTGCTTCCCTAATAGAAACAAAAGCAGCTATGCATGATTCAGAACATAACTTGGCCTTAGCCTCAGAAGATACCTGTGGTACCTGTGATGATGAAGGATTTTCATCAGTAGATTCCAGGGCCATTAAAGCAAGATTTCCAAAAGGGTTTTCACCACCATGTTGACCAGCACCAGCAAATTGTTCAGAATAACCAGAGACATCATCTGGTAGGCTGCTCCAGTCAACAACCTCAGGGGTGAAAAAGCTCTGATGAGATTGAGATTGAGATTGCTGATTTGTTTGAGATGGCTGAGGATCAGGTAGAGCATGTGGTTGTTGAGCCATGGGTACAGAAACTTGACCAGACTGAGGCATGTAAAAACATGGATAAGGATATGGCATTGGGCTTTGAGGGACAAAGTATGCAGGAGATGATTGATGTTGTGAATGATGATCAGAACTGGTAGAATGTTGCCCTTTGGATTGTGAGCTATTGCTTGGAAAAGTCACAAAGGGTGCAGATGAGTTAGATCCAGATGATCTACACTCTCTAGCAAAATGTCCAAGTCTATGGCACTTGTGACATCTCAACTTACTCTTGTCAAAACCAACCTTGGTTTTGCCAGAGAGACCAGGGAATTTTCTACCTGTTCTTTTATAAAACTTTTGAGATCTGATATTAATCAATGCCATTTGGCTCAGAATATCCATCTCTTCCAGATCATCATCAGCAATTCCTTTCAAATCATCCATCATAAAACAAAAATTATCAACATTAAAACCTGAGTTTCCCTCAACTCCAACAAAAGCATGATTTCCACTGTTTGAAGAGAAATCAATATGCTCATCATATGAACTTTCAGATGAAGCATATTCAGACTCATGACCAACCAGAGCAGTGTTACCTGGTACAAAGTCATCAGTGAGCTTTCCAGATGAAGATAGTTTCCTTTTCTGTTCTATCTCTCTCTCAAATGTTAAGAGTTTCCCATGAAGTTGGGTGAGAGATAGAGTATCCAGATTTGCACTAGAGCGTAGGACAATGGTGTAAGTGTCCCATCTCTCAGGCAGGGATCTGAGGAATCTGTTATTCATCTGGCTGTTTGTGTATTCATGTTGAACCATTTTAAGCTCAGAGATCAAACATGAAAACGCTCAAACTGTTGAGTCAATGTCTCACCCTTCCTATGAGAGAATGTCTCATATTGCTGGGCAAGGATTTCTCTGTTGTTTGCTAAGACCTCATCAGTTCCTCCAAATTGTTCCTTCAGAGCAACCCAGAGATCATAGGCAGTTTCATGATGCATAAGCCCAGAATAGATTTCATTAGGCAGTGCCATGGCCAGAATTCCATGGGCTTTAGCATCAATCTCAAACAGTTTTAAATCCTCATCAGAATATTGTTCCTTCTTTTAGGAACCATCTCATTGGTTTCAGGATTACTCACCATAGGCTTGTATGGTCCATGAACCACAGACTTCCAACAACCTGAACTGTTAACAGACAGGTGATGGAGCATTCGGCGTTGCCATATGTTATACTCACTCCTAACAAGCATTGGAGGCTTAGTTGAGGAGCCAGTATTGTGAGGATCATTCATTGAAGTAGTCATTTTCACTAATTCAATCGAATTCAATGAGATTAAAATCGGTCTAGTTTGAAAACTCAACAACACAATTTGAAAACACAATTAGAATCTCAATTAATTAACCGGAAGCAACAGAAAATCAATCTCTATAATCAATTCTTGCAAAAATGCTAATTCGATCAACCTTAGCTATCAAAAGAGCAGTTTCAATGATCAATTGTTAGATCGATCAATGATTAACCTTGCTCTGATACCATTTGATAGGATCGGATCAATTAGATTTGAATTTTGCAGCGGAATATAACACAATAAGATCGAATTCAAGCAAGAAAGTAATGAATATGCAAACACTCAATCACAATTATAGAGAGAATATTTCTGTTAAAGGAATGTTTTCATTCACGCGTAATGCTTCGGTAGAATACAGCTAGGTCAACATCCCTTATATAGAGGAATGTGACGTCTGCTGATGTCACTTGATAGTGACATCTAACAGAATTTTACAAACAACTGAAATAATGCAAACTACTGAAATGTTCTCAACAACTGATCACATCTCAGAGAATGCTAAGTACAAATACATAAAACTACTGACTTAAAACTACTGAAACGATAAACTACTGAAAGGTAAATTACAAGTACTGAAAAGTAAAACCATCACAACTACTGAAGTTAACAACTTCAGCTGTTGTGACAACTACTGATCACTCTGGTCTTCAGTCTTTGTCTTCAGTACTTCACTTTCAGACTTTGTCTTCAGTTCTTTACTTTCAGACTTTGTCTTCAGACCTTTGTAATCAGCTGATGTCTTCAGCTGTTGTGATCTTCTTCAGCAGTTGTAATGTCTGTGGGACTTAGAGGTTTTTCTGATCAGGCTCATTGGTTCTTTTGGTCCAACATCCTGCAATTGGTATCAGAGCTTTTTAGGCTCTTGATTGTGAGATCTTACCATCCTAATCAACCTATTTTGTGTCTGATTGGTTAACTCTCTCCAATAGATGTTGAACCATCATCACAAGTTGTGTCTGATTGGTTGACAGAGTTTTCAACTCAGTTGACACATCAGTACTTGTAGATGATTTGTTCTTGTGATTCACTACATCCTTCTTTTGAAAAGACACAGACTTAGTCTGAGTTTTTAATATTCCCTGAGGAATAATTTCAGCTGTTGTTTGACAAACCCCTTCCTTCTTTGTGACTTTTTGAGAAAACTTAGGTTTATCAGAATGAGATGATTGTGGTACAAACTTGGTTTGAAATTCATTTTCCATTTTATGCATTTCCTTCTTAATGATTTTCTCTTTATTGAATTTTAAACCCTTGTTATACCAGCATTCATCAGTAAGATGATTGAACAAACCACATATTTCACATGGCTTTCTTTTTCATCTTTTCTTGATCAACTGCTGAAGTTGATGAAACTACTGAAGCTTTGTTCTTCAGTACTTTCTTCCTTTCAGTACTTTTGGGAAGTACTGAAGGATTTTCAACAACTGAAGATTTCTTATTCAGAAGTTTCTATCAGTATTTTTGAGAATCCTGATAGATTTTTCAGCAGTTGTCAAGGAATGCTTGTTTTCCTCTGATTTGAAATGCTCTTCAGGTGTTGTGTTTTGTCCTTCAGTACTTTGAGTACCTTGTGGAACAACACCTGAATTTCTCAGCCTCTTCTTGATCAAGTGTTTCGAAGCAATGGGACCATCAGTAATTTGATTAGCTGATGTACTCACACTATCTTCATCCTCAGATTTTGAATTATCATTTGAGGATGAAATACCTGATGATGTGGTTTGGGAATGACAGTCAACCTCAGATTTTACTTCTAACTTGGGATTAAAATCTGTGGGAGGTATGGTATGATTATACCCAATCCCAAACTTCACATTAGAAGCAGTTTGCTTACTGAGAAGCATTTCAAATCCCTTGCATGATGTTACCCAGCGTTCACAATCAACTTGGGTAGCTGCAAGTGTTTCTTTGAGATTCTTGTGGTTTTCTAGAATGACCTCTACCTTTGCTTTTTCATCAGTAATTTGACACTTAAGTTTATAAATCTCCTCCTCCTTCTCTTTTAAAACAGACTCAAACTCAGCTTTTCTTTTGGAAATTGCCTTTTCTAGGTCAAGGTTTTGATTAATTAAAGCTACATTTGCTTCCCTAATAGAAACAAAAGCAGCTATGCATGATTCAGAACATAGCTTGGCCTTAGCCTCAGAGGATAACTGTGGTACCTGTGATGATGAAGGATTTTCATCAGTAGACTCCAGGGCCATTAGAGCAAGATTTCCAAAAGGGTTTTCACCACCATGTTGACCAGCACCAGCAAATTGTTCAGAATACCCAGAGACATCATCTGGTAGGCTGCTCTAGTCAACAACCTCAAGGGTGAAAAAGCTCTGATGAGATAGAGATTGAGATTGTTGATTTGTTTGAGATGGCTGAGGATCAGGTAGAGCATGTGGTTGTTGAGCCATGGGTACAGAAACTTGACCAGACTGAGGCATGTAAAAACATGGATAAGGATATGGCATTGGGCTTTGAGGGACAAAGTATGCAGGAGATGATTGATGTTGTGAATGATGATCAGAACTGGTAGAATGTTGCCCTTTGGATTGTGAGCTATTGCTTGGAAAAGTCACAAAGGGTGCAGATGAGTTAGATCCAGATGATCTACACTCTCTAGCAAAATGTCCAAGTCTGTGGCACTTGTGACATCTCAACTTACTCTTGTCAAAACCAACCTTGGTTTTGCCAGAGAGACCAGGGAATTTTCTACCTGTTCTTTTCTAAAACTTTTGAGATCTGATATTAATCAATGCCATTTGGCTCACAATATCCATCTCTTCCAGATCATCATCAGCAATTCCTTTCAAATCATCCATCATAAAACACAAATTATCAACATTAAAACCTGAGTTTCCCTCAACTCCAACAAAAGCAAGATTTCCACTGTTTGAAGAGAAATCAATATGCTCATCATATGAACTTTCAGATGAAGCATATTCAGACTCATGACCAACCAGAGCAGTGTTACCTGGTACAAAGTCATCAGTGAGCTTTCTAGATGAAGATAGTTTCCTTTTCTGTTCTATCTCTCTCTCAAATGTTAAGAGTTTCCCATGAAGTTGGGTGAGAGATAGAGTATCCAGATTTGCACTAGAGCGTAGGACAATGGTGTAAGTGTCCCATCTCTCAGGCAGGGATCTGAGGAATCTGTTATTCATCTGGCTGTTTGTGTATTCATGTTGAACCATTTTAAGCTCGGAGATCAAACATGAAAACTGCTCAAACTGTTGAGTCAATGTCTCACCCTTCCTATGATAGAATGTCTCATATTGCTGGGCAAGGATTTCTCTGTTGTTTGTTAAGACCTCATCAGTTCCTCCAAATTGTTCCTTCAGAGCAACCCAGAGATCATAAGCAGTTTCATGATGCATAAGCCCAGAATAGATTTCATTAGGCAGTGCCATGGCAAGAATTCCATGGGCTTTAGCATCAATCTCAAACAGTTTTAAATCCTCATCAGAATATTGTTCCTTCTTTTTAGGAACCATCTCATTGGTTTCAGGATTACTCACCATAGGCTTGTATGGTCCATGAACCACAGACTTCCAACAACCTGAACTGTTAACAGACAGGTGATGGAGCATTCGGCGCTGCCATATGTTATACTCACTCCTAACAAGCATTGAGGCTTAGTTAAGGAGCCAGTATTGTGAGGATCATTGATTGAATTAGTCATTTTCACTAATTCAATCGAATTCAATGAGATTAAAATCAGTCTAGTTTGAAACTCAACAACACAATTAGAAAACACAATTAGAATCTCAATTAATTAACCGGAAGCAACAGAAAATCAATCTCTATAATCAATTCTTGCAAAAATGCTAATTCGATCAACCTTCGCTATCAAAAGAGCAGTTTCAATGATCAATTGTTAGATCAATCAATGATTAACCAGCTCTGATACCATTTGATAGGATCAGATCAATTAGATTTGAATTTTGCAGCGGAATATAACACAATAAGATCGAATTCAAGCAAGAAAGTAATGAATATGCAAACACTCAATGACAATTATAGAGAGAGAATATTTCTGTTAAAGGAATGGTTTCATTCACGCGTAATGCTTCGGTTTGAATATAGCTAGGTCAACATCCCTTATATAGAGGAATGTGACGTCTGCTGATGTCACTTGATAGTGACATCTAACAGAATTATACAAAACAACTGAAATAATGCAAACTACTGAAATGTTCTCAACAACTGATCACATCTCAGAGAATGCTAAGTACAAATACATAAAACTACTGACTTAAAACTACTGAAACAATAAACTACTGAAAGGTAAAATTACAAGTACTGAGAAGTAAAACCATCACAACTACTGAAGTTAACAACTTCAGCTGTTGTGACAACTACTGATCACTCTGGTCTTCAGTCTTTGTCTTCAGTACTTCACTTTCAGACTTTGTCTTCAGTTCTTTACTTTCAGACTTTGTCTTCAGACCTTTGTAATCAGCTGATGTCTTCAGCTGTTGTGATCTTCTTCAGCAGTTGTAATGTCTGTGGGACTTAGAGGTTTTTCTGATCAGGCTCATTGGTTCTTTTGGTCCAACATCCTGCAATTGGTATCAGAGCTTTTTAGGCTCTTGATTGTGATATCTTACCATCCTAATCAACCTATTTTTCACTCCTCCTTACACCACACTCAAAATGGCCCTCAACAAATCTGAAGTAGAGATGGGAACGATGACCAAAGCTCCCATCATCACTCCTGAAAACTTCAGGTCATGGAGCAGAAGAATGGAAGGCTTCATCAGGTATCAAGACAGCAAGATGTGGCAATCCATTGTCAATGGCCCGTATAAGCCAAAGGTAGCTGGTGGAAACGGTGCCATGATTGAGAAAGCTATTGAAGAGTATTCTGATGAGGACCGGAAGAAGCTAGACATTGACAGCAATGCTATGACTGTTCTCATGACTGCAATTCTTAACTCCATCATGGTGGGGTTTGAGCATTGCAAGTCTGCCAAAGAACTGTTTGATGCACTTGCTCAAATGTACTCAAGCTCAAATGACTCCAAGAAGGACTCACTGAAGCAGCAGTTCGAGAACTTCACCTACGTTGCTGGAGAAACTCTTAGCCAGCAATACTTCAGGTACATGGATCTCATTTCTTCCCTTCAATCTATGGGAATTGCTCATGAACTTAGAGACCTTACAAGAAAGTTCATGAGTGTATTACCCAATGAGTAGACATTCTACTGTGTCTCTATCAAGAGAAGAGAGAACCTGAATACACTCACCATGACCGGACTCTATGGCATCCTTGATGGATACCGTTTGGAAATGGAGAGTAAGAGGGGTCATCAGACAAGCACACCCTTGAGTCTTCCTGCTAGCAACGCTTTAATGGTTGCTGAAGGCTCAGGAACCTCCCAGCCTCAACAATACCTGACTTACACCCAGCAGCCATCTTGTTCTTCTGGGCCATACATCACATTTCCTGAGACTCCAAGGTCTCAACAAGCTCAGCAAAGCTCCTTTCAGGATAGCTGTGCTTTTGTCTCAGGAAATGGACACTCAAATGATTATCAATATTGCTTTGATGATCTAGAGTGCTTCAGCCCGGATGATGTGGAATACGTGGACATAGTCCAACAAATGGCTCTACTAAGCTACAGAGCAAAAAAGTTCTTTAAGAGAACTGGAAGGCAATTTCCTCAGAACCCAATCAACAGCAAATTTGGGTTTGACAAAACCAAGACCAAATGTTACAACTGTAACCAACTTGGTCATTTTGCAAGGGAATGCAAGGCTCCCAAGTCTAACCCGGGAACCCCACAGGCCTCCACACATCCCTCTACACCAAAGCCCATCAGAAAGTCAACTGAAACAGCTGCAATGGCTCAAGAAGTTGACTGGAGCTTCATGGTACAGGATGTGACTCCTGCTCAAGCACTTATGGCCGGAACAGATGAAAATAAGGTATATGAACATCTCTGTACTCCTGCCTGTATTGCTAAGGTTAAATTGTATCAGGACTACAATATGGAAATTAAATCCGATATTGAGTCTTTAAATGTTTTAAAATCTGATTTTAAAAGGGCTGAATCTGACTACCAAAGAAAAATTGAGGAGTTAGAGAAAACTGTGTCCCTATTAAAACACAAATACACAAACTATAAGACTCAAATAAAGGATTTAATATCCAAATTGACTAAGGCTCAAGCCCAGCTTGTCACAGCTGAGGCTCAAGCCCGGAAGTATGCTATTTCCGAGCAAAGCTTCCAAGCCATTCTTGCATCATCCTCTCACTCAAAACTTTGTTACCAAAACAAAGGTGGGTTGGGAACCAATGAAATTGCTCCACCACACTCCTATGAGTCTATAAGACAACCAATGTGTGGTACTGAGGAGCAAGAGGTTCCATCTGCTTACCCACCTTCATATGAGTCAAAGAATAATGCAACTTTGGAGACCATCACAGGGAAGAACCAGGTAATTATACCCTCTTCTACCAATGATGATCAAACCCTGACCACCAAAGCCAGAAGAAGCAGAGCTAAGGTAGCCAGAAAATCTGCCAAGAAAGTGGCTAAGTCTAAGCTAAAGATAGACCCAAAGCAAAAGGGTGTATTTATCTCAGCTGGATTCCTGGTGGTTGGAAACTCTGATTCAGGAAAGGAGTGTAATACCAGCACTCTATCCTACCAAAGGATCAGAAGTTAAAGGGAAAGGTTGATGATGAAGAGAGAAAGAACAAGAAACAACAACCCTTAAGTTCCCAAAAGATTAACATTGCATGCATAATGTGTGGTCTGCAAAACCACATGGCCAAAAATTGTTACTACAATCCTACTAGCACACATTATGCAAATAATGTTAAAAAGGAAGGAGTCAGGAAGGTTTCTTATTTGGACCATATCAAATGGTTCAAGTGATGAAAAAGGGAAAGCTTGTTTCCGAAGCAAGGCTGCTTTCGGAAGAAGATCCTTCTTCCAAAAAGAAAAAGGCTTCGGAAGCTAAAGCTATCAAGACTCAAAAGAATAAAAGAGTCCCCTTGAAACCATCCCAGAAGAAGACTGCTTCGGAAGAAAAGGTGGTGAAGGCTTCTTCCGAAAAGAATAAAAGAGTCCCCTTAAATATACAATTATATTTATACGTATTAGATCAATCAATCTAATAAACATTTTAACACTAAGTGTAAATATGAAATTTAAAGCCGTCAAGAGAGACAATTCTCAACCTTACTCTTACTCTTAATCATCTTCCGCTCTCATAATAATTGTTCTTTATAATATGTTCACTGCCTCATAGTTACAATCTTATCCTTATTATTAGCCACAACATATTGTCTTTCTTGAAATGTTATAGATATGAAACGTGATTGCTTTTTAAATCATTAAAACTTAGAACCTAACATTGTCACCGTCTCTCATTGCAATATAAATTGAATTGCAGGACCGGTGAAGGGTATGTAATTACAACGTAACAACACAATGAGAAGAGTTACTTAGAACACTTAACAGATCAAATAGGGAACTGGTTAACTTATGTGAAAGATGCTAAGAACACAAGTAAAATGAGAGACAGAACAAGATAGCTAACAACACAAGTATTTGGGTTTTCAAGAATGTTGTACATTGATTCTTAAGTTCATTAACAAATGTTACAAAGCATAGATTAAAGTTACAAGTACTTGAGATACTTTATACTACATCCTACAGCCGACCATACTTTGAAGGCCAGCTGGATATGCAGGCCAGCTGGATACATAAGACTAGACAACAACAAAATCAAATATAGAATCAAAAGGCACATTGCCTTTTGACTAGTGACTATGACATGCCATAGCTCACATCCTAATATATTACAAAAAGGATAAAAGTACATAAAGTAGAAAGCTCGGACTCAAGACCAATATGTACAGTTACCAAAAGCATGGATCTTTTCACCAACTCATGTAAGTTGGTGACTGAACAGAGTTGCAGCGGAAAGGTTGGCCAACTTTATGGTAAAGTACATCAGATAAAAGCATGTATCTAAAAGTCTTCGGAAGAAATCTGTCTTCACTCTTTGACTTCGGAAGAAATCTGTCCTCATTATCATTGCCACCATCCCCGTGGGGGTGGTGTTGCTGAAGTGCATCGCTCACTTAGGCCACTATAGTCAGAATCAGTGCGGCCAGTTGTTGAGCGATCAAAGCTGCCATATTAGAGTCTCCTGTTCCCTGATTGTTACTGGCAGGGCCATCACTGGTTCTTGGTGCTCTACCTCTGCCTCTGCCTCTGCCCCTTGGGGCTTCACTTCCGCCACTATTGCTGCGGGTAACTCTTCGAGGCGGCATTTTATAATCATAAAAGTAGTAAACACGTAAGCTTTAACCATTTCAAATTATATTGTCCACATCGTTCATCAAATTCCAGTATTCCAAGTTAATATCACACTTATAGTCACCACACATCACATGCAAGTCGTGTAGTTCTCACACCATGAATCGGTAATGTTCCAACAGTAGTCCATCATAATAATCGTAAATCCATGTATGTAATCACGTTTAGTCTAGCGAAGGTTGTCTATCTCCTCCTCTTTCGAGGTTTCAGACATAACCTCCTCAGGGTCAATCTCAATGTCCGAGGTCAAGCGCAATAGCATGATCTGTGAAGATCTCTTCGGGTTCAATACCCGAATTTGATAAACCACTCGGCGCGCAGAGGGAGCGGAAGATCCAATAGAAGCATCCCATAAAGAGTGAGCACAAGGGTTCACTCACAGGGTGGAAAGATCACAAAACTGATAGATAAACGAACAAGTAAAGAGGAACACATACATGAGATATAAAATGCACACAGATCCTAGCATGCAAATCTACATGAAGGTTCCTAGGTTATTGTCACACCCCAACCTTGACGGCGGAAACGTCGAGGAGTGAGATTAAGATCGTTCACAGCCATATAACGCTATTATTAAATCCAAATGTATTATTCATAAGTTTCAAAGGTACATTACAAACATAAGTCTCAAATTAAGAAGACATAATAAGAAGTATAACAAGCTCATTCATTTAATTAACTAGGTCCATTCCTAGGTGTGAACAACTTCAAAAGTGGCGTTCAAGCTTGAGTATTTCCTGAAACATGTTAAAAATAAAGGGTCAACAATAATGTTGGTGAGATTTCCATAGTTTGAAATACATAAGTATATAAAAGATGGCAATTCATGTTGTGAATTAGAGAACAAGTAACTAGGTATGTAAGACAAAATGCACAATCAAACCTCGACAAAGTTTTACAAGTCTCAAACGTTTAAAAGTATATACGATTAGCTAAGTGTACTTGGATCAACCAAGCAGGCTTGTCTGGCCCATAGATCTATGACTTCGCTAGGCTAGCAATAGTTAATGATTGTACATATATTCGACATTACATGGTAGCCACAAAGTTCAACTAACCACAACAAACAGGTAAATTGCCATAGGTTTACAAGAATTAAACGTTTACAAGTGCAATGTTTATAAAGTAACATGTTTCACCCCAAAGTGTGAAAATATGAAAAAGGGGTATAGAAATACTCACATTGATATATGCATTTCAAGATGATATAAAAGATTAAAAGATAATCCAACGTATCCATTACAAGACACCTAAACATGCATGAATATACCAAGATTGAGGTTTATAAGAAGATTAGCGTTCAATAAGAATTAGGGTTTTGATAGAGTTAAGAGGTTTTTAATAAGTAGTAAATTTATCAAGTAATTATCCACATTTTTAATTTCATTAGAGGAATTACATACATTTAAGTATTTTAGAAATGGACTTAAAGTATGATAATAGATAAGGTTAATATATAGATAAAACTCTACGATTATCTAAGATTAATTAGTATAACGCATTGATTAATGGCCAATTATTAGTCTACACAATTTGTTAAGTATATTTTGCAAGAGATAATATTTGTATATAATTTGTGCAATTATGAAATATGTACCCTCTACAATTGTCAAGATAATATAGTGTTTATAATCATTTTAATGATTTTTAATTTATTGATTCAAGTCCATAGTTATTTAAATAGTTATTATCTTAAGAGAAAATCATTTAAATATATAAACTTAAATACACATAAAAGGATATTTAAGTTTTAAAAGAGTACATTTTGACCAATGTTTATAATTTACTTAATTATATAACTTGCAAAATAATATAAAATTATTTAAAGTCATTTAGCATGGTCAAAAAAATAAAAAAAAGATAACTAACCATCTAAATGATAATTAAATGTCTATTTACATAATTAATCATTTAACATATATATAATGTTTCATGAAATCTCCATTTAAAATAACGTGATTTAAACGATAAATATTAAAGGGAAAGTTCGGGTCACTAATATTTTATTATTTTTTTAAAATCCATATAAATAATTCATGAATAACCTTTAAAATGTTTTATTACAAAGGTTTTTAGTTATTTAAAATTTTAGAAATATTACAGAAATTTATTTGATGCCTTAAAAAATATTTAAAGGTTATAAAAACATTTTTCATATTTATTAGAAATTTTCTAAAATTGATTTAAGGCTGAAAAAGCCATTTAAAAAAAATATGGGGGTGACCGGGTTTCGAACCCGGGACGTCCAAGTTGGCATGAGATGACTTAACCGGTGAACCAACGCATACAGCCGCGGTATCACCCGGTTTTTAAACTATAAAACATAACTTCCAAAATCCCCAATTTTTCCCAAGAACCCTAGAATGTTCTTGGATCAAATTGAAGCACCAAACGATCTAGTGAATGTTAATAACTATGGGGCTTATGTTCCCCATGTATAATCGAGTGTGTAGGCATGTGCAATTACCAGAAAGAATGACAAATCGAGAGTGTGAGATGGAGATATAGCCGCGACCTCACTAGAAGTAGTTTGTGTTGCAAACGTCGATATTATTCAAATTAATTGCACAGAAAGTTTCCAATAGATGAACTAATGAAAAGCCCTCTGTCAATTTCATCTGCAATCGACCGAAGGTTGATGAACACCATGGTTGCAGGCCGCGATGTAGATGAATGTTGTTAATGATGTTCAAGTGTGTTTTAGGTAAAATTGAGGTTTGTAAACGATTAGAGGTTAACAAATGATCATTTTTGTTGAGTTAATTACTTTATTAGTGCGATTTAATGATTGAACGGCTCTAAGATTAAAGCCGTCGGTTATTCCTTCGATTAATCTTTGAAACCGATGTTTAATCACAATTA